>OX637535.1:76202742-76702742 GCA_951800035.1 Linnaemya tessellans
CCTTACGACTACTAATCAAAACCGCTTCGGTTTTATGATCAGCTAGAGTCAATCCCATTGCAGTGATCCAGGACTTTACTAATTGTACACTGACATTTGCAATGGTTTCTGCCTCCAGCAATTGCTTAGCTTCACACACCAGCGCTATATCGTCTGCGAATCCCACAATCTTTACTCTCTCAGGTAACCTCAACCTTAGTACTCCATCATACATTACGTTCCACAACAATGGTCCAAGTATCGATCCTTGGGGAACACCACCACTAATCCTATGTATCCTTACACCCGCATCTGTACTATAGATCAATTCCCTATTCCGGAAATAATCCTGCACTATCGTTATCAGATATTCTGGGATGTCCAATCAAGTTAGAGCATCAACATTATGTATATATATATATATATATATATATATATATATATATTTATATATGTATACACTGCAGTATTAAAAAAATAAGGTAGACTTGATCAATATATTAAAATAAATTTTCTATGAAATTTTTGATTTAAAGCACACTTGGAGTACACATTAATTTTTGTGAATACACCAATTTCTTGCAAACAATAATTTTTTTGGTTGAAACACAATTTTACCCAATTTTGCCCAAAGGCGTTTATTTCTAATAAGCGAGTATTGAAAGGAGTTTCAAATGCGAAGAAGCTTCCGAAAAATCTCTAATCGCATGCATTTAAGAAAAAAAATGTTTACCAATTTTTTAGGAGAGGGGTACCCATTTGCTAGAAATAAATTTTTTGGTTGAAACACAATTTTTTTTTTTTTTTTTAAGAGTAGGACCAGCACTCAGGGGATGACCCCTACATATGCAATGCATTGCGCCGGAACTGAAAACGAGGGGATAGTATTAAGGTGACAGATGAGGAAAGATGAGAAGATAGACAGTTTTTTGTAGCTATTTCAACCTTTTACTTCGCCGGCTAATTTTTGCTACAGGGCCGACGAAGGTGGGTGCTGTTACTCTGCTTTTTAGTACCTGATAGTGTCAGTCGCCGCCAATTATATTCAGTGACCAGTGACTATGCCTTCATCATTGAAACAGGCTGGCAACAACTAACAGAATCATGCACTAATGCTGATCAGAAGAAATTCAACACAATATTTCATGACTCAGCGCGGGCTCGAACTCACGACCCTCCGCTTCATAGTCTCGTGTTCTACTACTTCAGCCAACAGTACCCAATTTTGCCCAAAAGGCGTTTATTTCTAATAAGCAAGTATTTAGTCATATTGTCTTAAAATCATATTATTTTAGTACAGTAATAAAAAGTTGTTGCTCCGCTGCATACAAAAAAGTCTTAGTATAATAAGACTTTTTGAGGTATGTGTATTGTTTTGCCTAGAAATCTGAGCCGAGCATCTGCAACTCATTAGTGAGGACGTTTATATTGGCCCCCGTTAAATCTGTTCATTAACTAACGATATTATAGCATAGAAATAATTAAAAGAGAATTAAACCCCAAAGTATAAAAATATATTACAGCGAACTTAAAAATTCTGCTCATTAAGCTTATGCAAGTGGCAGCCACTGAACGTTTTTCCACTTCCCGCCGCACAAGAATTTATTCAGCCCGTACTACCGGCAGCAGGTGTTTGTGTTTATACATACAAATTTGTACCGAGAATCTTATGCAGCAACAGAAAAATGAAACTTAATGAAGAAATATTGCACCGTTGCCTGTCTTATAAAAAGATTTTATAATATTGGCGAACTGTAGCTCTCCTGGCCAGATTACATTTTGTTATTCGAATTGTTAAGTGAGCACAAGTACTCGTGTATATCAAAAGCAAAAATATCTTAAAATGAACAGAGGATATCAAAAAGGATCCGTAACCTTTATTTAGTTCGCATATATGTACATACATATGTAATTGATCCCCCAACTCCTAACATACTGTTAACTTTGGGAGCGTTATCTTGTTCATCAAAAGATAACTAATTGTATTGGCATGAGATATTTAATATTAATGCAAAAAGGAAATATTGTTGAACAGGATCACGTTTGGAAATATATTTTGCAAAAATTTTGTTGGAATCAAATGTTGATTAATTTTTGGGCACAATAATTCAGTCACCATGGCTCGGTAGCGCTAGTAATTTATTGTAACTGCAGGTGCTTGCTCGTTTCAATGGAAATAAGGACGGATGAAGCCTCCAGTATGAGAACCATTTCAAACAGTTGGTCTTAATGGATGTAATAGTGATTCGTTCACACTCGAAGATTCTGTTCGTTCCAAATATGGCAATTGTACTTACGGACGCATCTTCCTAAGCAAAATTGGACTTTATTACTAAACAATTCTTTGATAAAAACGCTCATCAACCAGATTCAAATGAGCCTAATTAACAAAAATACTATGGAAAGGATGGTTATTTGTGTTAAATTTTTGTACGAGCTTTATTTGATAGGCACGAAAACCAAGGTCCTTAAATAATATGTTCCAAACCTAGTTGCCGATAACGATATTTGCCATGCTGTTAACTTGTTTGACCTATTTATATACATTTATACCAAAATAGTATTTTATAATATTATTACAAGATCTACACTCTAAAACACTTTTGTTGAAATTTACGTCAATAATAGTCGGCAACACTTTACCGAATATAACTGACCTAAAATTACACAACATATATTTTCAAACAATTTGTGGATATTTGACCAAATATGTTTAATATTGAACAAGAGATATTTAATACTTTTAAACACATTGTGTCTAGTCTAGTTTCCCCATATTTTAGGTATATATATATATATATATATATATATATATATATATATATATATATATATATATATCATATGAATCCTATATAATTAAATAAATTACACTTGTACAATTATTATTTATAATTATATTTATTTTAAAAATGATATAAAAACTGAACTGTATTTAAATGAAATGTAAATGAATACTATATGTTCATGTAAATACAAATTAAATATTTAATATTTCATTACTTATTAATGTACATAGTACATATGTAAAATACAAACTAAAATAAAATTATTTATTTGAGGTATTGTATTATATAATATTAAGCCCGTTTATATATTTACACTTGTGCCCGAAATTATTTATTTGAGGTATTATATTATATAATATTAAGCCCGTTTATATATTTACACTTGTGCCCGAAATTTCAACAAATAGTTATCTCACTGTTCATTTAATTACTCGAAACTTAATTTTTTTCTTCACAGAAAATATCACGCCATATGCTAATGAAATAAAAACTCTCTAATGCTTCTTTTCTTCTTCATGAAAAAGTTGCTATTATTACATTAAGAGTTCTGTTTTTGGATAGATATGTTTAATTTTATACATTTTTCGTATTGTTAAGTCACATTGCACACATTTTTAAACACAGTCGCTTAAAAGAAGACAATTTTTACATAATAATTAGTACTTTGTTTAAAATAGGACAAATTATGTTTATTTCTCATTAATTTTTTTGCTGTAACATCAAAATTAACGTAATTTTAAGCAACAAGATTTTTTCAACAGGAATTTAAGCAAAATATGAACGTAAATTCCAGCAAAAGTTTTAGAGTGTACTTATCTACATTCAATATTCTGTTAACTGTTTGCAATATGAAAAAATATATTTCTGAGAAAATTTGTTTTAAAAAAATTGAAATATCAGCATGAATAACTATAGCATTAATTAGGGTATTCACTTAAGCGGGCTTTTGCTTTAATCTGTTAGCCCATATATATATATATATATATATATATATATATATATATATATATATATATATATATATATATATACATATTATATATATATATATATATATATATATATATATATATATATGTATATATATACATATATATCTAAATTAGGCAACAAATAGCAAATCATTAAAAACAATTCTTGAACTAAGAGTAGTACCAGGTTACGTCTCAGCTTCGTCATTAAACCTTAACAATGTTATTTTTAAGGAATGTAGGCTTAAGTAAAACAATTTGTTAAATTTTTACATTATTTATGCATATAATAACGCCCACTAAAGGGGGCGGGTTCCAAAAATAATTTTTTTTATTTTATGGCTCCAAGTTTGAGGCGTTGGCCCTTTTTATACCCTCCAAAAAAGAATTTGGAGGGTATATTCACTTTGTCATTCCGTTTGTAACGCATCGAAATATCCATCTCAGACCCCATAAAGTATATATATTCTTGATCAGTGATGAAATCTAAGACGAACTGAGCATGTCCGTCCGTCCGTCCGTCCGTCCGTCTGTGGAAATCACGATTCAGTCCAAACGAAAAAAGCTAGACTCTTGAAATTTGGCATAAATATATTTTAAAACTTAGAGCAGGTTAAGTTCGAAGATGGGCTAAATCGGGCAAGAGGGGAAAAAGTTCCCCTAAGAAGAACTAAACCAACCCAGAAAAAACAACATAATTTTTAAAGTTTTTTGGTTATTTTGTTGAGCAAATGATATATTTTTATGTCAAATACGGTCCAACGCCTTAAACTTAGAGCCATTAAATAAAATTAAAATATTTGTTGACCCCGCCCACTTCAGTGGGCGTTTTTATAGGCAAAAATAGTATAAAAATATAACAAATTGTTTTACTTACGCCTACATTCCTTAAAAATAACACTTTAAAGCTTTAATGACGAAGCTGAGACGAAACCTGGTACTACTCTGCCCTACCCCCTCCTTCCCCTTCGCCCCCTAAATGACCCTACCAAAAAAAAATTTTTTTTTTAAATTTTGTATATAATCATCCCAAGCATTTATCTTTGGAGTTTTATGACTGCCGATTTCTGCCCTACCCCCCCCCTTCTTCCTTTGCCCCCTAAATGACCCTACCAAAAAAATTTTTTTTTTTTAAATATTGTATATAATCATCCCAAGCATGTATCTTTAGAGTTTTATGACTGCCGATTTCTGCCCTACCTCCCCCCCCCTCTTCTTCCTTTGCCCCCTAAATGACCCTACCAAAAAAAAAATTTTTTTAAATTTTGTATATAATCATCCCAAGCATTTATCTTTATAGGTTTATGTCTACCTGTTTCTGCCCTACCCCTCTAAATGACCCTATAAAAAAAAAGAAATTTTAATTTTGTATATAATTATCCCAAGCATTTATTTTTAGAGTTTTATGACAAAGGTGAAATGTTTCCCCCACAGCCCTTTCCAGAGCGACCCCGCCAAAATACAGTTTTTATAGCCTCCAAAGAGAATTGTGATGAAGTCTGAGACGGTCTAGCAATGCCCATACGTTCGTCTGTGGAAAACATGATATTGTATATTTTTGAACCCCGCCCCCTTTAGTGGGCGTGGACGTACGATATTATATAAAGGAACTCTGTCCCACCAAGTTAAACATTTCAAATTCACTTACTAAATATTTTATTTAAGATTCGACCCGGTCGAATATAACGTTTTTACTTGTTTAATATAAAAATGTATCATTTGCTTAACAAAATAGCCAAAAAAAACTTTAAAAATTATGTGGTTTTTTCTGGGTTGGTTTAGTTCTTCTTAGGGGAACTTTCTTCCCTCTTGCCCGATTTAGCCCATCACCGAACTTAACATGCTCTAAGCTTCAAAATATATTTATACCATACTTCAAGAGTCTAACTCTTTTCGTTTGGACTGAATCGTGATATCCACAGACGGACGGACGGACATGCTCAAATCGTCTTAGATTTCATCACTAATCATTCGATACGTTACAAACGGAATGACAAAGTGGATGTACCCTCCGAATTCTTTTTTGGAGGGTATAAAAACAAATAACATACCAAACTGGAAAACAAGAAAATAAAAATTAAATTGCACTTTAATAACAAATAAAACAACAAACTCAAAAGAAATAAACTCACGCCAAATAAACGCCAGTTTTTTTTATGATTAACAGTGACGGTCTTTTGTACCAGTGATGGCACCGTAGAGCACAGTGACCAGCTCAGGGCTTTTATGTCCACTACTGCGATTGTGCTTCTCCCCCTCCCCTCTCAAAAAATAATAGTTTTGTGTTGTTGATTTCAGCGAGGAGAATACTGTTTTGGCCCCTTGGTGGTGAGGGTATAACACTGACCACCCAGTAGCCACTGAAAAAGCAGTATCACCATAGCTGGGGTCGATACCAACAAAACGGATGATCATTTTGGATTTCCCTGAGATTATCCCATGACAGGTGGGTCATGCTGACCTACAGGATTTTTATATACCTGGGTATCAACTTCTATCCGTTTTTAACTTTCATCGCGGTCTTGCATTATACATACGCTTGATGTTGTGTACCAGAGCCAGCAATCACTAGGCTTGCGTGATCCTTAATTTAGCTGCCTCTGGGTTAGATTCAAAATCAGGGCACATAACTTGCATTTCGGATTCCTTTACAGGAGTCCAAACGCTGGAAGGGGACAAACTCTATCTGGCTTGGATTCCCTTTCCGACTCTATATCAAAAATCCTAGAGGATTGTCCGGACAGTGAAATTGTTATTTCTGGTGATTTCAATGTCCACAACTCATCGAAGCTTCGCCATTCGAGCCATACAACTACAGAGGGCCAATATGTTGAGTTATTCGCTGCGCATAATCACCTAGCAAAATTAGTAAATGAACCAACACATATACCGTGTGTTGAAGGACACCAACTTAATACGCTTGCCTTGTTTCTAACTTCACACCCTCAAATGTATGAAGTGAACGTCAGTGTACCTTTAGGCATTTCGGGTCATTGTACAATATCCGCTTCTTTTAAGTTCTCAGCACTTCGGAACGTTTCACAAACAGCCACGAAACCCTTAAAATATATGTACGAAAAAGCTCGTTGGGCAGAGCTCAACGAATTCTATCTAATCTTCAACTGGAAACTTTGTTTCTTAAACAATAATATCGATGTTAGGGCAGAAATGGTTGGAAATATAATCTTGCTGGGAATGAAATACTTCATCCCATGCAAAAAATTTCGATTAAGCCCAGAAAAAAGTTTTGGTTTAACCAATCTTGCAAAGAGGCTATCAGATCCAGAGAGGACGCATTCAGTATTTTGGGGAATAATAAAAACGTAAATACTGATTCGCTGCGCAAACAAGCGAGGTCTTCGTGTGCCAGAGTGCTAAGGTGTGAAAAAGCTTTAAACGAGCAGCACCTTCGTGCTAAAGTTCTTGCTGCCCCAAGAGGCAGCAAAAGCTTTTGGTCATTTGTTAAAAGACTTAAGGATAAAGGTAGTTCATCAATTCCGATAAATTTCCGGTAAATTTCCCTTGTGCTGGAAGTTGGCCAATGTAACGCCGATCCCTGAGGCGCAATACCCCGAAAATGGCCGCCCAATTGCAGTTTGTACTGCACTTTCCAAAGTCATGGAAAGTATGAGCAATTTTTACCTGGTAAGGTATCTGGAGATCTGCCGGCTCTGTTAACAGAAAAAATTTTGTAATTCCATTTATTATTTCGGCGAGAGTAAGGTAGTGGCTCTAGATATCTCAAGAGCATTTGATAGAGTGTGACATGATGTACTTCTGGCAAAACTGACTGCTTTCGGTGTCGGTGATGATATCTCTCGCTTTATAGCGAGCTTCCTCAGAGACCGCACTATACGAGTTGTTATGGATGGGGTCTCATCAGACGAGTTCAAGGTGTATTCAGGGGTGCCGCTAGGCTCTGTTCTATCTCCTACTCTCTTCCTCATATTTATAAATGACCTTCTATGTCAAACTTCTAACCCTATCTACTCTTCCGCGGATGATAGCAGCATTAACCACTCTTTTTCGTTCACCAGCCGGTCAAGCCTTTAGAAGATTGACGCCAGAAGACAAAGAATGAACGAGTCTATTGGGGAATCAGAAGCTCTTGATGTTCCTGGTATGAAAATACAGTGTGACGGTCGATGGGCTGATCACATTTTACATATTTCAAAAGAAGCATTCAAGTGCTTCGGCTTTTTGCAAAAAAGTTTATTTCCGAATTCTTTAGTTCCGGCTTTTGTACTGTATTTCAAAAATATATATTGCTACTAAGTTTAAAAATAGATTCAAATATAACGACAATGGGGCTATATGTACTTGGCAGCACTGCCAACTCATCTCTAGTTGTCAAAATGTTACAACCCTGGTCAACACAATGCAGATAATATTTGAATTAACGGAAATGGATACATCGTCGAGAATATACAAGATCATTTGAGGCTGAGCAATAATAAGTCTAAATAACAACAACGAAAAACCTAGCAACATCAATGCTAAGAGATGATGATGTTATTCTTAATGATCTTGTACGCAAGTATTCGCTGCTGATAAAAGCTAAACATGTACACCACTATACACAGCACATAACACAAATATACACAGCAACATAGCCACATAGCACAAGAAGAAACAAAACTACGCCACACACAGAACACTCATACATACAACCACACATAGTTACAATAAACAAAACTTGTGTTCCAGCATTGTCATATAAACAAACACAGGTATATAGCTACATGTTAAGTAAAGCACAACCAACAACACCATGACCAGATGCTTCACGAAGTTACCAGACGACGTCACTTTGTTATATAAAGTCGCTGACAGAGATCAGCGGGATGAGTGTAATTTCTAGACGTGTTAACATCGCTAAGTGTTTAGTAGTACAAATACTAGTGGTAATTAAGAAATAAATAAAGTGTTGCTGCATTGTGTTTCTAAAATTTCTGTGTTTTTAATTTGATGCAATTAAACGAATCCTTTTTAGACCTTTTACGAAAAGGTCTAAAAACGTAACAATATTATCAGAAGGAAATATGCTTGAGTGGAGGTACAAGAAAATGTATTTAAAACTTGAATTGTCTCTCATTAAGTCTAATCCTTACACTTTTAATTAAATCGTTGGCAAGTGTTATTCGCTTTTATTAAATTAATAATCAAAAACTTAACAAATCCCACAAGCTCTATTGGAGTAGTAGCATTTACTAAGCTCTTTTATACCCACGTCCAAAGATTTAAAAGTTTTACTTAAGTTTACTAAACTTCGTTTAACCAAATCAAAGTCAACCAGAACATGATATTTATTTACACGAAGGAAATCGTCCTACATTTGGAACAAGTACGATCAAACATATTTTACATCATGTACACTAAGAAAACCTCATACTAAATTCAAGTTTTTTCTATTGATTTTGAGAACGAATTGTACTTAAAAATTTAAATACGAATATCATTATTATATACTTAAAATAAACCAAAACGAAATTGGATTAATAAGGCAACCCTGGATTATATCAAAATGAATCTAAAAATACTTAAATTAATTACAAACGATTTGAATTAAGTATGTATGTACTGTTTGAATAAAGAAATATTTTTCAATGACACTAAAGCTCAACAATTTTTAAACATATCTGAAGAGTGTTGACGGCGGAAGTAGTTATCAGGAGACTATGAACACGAAAGTCCCGGGATCAGTTATAAAATATTAAAAATAAGGAAACCGATAGAGAAAGAGAGAGACAAATTAGAAAGAAGCAGAATAAACATATCAAAAACAATACCAGAAAAATAAAAATAGGAAAAGGAAGAAAGAATAAAATGTTGTTGTGTTAAAAATATCAACATCGATTTGCGATTGAACCTGGCTAAAATTAAGCATTTAGCACTTAAATGATCCGTACTTAAATCAATCTTTCTGTACTCGATTTAAGAAAATTTGTACTTACCGCACTTTTGAGACTGCTCGAGATTGATTTAAGTACGGATGGAATGTATATTTTAGTGTATAGGCGAAAGATGATAGTAGAAATTGTTGTTTATCATTTGACCTATTGAAATGAACACCTTCTTTTTTGGTATAAAAAAGTAATTTCTAAACAGTAATTAAAAACACAATCAAATAAATATATTATAATACTGGAACAACTTAAAAAGTTAGGGACATGGGTTAATCGACCGAAATTAACCGATAAATCGAAAATGACCAACGAATTAATCAGATATTAACACAGGCGCATGTATATAAATAATGCTAACAAATTTTCTCAAAATCCAAACCCAATTGCCTTAATATACATAACTGTTGTTTCAGAAGTTTGCATAAAAAATCTTACAAACCTTTGGGGTTTCCTTTTGTAATTAGGAACTGAAATTCAGGTGTCTCTAATAACTCTAATTGCGAATAAAAAAAGGCAATAACAAGACTAAAATCAAAATTCATTTCATACAAATGCTATAAATATTGTAATTTGCAATCAAATCAAACCAATTTATACCCAAAAATATAAAAACTTCATTTAAACTGCCTGAACAATGAGTAGACAACAGCATTCAACAAATTCCGCACAACATTATGATTCGTTTATCTCATCAATATCGAACAACAATTTATTCAATAGCAGCAACTACACAATACATTATGGGATTAGGAATCCAATTCAGCAACGAAATCGCTATAAATGAGCAATAGACTACTCTGTCTACTAAAAAACAAAACATCTGAATAGTTGGCTTAACGGATGGATACTCGTACTGGTAAAATGTACTGTTGTGTATTTTTGTACAATACGAAAATCCACCAAATGTTGCAAGAGACTACAGAATTGTGATCTAAACGGTGGGTGCATGTGCGAGTATGATGAGCACAGAACAAATAGAGGAATATAAAGAGGACCCAGCTCACATGACAATTGTAATGGCAAAGTTTGCAGCAACATTTAGGGAATTTAAAACATGCTTTAGGATGCTGCAGACAATGACAAATATTTAGTGTTAGTTGTAGTTTTTGCATGTGGCTGTATGTGCCACAGCCAGTCGTCATTGAGCCTGAGGGTGCATAAATTAGAAAACATCATTGATATTTGAAAAGTAATAGAACATCATCAATATGGGCAACGAAAAAGAGCTTTAGCTGAGTATTCAAATATAGAGAGACAATTTTATTTTCAATATTCAAATATTTAACAAATGACATTTGAAAGTTTTAGAAGTAGATATTGCGTTATTTTAATTCATTGTAAAGTTACACAAAAAGAAGAAATATGTGAATGTGTGCAGTTAATACGAGCTGATGCTAATGAAGACCATACAAATCATTTTCATGGTTAAGTGCGGGATAGAAATGAAGACCTTCGACTTTGGCTCTTTTGGTCAACAACAGCCACATATAACTTTACTGATAGCAAACCGACTATCATCACTAATATCTCTATAAAAATATCTCTCAATGAGGATGCAACGTATTCCACAATGACTACAGTTTGGACCAGCACACCAAATAGAACCGTGAGTTGCGTTTTACATGTATAGCGAGAAAAATAATGTTAGGGAAGGCTTTACTTAAACAAAAATGAAGTTTTGCTGTGAATAAGCAATTGAACGAAAAGGAGAAGACTACTTTCGATTGTCGTCATCTATAATTTGCATAGAACAAGTGATTTGACTAGGATCGCAATGGCTGCAAAAATAACGGCACCTATAGTATTTTGTTTTTTAGAAATGATGATAAAACAGGGCTTCGGCTGTTACTGCAATGCATTGCGCTAACAACAATTAACACAATACGACTCCACTCTGGATTTCGAAAGCCTACCAAACATAACCCTTCTTAAGCTATCTTCGCATATAAGAGACAAGCGTATCCGCTACCTTATTAGGGCACGTTACTAAGACAACCAACAGCTAACAATAGTATCTTTTTATGACTAATTTACTGAGTTAGTTTGATACACATAATATATTCTTATCTTCATCCTACTTAATATAATATTATAAAGCTGAATGTTTGTGAGTGTGGATCTTTGTTCCTCTTTCACGCTAAAACTACTGAATGGATTTTAATGAAACTTTACGATAATTTAGCTTATACATCAGAATAACACATAGGCTATAATTTATAAAGATATTGTGTAAATTGTCCAAAATAGAACGATAAGTGTCAAGTAAGTAGGAAAAAATTCTACAATCGGCGACATGTTTTGGCGTGCGCTGCAAATATCGTTGAAGTTACACACGGGTTTCTAAAGCACAAAATCTGCACATTTATGCTGAGCGATAAAAATCGTTTAATATAGTTTATGGGAGTATATTGTAATAGCTACCTATATCTTTTGTATTACAACCAAATCAATCCTAATAAAATATTATATTTAAATGTGAATCTGAAATGGCTATACATATACGTATTTCCAGCTAGAGACAATATATCTCTCAACACATAGCCTGCTTTTAACCCGATATTCAAACGGGATGTAGACTTACGCGGGTGAAATCGCGGGGCGCAGTTCTAGTATATAATAAAATGTGTGCTTTTTCCAAAAACCAGTTTTTATATAAGTATATTTCCTTAAAGGTACCTCTTCTACAAAACATGTTTTGAGGAACAAATTTTTTTTCGAAAAAGTATCGTTTTGAATAGTACTTTTTTCATAAATTTGTTTTTGAATTACTTTGCCCAAAAAGAACTTGTTTAACAACGCACTTTTTTAATGCAGCCTTTTTACTAGTACTCTTTTAATTAAGTATCATTTTCAAAAAGTACATTTTTCAAACGGTGCCTTTTGGAAAAAAGTACCATTTCACAAAAGCACCCTTTCCACAATTGGTGTTTCCAAAAATAAAATTTAAAAACTGTTATTTATTTAAAAAAAAGTACTTTTCCTTATGCAAAGATATATTTTTTCAAAAGTTATCAAATTAATCTTTTGTAACCTGTTTAGTGCCCAATCTTCAAGTTAATATCATATAGCTAACTAAGATATAAAATAAATCAATACTATGAATTTTCTCGAATTTTATGATGTTTTTCTTCTACAAACATGTAACAGATTTTTGATTTTTTTCGAAAAATTCCTATTTATACTCAGTTTTAAATCACAAACTTATATTCTTAGCGGATGGTGGACGAATTTCTAATAAGTTCACATAAAGTGCTAAATTGAGAAAAAATAGAACACAGCATTAAATGTTTAGCAACATTTCCCTTTTTTACCATTTTTGGTGTCTCGTTGGTCCTCTTCGAAAAACGCACATTTTCTTATCTTTACTTTTGCAGAGCGGTTGGAAGTCAAATTATTTTAATATGCATATATATACATACATAGTCTATCAATCAAAAAATTACCCGGTTTTACACCTTTCAACTGTGAATTTGAAAAAAGTGCCATTCATATTCGAAATTTTTTCAGAATAACAGTACTCACCAAAAAACCTATGGAGTGCAAGAAAGGTACCAAAATAATCACTACCTTTTTAGTATATACGAGATCTGATGAAAAAATAACTTTTCTGTTATGTTGGTACACATGTCTGTAATATATGTTGGTAATATCAGCCATTTTTGATTGTCAGTTTGTTTTTTAAGATAAAAAGGTTAGTCGTGTTTTGGTGTGCTCTTCGATTTTTTATTATTCGAAAAAATGGATCAAGAAAAGTTTTGTGTAAAAAATGAAATTAAATGCGCAAGGAAATTTGAAATGCTGACTGTGGCGTTTGGCGAGTCTACTATGAGCAGAACACAAGTTCAATTGGGGGATAACCGGTTTAAAATTATTTTGAATAATAGTCGAATCTCTATCAGAGAGGTTGCTGATGATGTTGGCATATCTCATGCTAAGCAATTTTTACGGATGTTTTAGGTATGAAACGTGAGGCAGCGAAGATTGTTCCAAATTTTATAACGTACCAGCTCACATATCGATGCTTGTGCGTGAGCTTTTGGCCAAAAACAAAACCGTTATCATGCCTCAACCACCGTATTCACCGGACTTGGCCCCATCCCAAAACTTTTTCCTCTTCCCAAAACTGAAGACACCGATGAAATGAAAGCGTTTTGCTACGATTGAGGAGATAAAAGAAAAATCGAAACAGGAACTGTTGGCGATACCAAAAGCGCGTTTCAGAAGTGTTTCGAGAATTGGAAAAAACGCTGGCATAAGTGTATTAGATCTGAGGGGGATTACTTTGAATGGGACAAGATAGTTATTGATGAATAAATAAATACTTAATTTTTTTTATCAGACCTTTACGGTTATTTTTTGATCAGAACTCGTATATACTAAAAAAGTGGTGATCATAAACGTACAAAACACATGTAAGCATTGTCGGATTTGGGCTTGCTGCCTCCCTTTTTGATTAACAAAATTCTATACACTTTGATTCGGTATTATAATTTAGGAGGAGTGTTCAAAAACTAAAAGTGAATTTGAATTTTCTCAAAATGTATTTATTTATTCGTAAATTTGTATTTTGCTAAACTCCTCAGATATAATACATATGTACAAGTATATGTATGCAAGAATTATTCTTTAATACTCGAAGCAGTTCTGATTTATACTTGTGGATTTGTCCTTGAGCTCTCATTAAGATTCAGCAGGGCCAAATCCGGTAACACAGAATGCAATCACGACTCATCTCTTCTTGGTTATTACAATGGCAGCGACTTGACAGGCTCCATTTAGCTACGGCTGGTACAATCTATAGATTGCCATCCATAAGCATCCGTTGTTAATACTTCTATGGCTGAGCCAAAGGTCTCATTTCCAACTTTTTCAAACTTGAGGTACAATGGTTAGCTTAACTGCAGTTAAAAATTTACAAATCCAGACCGTAACACATTTTTTCCGACTAAAGTCAGTTCCTGAAATATTTTCAACCCAAGGATGATTACTAAATGCTGCCCTCGTCCGTGCTGTTCCATTAAAATTATAGAACAACAATAAAATTATGCAAGACTAAATGGGAACTTTCAGCCAACCATGTATCGATTTATTGTTTTCTTTTTTGTTGCCATTCATTTTTGCATTCATTCTAGTTTTTTGCTATTAAATTGGTGGTTGTGTGCGTAACAGTCTGTTGTCTGTGCATGTGGATGATTAACGCCTATTTTTCTTGGTATATGTGTAGTTATGATGACTATAAAAATCATATAATTTTCAAATAGAAGTGTCTAGTATGACATAAAAGTTTCAAACCAAAACAACAGACAAAAAATTAAAAATGAGAATGAAATTTACGTGCTTGCAAATCAATTTCGATTAGTATTTAATGAGAATGTATTTGCTTTACATTAAGTATTATTATTGTTTTCTAATTTTGCACTAGATATTGTAGATGGAAGTACAGACACATAGTATTTAAAAAATAAATAAATATGGAAGTAATCAAGCAGATAGATAGATATTGATTTGTTTGTTGTGTGTTTTTCCCGTTTTTGAGTTGTGAAATAATTCTTTTGAATTTCCACCAAATTATGGTATAAAATCGGAAACGTAAATTATTCTATGAATTATGTAAATGGAAAAATATATATGTATCCAGTTCATGGAGTGAAAATTTTGAAATAATATCTTTAGCATATTTATAAATCCAACTAAAAAACAAGTAAAAGTGCTATATTCGGCTGTGCCGAATCTTAAATATCCTTCACAGATGTAATTCTTCTTTCTTTCTTTGTTGCCAAAACAGAAAGTAGGTTTAATAAAAAAATTAAAATGATGTTATCGGTTACTTTTATATTTAACAAAACGTTTAAATTTTTCGGCTAAGAATCTAAATGTTTGTCTTTTCTAATTTCTAACACCTCTAAACGTCTATTAAAAATATTAAATATGTTTAATTTAAAAACAAAAAGTAAAACTCCTTTTCATGTAGCCCAAAAAGTTTTAATTGTCCAACCGTAGAATCGTAATTTTTTTGGTTTTTAATACCAATTCAACTCTTCCCGAAGTATAAAAAAAAAGATTTCATCCATGTACTAAAAAATTTCGATTATCCAACCCTGGAACCGAATTTTTAGTTTTTAAAATTTTTAATACCAATTTAATTGTTAGCGAAGTATAAAATAAGTTTAATTTACTGAAAAAAACCAAAATTGGGAATTTATGTGGGTACTTTCATGTACAAAAAATTTCGATTTTCCAACCCTGGAACCGAATTTTTAATACTAATTTAATTTTTTCTGAAATATAAAATAGGTTTAATTCACTAAAAACACAAAATTTGGAATTTATGTGGGTACATACTTTTATATACCAAATATATATGGATTTTCCAACTCTGGAAGCGAAATTTTATTTTTTTTCCAATGCAACTCTTAGTGAGGTGTAACATAGTTTCACTCGACAAAAAAATTAAAATTTTTAAACTTTTTGTCACTTTTAAGTACCATAAAAAATTTCATTTGTCCAACCCTGGTCAAAGTTTTGATGTTTTAAGATTTTAATACCAATTTTGCTCTTCCTGAATTATAAAACAGTTTTAATTAGCGAAAACAACAAATTCAATTGCATTTTTCG
The DNA here is from genome assembly GCA_951800035.1 of Linnaemya tessellans. Taxonomy (NCBI): domain Eukaryota; kingdom Metazoa; phylum Arthropoda; class Insecta; order Diptera; family Tachinidae; genus Linnaemya; species Linnaemya tessellans. Next base: position 76,219,003 of record OX637535.1, read on the forward strand.
TTACCTTTATGCAGAAAAAATATTTCAATTTCCCAACCCTGGAAACGAAACTTTCATTTTTCTTGGTTTTTTTTACCAATGCAACCCTTCATGAGGTATAAAGTAGTGTTATTTAGGAAATATTTACAATTTTGAACCATTTTGGTCACCTTCATACACTAAAAAATGTTGCACTTGTCCAAACCTGGATTCGAAAATTTGATTTTTTTTGAAATTTTTGATACTAATTTTGTTCTTCCTAAATTATAAGACAGTTTTAGTTAGCAAAAAAATAACAACATCAGTAGCCTGTTTGATTACTTTCACGTATAAAAAAATTAAATTTCCCACCCCTAGAAGCAAAATTTGAATTTAAAAAATTTTTTTTTGGCCAATGCAAATCTTCATGACGTATAAAGAGGATTTGTTAAAGAAAAACCTAAAATTTTTAACAATTTTAGTAACTACATGTACTACAAAATACGGAATGGGCCGAAAAAAAATTTTTTATTTCCCATCCCTGGAATTTTTTTTTTAATTTTTTAGTTTTTAATAGACCATTGAGGGTTCCCAAAGCACGAAATAGGTTTAATTTACAAACATTAAACAAAATACTTGATTTTTGGTATAAATTTTGCTTCGAGAAATAGGTGTAAGCTTCCCAGCTCTGGAACCGTACTTCGGATCTTTCTATTTAAGTTCATTTCCAATCCAACGGTCCAACAACGAAGTCTCTAGCTCTTCTGGGGGCTTGGGAAAACCGATTTCACGTACAGATGGACGGACAAACGGACATCGCTCAATCGTCATCGCTATTCATAAGTGCCCAGAATATATATACTTTATGGGGTCCCATGTGCATATCGAAGAAATTACACACGGAATGACAAACCTATATATACCCTTTCACTTTTTTGTGAAGGGTATAGCAAGTAAAACTGGTAATTCGGCTGTACCGAATCTTATATAACCTTCATCGATGTACATCTGGACTATATACACACATTTATGCAAACCTTGGAACCCTCCTTTTGATCGTTCTGATTTTCAATGCTAATTCTTTTTATTAAATTATTTCGAAAACGTAGATTTTTTAATAAAAAAGTCTATTAAGCGGCATTTTTAATTTTATAAAGTATAGTCTTTAAGTAAGAAAAAACACTGCTGCATACCAACAAACATTTCTGACGTTTTGTAACGTGAAACACGTTTACATGAAGGCAACTTCCACGGCGTAACTCAGTACTGCAGGGCAGTGTGTGTATTGAGAACTGCAGGGAAGAAGGAATGTGTGATAATTAAATACTCACTGCTTGTGTAAGTTAAACTTATCTTTACTTTAACATTAAAAACAATATATTTTATTTGCTTATTATTTTTGCGGACGAACCGACTTCTTTATTTATTATTAAAAAACTGAGCTTTTAGTAATTACCTTAAATACTACTTTCTGTCTTGTGGTCTAATTAGTCAGAATTGGCAAAGTAAATTTGGCAAAAGTTTGGTGGCATGTGCCGGATGTAATTCCACGAAAATTGCACAATCAAAGTCTGCTGGGTTATTGCTTCAATTTTTAAGTGGGCCGGATATTGTTTCGAGTGTTGTTTTTGTTGACACAAAGGTGAAGAATGCCTGCAGTTGCAGTTTTCTTTGTTACAAAGTATTTATGTTTGTTTGTAGCATTTCATTAGCTTTTGCAATATTAACTCCTCCCTTCTCAATTGCAAACGTCCCCGATTGCATGGGATTCATGTCTAGAAGAGCGATTTGCTTTTTCTTAATTTGTCGTATCTTCCCCTTGAGCTTCCATAGGGCTTACATTGTGGCCGTCAATGCCAGAAATGCTGCTAGAGTAATTGTGTTGAGCGTCAAGCCGATCTTGTTAGTTGTATCGATGTTTGATATTCGCTTTCTATTTATGGTCTCGAGGTCTTTTATCATTTCCAAGGACAGAGTTTCTTCTAGCTGGGTTTTTTTTCGTTTCCTGCTGAAGTATTGCTGGTAGTGGCTCGAAATGTACTGTTTCAAGTACGTTGAAAATTTTGCCTTGGAAATTGATTGTTGAGTTGTGGTGTTTTATGATGAAATTACCAATCAGCGGGAGTGGTTGCCCATCTATCTCTATTGTGCCGTTGTAACTGTTGAGAAAAAGTTTACCGGGACGAATTTCTTCTGTGTCCGATATATGGTCAGCGTTAGTACGTATACAGTCTGTTAGTTGGCTTTTTAAGAGTTTATTTATACAATTGTTTTCACTTAATTCTATTAAATTATTCTTATTACAAATAGCTTTCTTATTATATTCTTTGCATTCGGATTTAATTCCATAGATTTTTTTATTACATTTCAAGATTCTTTCGTATTCAATTTTATTTATTCTATTGCCTATTTTAACAGATTTTAGTTTTAGTATTTTACATTCTTCGTTTTGAGTTGTAGGTAAAGTTAGAATGTAGATTATCATTGAGCTATTTGCAGCTATGCTTATATCCTCAACATTTATATACGGTATTTTTTCATGTTTTACAATTTTTCTTATCGTTTCTATTTCAATATTATATAGAATGAATGAATTTACAATGTTGGATTTTGCCCAATGTAGATCATATTCGATATTTATTAATTCTTCCTTTATCAATTGAATCTGATATTTAGTTTTAAGACTTATTTCTAGCTTATCGTCTATGTTGGCTTTTACAATTTTCATTATTTGATTACTTCTCTCGGTCTGTTCATTAATTTTTTCTATTAATTGTCTGTTAATAATTATTTGGTTGTCATTGTTTTCGTTTAGTGTTTTTAAGTTTCCGGTTATTAGTTCTAAGTAACGATGGTCGGGATTTTCTGCGATCCATTCCCATGCGGACCCGATAAAATCCAATGAACGTTTTTTCTTTGTTGTGGGGGAAATCCTTTCAATAAGTGTCCGAATTTGAGATGTTTCGTGCAATAAAAATGGGTACAACTGTTGGGTTGAAGTTATATCATTTTTAATAGTAGTCTCTATTTTTGAAGTTAGCTTCGCGTACTCTGTTAAGTCAATGAGATGGATAATTTTGAAAGTTCCTTCTTGTACTCTTGCTGTTTCCTCTCTTAGTGTAATAAGTTGCGAGTTCGAGTAATCAAATATTTGAAATTCTGTGCTCGCTAGTTGCACGAGTGTTCTGTAAAATCAATATAATAATCTATACTTATTTTTTTAATATGTTGCATCCAACGCCTATGTCATATTGTTCGGTATGTGCTTTGTGTAATTTTTTTTCCATTCTTTGTCTTCTTAGATTCTAATGTGTTTAATTTTCTTTTTGAGTTTCCTATATTTCTTTTTTCCAAACTTCTTAATTCTAGATATTTCTGTTGATAATTTCCTCAAATTTTCTCTATCTTCTTCCTTTATAATGTATAATTGGATTAAAGTGTCTAGGTGATCTTCTATGCTAATTTTCTCGGTTACGTTCATTTTTATTGTATTTCTATTCCTTAGATTTGTTTTCTCAATGTCTTGCTTAATTTCTAATGTGAGTCTTATGAACTATACGTCTGGATTCTGTCAGTACTGTAGTTCCTCCGTCTTCTTTGACTTCTTCTTTCCTATATCTGGGCGAAAGTTTATTCCCTAGCCTTTTCCTAATTTTTACAAAAACTATGTCCTTTGGATTATATGACCGGAATGGTGTCCTCTTCCTATTATGGAATTCTACGTCTTTACTTAGTATTTTAAATCAAAAAGATGAAAAAGGCGGTTCCAAGCTTTTAATGACGCACTCAGGGATGACCCCTGCATATGCAGTGCATTGCGCCAGAACTAAAAATGAGGGGATAGTATTGAGGGGACAGATGAAGATGAGAAGGTAGAGAATTTTTACTTCGCCGGCTAATTTTTTGCTGCTTTTGGCCAACAAATTACGGTTCTTCCGGTAAAAATTTACCGATTTCTAAATGAAATTCGCTAACACAAGGTTTTTGTCCAGAATTTTCGAAAAAATTTCTGGCAAATTGCAATTTTCTCCATTTTTGTAACGTTCGTGTTGGGGCGTCCAGGACGAACCTCTTTATTCACATCTTCACTTTTTTTAAATAGGACCGGCAGGGATGAGCCTTACTCATGCGTACATTGTGCTGGAACTAGGAAATTTGTTTGTGGGAAGGAGGACAAAGGGAGTAGTACCTATGAACATTCGATTTGAATTTCTCCATGTTCAGTGCCACATATGGGATGTCCGAGCAAAGAACGAATTTTCCCTGTAATGCGTATGTGGTAAATCTACCACATATGGGTGTGATCGCACTGTAGAGCGGTTTGAGCGAAGAAAAATGCGCGGTTCGGGAAAGAGATCCCCGATTACATTGGAACACAAGCCATTAAAGTAACCATAAAACAGTGAAACATACCCCACGTTACGTCGATGCTCAAATCAGTCGATAGAGTTGTCGAGTAACTTCAAAATAGACTTTGAAGTACCGGCTAATACATGAGAGTTGTGTTCCATTTTCATACGGATTTAGGTGTTATAAATAGTGGGAGATCAAATGGAGTGAACTATGTCTTACACCGTTTTAAAAAGCCGAGGCACTTGAATGATTCTTTTGAAACATGAAAAATGTGTTCCGTCCATCGAGCGTCACACTGGATTTTCATGCCAAGAACATCAAAAGCTTCTAATTATTCAATATCTATAACATCCATGTTTACAAATGAAGCAGCGTTATCGGGCATGCGTTGGAGTGTCGGTGTCTTAAGGGCATTGAAATATGCCTTGTGACTCCAGTCAAGAATTTTATTAAGGTCATCGTTGTGCGCAACATTCATAATATGCCCCGATCTCTGACGATGTCGGCCTATTATTGAACGCATGTGAAATATTAAAAATAGTGTGGGGAAAAGAACAGATCTTTGCGGTACCAAGGTACTGTTCTTTCCCCTACTCGTTTGTACTCGTTTGATGAAATCTCGTCTATAACAACTCTTACAACGCGATTTCTGTGAAAGCTCGATGTAAGTCGAGAGAAGATGTCATCGAAACCAAAAGCCATACGTTTTGCCAAAAGTGTTCCGCGCCACACTCTGTCAAATGCTTTAGAAATTCCCAAAGCCACTACTTTACTGTCCCCGATAGAATAAGTCCCCCCGTACAGCGGCCTCTGATTATCCTGACTTAAAATATATCTAACAACGTCAGTTTAGTATTTAATTAAAATGCCCCATGAAGTACACTTTTTCATTGTAAAAAAAATTCAGCTATTATGAAATTTACTCTTTGACATGTTGTCATATTTTTGAAATTAAATTTATTTGTTGATGGTTGAGCAATATCTATTTCATCATCAGTAGATTGCAACCATTTGTTTGAAAAGTTACAAATCTCTTATCTGTTATTTTAATGTGATTAAAATAATTTGTGAATTCTCGAATGGTTTTTGAAAGAATGTGCTTAAGAAGCCCACTGATGATTTGGTAAAGCACCAATGATATACAAGTTACAAGCTATCAATTTCATTTAAAAAAAATCAGCTATTTTACGAATTAAAAAACACATATAAGAAAATCCCATGCATACCACATGCTAATTTTTAAACCAATCTGTTAACATGGAAATATTTCTTATAAAACTAAAAAGTTCTAGTGGAAATAATAGAGTATAATCACTTAAGCCCTTAACACCCGCATGTTGGATTATGATTGAAAAGTCACAAGGATTAAAATATAGATGCACACACATGCGTAACCACGAACAAAGGGCAACAAAATGAAGTCATAAAAGTAATGAAAGGAAAGGCAATAGAAAATTCATTCAAGTCAAAAACTAAAAGAACAACAAGTGAAATGACGTGGAAACTATGAATGAACAAACGAACGAACCAAGAAATTAATGAATGAAAGAAATGTCCAATTGAATGGAAATGATTGACGAAGTGTCAATCATTGCAAACCAAAGAAAATCAAGTGAATGCAATAAAAATATTTTCATTAAAATGAATAACACAAGAAAAGGTAATATTTTCTGATTTAGTTTAGCTGGTTATTGTGCATTCAGAAGTTAATTCATTTCCAAAACAAAATAAAAAATCATTATAAATATTTTAGTTTAAGGTGACCAACTGTAAGAGAAGGTGGTATTGATTACAACAAATTTCATTTATTTACTTAATGGTTTCGAACTAAATTGACTTACCGCCTATTTCTCATTGTCGAATGAATTCTTTCTTTCGTATAAATAGATTTAAAACAAAAACAAAATTTTATGAACTGTTTTTGTTTCAAATGTATTTATACGAAAGAAAGAATTCATTCGACAATGAGAAATAGGCAGTTAATCGAGTGACAGTCGAGTTACATTGACAGAGATCAGCAATTTATCCGAGATGAACGCTTTGCCGTCATGCCACGACAATTTTGGTTTGTAATCAGACAGGGTTTGCATATGTGCTCTTTCTCTTATTCAGAGTCATTTGTTTCTTATGTAGGCAAATCCTATAGGAATATATATGTATACAGCAAATACAACAATCTTTAAACTAATTTGGTGCGAGATATTTTGCAACCTAATCGAATATATCGTCGATTCACACATACCAAATCTCATGTAGTAGATCGCTTGCCTTACATCGGGTCACGTAATCGCCTTATTAATGATACATCAACACATAATACGACGTTGCGATGTCTTTTTAAAGTGTAAATGGGTGCCTGCTTAACCATTGTTAATGTCTACAATGATGGACATTAATCATTCTTTAAATATAATTATTTTATTGTGTAGGTGTGTGTATGTATACAATTCAAAGGAATATGTTAAAAGCGAAATGGAACAGAAAGAAATCTTCAGAATTAAAGCGCGGGTGCGCAAGCAACATTTATTCAAATAAAATTTAAATTAAAAGTAATTATACAGTTCAAAAACTTTTTATGTGCATCTGACAATAAATATATAAAAGATGCTTCCAGCAAAAAAAGCAATTGTGCAAATAGTAAACATTTCCCTCAAGTTACACATTCAATTTAAGGCTACGCTTATATCGCATTATGCTTCACAGTGCCCCCGGGATCAGATAGTAAATGTTTAATATCCTACGACTTAATTGAATTGATGCAGTTGCAAGCAAGTCACAACCATTTGAAAGAATCATACGGTTCCAATTTTGTGTAATAAAATAATCGATGTCAGCGTAATTGAGTTCATTCATAGTCGAGAAACCACAGCAACCGAAAGAATTTCAGTCTCGATCCTGATATATAAAAATAGGACCGCTCTGCATTCAAAATTGGACTACTTTTCTTATTATTTTCTTTTTTATTTTCAATACAAATTTAATACTTCTTGAAGTTTGAAATAGGTTTAACTAACAAAATAATCAGTTTTTGCTAGTTATATTTACGAATATATATCAAAATAGCTATAAGATACCAATCTGTAGAAGCGGACTATGGATTTTGCTGGTTGCTATCTATTTGGACCGCTTCCTAACCATCAGTCCAAAAGATAATTATTTAGCTTTTCAGGGCACTTCGGGAAACCGATTTCAAATACATACAGAGCTTGATTACTATTTTCATTGATTATTTTACGCATGAGGACGCGGAATATATATATTTTATGGGATCGCATATTAATATTGAAGAAATTACAAACGGAATGATAAACCTATATACGAGTATGTTCTTTCAGCCTGTTCATCTTTTCTTTTGCTATTAGCAAAAATATATATATATATATATATATATATATATATATATATATATATATATATATATATATATCGCGTTATCGCAAGCAAAATCCGGGTTTGTTCCGGCTTTTTAAGCTCACGCTATGAATTTAGAAAAAAATATTCATATTGCGTAAAAACATCTTTAAAATTACGTACGCGTTATTAATGTGTGTGGGCAATGCGATACCTAGAAGTGTGCCATAAAAATATGGGTAGAGTATTTAGATATAAGGTAATAAAACATACGTCGCTATTTTATGTTTGTTGAGATTTTGTTCTTAAGTTGATATGTTTCGGAATGCATTTATTGGATTTTGTAGGCAAATTTTAAAAATTCTTTGGTTTCCAAGTTTTTTAAATATTTTGTTAAGCGTAATGCCGTCTTGTTTGATGTTTAGCTAATTAATTTTTAGACATACAAATTTGGTTGGCATGACTCGTTAGTGCTGGTCACCCGAAAAAAGCACAGTTTGGTGTGTATTATGGGCCCATGGCATCAGTGGACCATGCTTTTTCAAAGACGACGAAGGTGGGAAGGTTACTGAGAGAAGTGAGCGACACTGTGATATGATTACATACTTATTTTATTTGTCCAAAATGGCAGAGATTAGCGTGGCTGACATAAGGTATCAACAAAACGTTACCACACAGCCCGCTAAACAATTGCTTTATTGGGAGGAGAGTTCGGTGAACAGTTTATTTCATGTTTAGGTCGGCCTTTATTGTGTGATTTAACGCCTTTATTCCGTTTTTAGTGAGGCTAGGTTGAGGCTACTGTCAATTTGGACAAGTCCGCGAAGATTGAAGCACTGGAAACTAGTATTGAAGAATTTATTCGAAATAATCCCCGTCCGATATGATATAGAGACTATGACAAAATTACATTCATTCATACATTTACGCCAACCATTTGAGGCGTAGCCGCGGTTAAGATTTACGTGAAATCATGTTTAAACATTGAATTACATAGATTATTTTACCGACTCAAATAAATATTTCATACATTTCACTAAATTTTATGCTTTATTTATTTTTTTAATCAAATTCGAAAACTCGTAAAAAATCAATCTTTAATAGTGATTCGTTAACGGCTTCAGGATTTTCTTCGCTCTAAATCAGACATGTGCAAACTGACACAAACGCATTTCAAATCAGTTTTACGAATTTTGCGACTGTGTTAAGTTGAACGCAGCAAGCAGAACAAAAGCAGAGAAAACAAAAGTAGTACACTGAGTAAAAAATTAAAATAAAAAAAATTAAAAATTAAAACTAAATCTTAAAAAAAAAATCAAATATCAACATCTCCAATGATTATTTCCCCCTCGTAAAGTTTTATTCTTAATAAATCACATAGGTGTTCATCCGTTAATTTGTTGCGATATTTACTTTTAATTAATTTTAAAATGCTAAAAGCGGCTTCACAGTCGTACGTGGACCCGAACATGGAGTATAATTTAAGTATTTCCTTCTTAATAACAGGATACTTGAAAAATTCTCCATCCTCAAAAGGACGACATTGTTTTGCTAACATCAACCCAGCGGCAATTGAAGCATTCTTTAGTTGTTTTTTTTTCTCTTCAACTGTCAGACTTAGAAGAGGGGCATTTTTTTGTTGCAGGGAATTGAACATTTCATATTTTTTTTCTTCATCCAATTCATTAATATTTTTATGAATGGATATGAAATGTCTTTTTAAATTATAAAATCTTAAATTTGTGAAGATTTTATCACAAATCAGGCATTGCGCATTATTTTTGCCATTTACAAACATAAAAATTTCTTTATATTCGTCCATTTTTTTTTAAGTGCAGTTGTTTGTTTTTGTTTGTTTTTTGTTTTGCAGAATAGCAACTGACTTTGAATCGGTAAACAAGCAGCAAGCTTTCGGACATGTTGGTGTGAAAAAACGATGAAGCTACTATCGGTGTGAAAACACGATGACTCAAAAGAGTACTAGCTGCACATGTCTGCTCTAAATACGGCTTTTAACCAGAAATGACCGGTAACACAATTCTTTATGAACTTTACGTACATATTTATTTTTTTCGAAGTAAATTTTTGCAGTTTGGAAGCGCTGTTCTGGCGCTAAGCGATGCGTACTGACTTGTTGAACCATATTGAACAGAAATATGAATACAAATTGACCCTCATTTTTCAAACCTTAATAATCGATAGTTCTTTATGCAAAAAAAAACACCCGTATATTTAAAATTACCGAGATAATCAATCCTACAACATTATTATACGAGCAGTTTTACCAATTTTCAGAATTTCAATTTACACGATTTCTCCAAGATGGAATATACTGAGGATCGAGGGATAAGTGTAGTTAATTCGAATATACTGTGCATTTAAACAAAAAATATCTACAAAAAGTCATTAATTTATTATTTGCCTTGATGCTTTGTTCGGCCACGATTATACATTTCGACTACTGACTGATGACGACTGGACGCAGTTTAAAGCAAACAATATCGCTTCATAAATAACACACTAAAACATTAGCGTGTCTTTGGTAATTGTAACCTTTCTTTTATGATCATGTCTTTTAAAAAGCACCACTGTGTTACTCAATGGCATCAAATAAAAAAAGGAGAAAAATAAATAATGAATCATGATTGAACATCCAAAGAGATATTTGATTTCAATTAATTTTTAATAGTTTTAATAACTGATTTAAACACTGGGGAAGGTAACGTCTCACGTCTGCGTGTTAAAAGGAAATCTCTTAATTTTCCAACAAGTGTTTTCACAAAAGCAAATAAATGTTCATGATTGAATGGCTAAAACATTTTTTTGCATTTGAAAGAAGTTTTTTATTTTAATAGGAATTGAGTTTGAATTTCCTTTAATCTTTGTTTCAGTCCTTTTATCACTTGTTTTCAGTAAAATTTCTTTTTCCGGTTGCCTCCCGAAGACAGTCAGTGTAAACATTAATTAGAGTTCTATGGATGCATCATATCACGTTCTTCATTTGTTTGGTTTTAACAAGAAATTAATTCAAAGTAATTTTCTTAAATGCAGCCAAAACGAAGATAATAAATCTCGGCAAGCCATTCACAATAATGTGTGAATTACTAAAAAAAAAATTGCCAACCAGATGGTTTTTACATGTGACTTCTGCAAGACTGCTGATCTTCATGTTCATATACTCGTACGAGCAGTTGTTAGTCATTGCTTGAGAGCGTGTGTCTCCTGAGACTTTTGTATGAATGATAAATTGCATTCAGGCAATTAATTTTCTTCGTTTAAGGTTTTATCACCTCGAAAGTCAATAAGTTGTGTTTGAATATATTTTTCTCTTCCATTCAGTTTTTGTATGCTCGTATTTTTACCTGAGTGATCTTTTGCGAAATTATGTTTTTGTTTGCAGAAAAGTACGAGTAACTTATGGTTTTTATTTAATCCAGGATTTAACGAAATCCTGTTGTTCTTTTCAATTTTACGATTTAAGCAGATTTATGTGTTTGGTGATTAATTAGCAAAATTGTTTTATTATGTTGATGTGTTGCATCAGTAATAAGCTGAGCAAGTGTAATCCGATTAGCAAATTAGAATATGGACTCTGGCGTTATTGTTTAGATGAATTTTATGATGAAAACACAGGGTACAGCATTTAAAAATAAATTAGTTTGTGTGTGTTTCCATGTGTGTTATTTATAAGAAGGCAAATGCTGAGACCGATTGTTTAGAAATTTGGGAGCTGCATTATTTACGGTCAGGAAATTCAAAATTAATTATTTTTCATTTAAATGTTGCTAGGAAAACCATTTTTCATTATACCCTTCACAAAAAAGTGAAAGAGTATATATATATATATATATATATATATATATATATATATATATATGTATATATATATATATATATATATATATATGTATATATAAATATATATATATATATATATATATATATATATATGTATATATATATATATATATATATATATATATATATATACATATATATATATATATATATATATATGTATATATATATATATATATATATATATATATATATATATATATATATATGTATATATATATATATATATATATATATATAGGTTTGCCATTCCGTGTGTAATTTCTTCGATATGCACAAGAGACCATATAAAGTATATATATTCTGGATCCTTATGAATAGCGATGACGATTGAGCGTGAAATCGGCTTTCCCAAGCCCCCAGAAGAGCTACAGACTTCGTTTTTGGACCGTTGGATTGTAAATGAACTTAAATAGAGTGCTGTTGAAATTCAGAAAGATCCGAAGTATGGTTCCAGAGCTGGGAAGCTTACACCTATTTCTCGACGCAAAATTTATACCAAAAATCAATTATTGTTTTTAACGTTTGTAAATTAAACCTATTTCTTGCTTTGGGAAGCCTCAATGGTCTATTAAAAACTAAAAAAATAAAAAAAAATTCCAGGGATGGGAAATAAAAATTTTTTTTCGGCTCATTCCGTATTTTGTATTACATGTAGTTACTAAAATTGTTAAAAATTTTAGATTTTTCTTTAACAAAACCACTTTCTACGTCATGAAGATTTGCATTGGCCAAAAAAAAAAATTTTTAATTCAAATTTTGCTTCTAGGGGTGGGAAATTTAATTTTTTTTTATACGTGAAAGTAATCAAACAGGCAACTGATATTGTTATTTTTTTGCTAACTAAACCTGTCTTATAATTTAGGAAGAACAAAATTGGTATCAAAACTTCAAAAATAAAAAATAAAATTTCGAATCCAGGGATGGACGAGTGCAATATTTCATAGTACATGAAAGTGACAAAAATGGTTCAAAATTTGAAATTAAAAATAATTATTTTATACCTAATGAAGCGTTGCACTGATGAAAAAAAACAAAAAATTAAAATTTCGCTTTCAGGGTTGGAAAAATGAAAGTTTTTTTTTTGGTACATGCAATATTTTGTAGTACATGTAATAACTAAACTGGTTACAAAATTTGAGTTTTTCTTAAACAAAACTACCTTATAGCACATGAAGATTTGCATTGATAAAAAATATTTAAAAATTAAAATTTCGCTTCCAGGGTTGGAAAATTGAAATTTTTTTATACATAAAATAACCAAAAAGGCAATTGACGTTGTTTTTTCCCTTACTAAAAATATTTTATATTTTAGGAAGAACAAAATTGGTATCAAAAATTTCCCAAAAAAATTAAAATTTCGAATCCAGGTTTGGACAAGTGCAATATTTTATAGTTCATGAAGGTGGCCCAAATGTTTGAAAATTGTAAATTTTTCTTAAATAATACTACTTTATACCTCATGAAGAGTTGCATTGGTAAAAAAAAAAAAATTAAAATTTCACTTCCAGGGTTGGGAAGTTTAAAGTTTTTTTGGTACATGCAATATATTGTAGTATATGAAAGTGACCAAAATGGTTGCAAATTTTAAGTTTTTCGTAAATAAAACTACTTTATACCTAATGAAGACTAGGATTGGTAAAAATATGTTAAATTTCGCTTCCAGGGGTAAGAGATTTAAAATTTTTTTATACATAAAAGTAACCAAAAAGGCAACTAACGTCGGTTTTTTACTAATAAAAACTATGTTTAATTTCACATTTAGTTCACGAAAAACAAAATTGGTATTAAAAATAAAAAAAAATAAAAATTTAGATTCCAGAGTTGGATAACTGCAATATTTTGTAGTACATGAAGTGACAAAAATGGTTACATATGTATATAGTAAGTTTTTTTAAATAAAACTATTTCATGCCTCTTAAGAGTTGCATTGGTAAAAAAATTAAATTTGGTTTCCATTGTTGGGAAATTGAAATATATAAAAGTAACCAAATAGGCAATTGACGTTGCTGTTTTTGCTAATTAAAACTATTTTATAATTCAGGAAGAACAAAATTGGTATTAAAATTTTAAAAAATCAAAATTTCGACTCCAGGGTTGAACAAATAAAATATTTTATGGTACATGAAAGTTACCAAAAAGTTTAAAAATTTAAATTTTTTTGTCAAGTAAAACTATGTTACATCTTTTAATTAAACCTACTTCCTGTTTTAGCAAGAAAGAAAGATGAATTACATCTGCGAAGGGTATTTAAGATTCGGCACAGCCGAATATAGCACTTTTACTTGTTTTCTTATATCTTCGCAATTATCGGGTTTTTATAGTTGCGCGAGAACTATCGATATCGAATTTACTTAAAAAAATACAATAACAATAAATAAATAAATTTGCTCGAGAAGTTCGTGAAGTATTTTTACTACATTATTTGTACAGCAAAGCTGCCGTATTGGTCTGCTTGATGCCTTTTAATTGCTGGCGGCATCAGCAATCCTTTCAAAATTAGAAATGTGCTGCTGTGAAGGTGAATGGTGAGTGAATTTCAAAAATCAACAAATCACCAGGGTATTCATAAAGATTGACTGCTTGATGCCTTTTTAAATGCTGGCGGCATCAGCAGTCCTTTCAAAATTAGAAATGTGCTGCTGTGAAGGTGAATGGTGAGTGAATTTCACAAATTAATCAGCTAATATATTTTATTATATATGTTAAGCTCGAGGGGTCTTTATAAAGTTATTCAAAGATTTATTTATTAAAAAAAATTATATAAATTAAAAATCAAGTAATATTTATAATAATAAAATAAATCAATAAACGTTAGCAGAGATTAATCAGCTAATCATACACGACAATTTATTCCATTATGATTGTAATAAAATTTCGATCGGCATCGAATGGCGTATCTTGGCCCCTGGACTTGACTTGGCTGACATTGGTCCTACTGAGAGGCGAGTTTGGTGAACAATTGTTTCTACGTTTGGGGCAGGTCAATTGGCCGCATAGATCGTGCGATTTAACGTCTTAGATTATTTTTTTAAGGCTCATGTCTATACTAACAAGCCTACAACGGTTAACGCACTGAAAGCTTATTGATTTATTCATCGATGCGCAAACACAATAGGGAGACGTTCTGTTTGAAAATCATTTATCCTAAAGTATGAGATTTGGCACTTGTTACATGCGTTTACTTCGAGTATTAAAAATTTACCCCTTTACGAATGACTAAATCAATATAATTGCGAAATTTTACAACAAAAATTTTCCGAAAAAAAGTCATGAGCGCTTTTTCATCTGAATGGCTTGGTGAATACACAAAACTATCGGATTTGAGGATCAGGAAGTCACACCATATTGGTGTGTGAAAAAAGAACTAACTATCTCGAAAAATAATAGTATTAATTGTAAAATGAAGAAAACCATTTATACCGAGACGCTCTTTATTACATATATAAAACAATTGTTTTTTATCAGCTGATTTTGTTTTTGAATTTCTAAAATTTTGGGAATAAATATTTGTAATTTGGTAAAGAATTTTTGTTTTAAATAGATGTTGCTGCAACTTCATCATAATAATATTTTGCTTTTAATTTTTTTCTAGTTTTGTGATATCCCCAACAATTAAAATTATTGGAGTATGTATTAGGAATTGTATCCGATCTTCCATATGAACATACATACATATACCATAAATGGTTATGTCGCAATGTGGAGCTGTAACTATTGCTTCGGGCACATTTGACATATCTTTTGATGTCATTTTGTAGTGCTATTTTGCCATGTCACATTAGTGCGACACATGGACAAACTTAAAAAATTATAACGTTGTAATTAGCATGCATTAGCGTGTTTGCATAAGATGTCGCATAATGGCGCTATACATTTGATATATAATCTACAATTTTCGTTTGCAGTTGAGAGTAATGAGATTTCATTTTGTTAACTATATCGCAATTATAAAACATCTTTGCAAATATATTTACCTCATACTTATTTAAAAGGTAGTAATATGGAATTATTACATACATATTTTACCCTCTAAAAAAAAATTGAAGCTTTAATGACCCTGGTACTAGTAGTACTAACCTGGTACTACTCTGCCCTACCCCTCCTCCTCCTCCTTTGTCCCCTAAATGACCCTACAAAAAAAAAATTTTTATTTTGTATATAATTATCCCAAGCATTTATTTTTAGAGTTTTATGACAAAGGTGAAATGTCTCCCCCCACAGCCCTTGCCAGAGCCACCCCGCCATAATACAGTTAAACATTTTAAATTTACTTACTAAATATTTGGAGGGTATTTAAGAATCGACCCGGTCGAATATAACGTTTTTACTTGATTTTTCTAATTTTTTTTATTTTTTTCTTGGACCAGCACTCAGGGGATGACCCCTACATATGCGATGCATTGTGCCAGAACTAGGAAAGTTGGTTATGGGAAGGAGGATAGAGGGAGTAGTGTTTGTGGACGTTCGATTTGAACCTCCCCAAGTTAAAACTGACAGGAAAGACCTCTGCTGGAAGTTTGTTCCACATACGAACCGTTCGGCCAAAGATCGAATTCTCTCTGAAATGCGTGGAGCGATTCACTGACAACTCAACCACAGAAGGATGTGCCCTATGTGAAGAGCGGGTAGCTCGCAGAAATAAACGGTTATTCGGCACAAGCTCCCTTATTTCACCAGAACACATTCCGTTGTAGTATCGGTAGAACAGTGAAACACACCCCACGTTGCGTCGATGCTCCAGTAAGTCAATAGAGTTGGCTACCCTACTGTCACCGATGAGCTTCTTCACTCTCTCTTGTACGCGGTCGAGTAACTTCAAAACAGACTTTGAAGCACCGGCCCATACATGAGAGTTGTATTCCATCTTTGGTCGGATGTAGGTGGTATATATATTGAGGTGGTATATATTTGCAGGCACCAGGTGGTTTCAAAGTAGATAAATTTTTATTGCAAATATCAAGTTTCCCAAATCGCAGGGTTGCAATCAAAAAAAGTTTTCAAACCAACTTAAAGTGTCATATGTTCTCAAAAATTGAGCAAAATAATACGGAAATTCTGCAAAGCCCCAATCAAAGTATTTTGGAATCGTTCTTTAGGAATTTTGGGAATCTCTTTTAATTATTGACGCTTTTTTAATATTGCGCTATCATCTGCTGACATTTCGATCAATGTACACGAGTGTTTTTACCTGTTCGCTTTGCTGGTGAAAGTTCAGTCCTCACCCACGTGCACCTCCAGTTAATTTCTAAATATCGTTTTTTGTGGATTGCCAATTGTTTTATAAATAAGTATTCAGTTTCTTTATAAAATTTTGCAATATTTAACAAATTCTGATTGTATGTTCTGGCTATAGCAAATTCTCTATCTCATCTTTCAAGAGTACTCCTCTCAACTCTATACTCTCATTTCATGGGCTGCGTTGGAAATGTTTTTAGTTTCTCGTAAATGGTTTAGAGTTGTTTAATAATGGTACTATTTTCCACTGAGAGCTTAAAAACAGTTTGTTTTCTTTTCTTAATATAAAAGACAATTGAAGTGAATTCAGTCAAGATTATTTTTTTTTTTTTTTTTTTTTTAGGAGTAGGACCAGCACTCAGGGGATGACCCCTACATATGCAGTGCATTGCGCTGGAACTGGGAAAATAGATTTTGGGAAGGAGCATAAAGGGAGTAGTGTCTGTGGATATTCGATTTGAACCTGCTCAAATTGTAAGGGGCGGGGAAGACATCTGCGGGTAGTTTGTTCCACATACGGACTGTTCGGCCAAAAAACGAATTTTCTCTGTAATGCGTAGTGCGATTCGTTGGAATATCGACCACAAACGCATGCGCTCTTGATGAAAAACGCGTTGAGCGTAAGAAAGAATGGGTTTCAGGAACAAGTTCCCTAATTTCACCAGAGCACCTGCCATTATAGTAACGAAAGAACAACGATACGCACCCCACATTGCGACGATGCTCAAGAGAGTCAATAGAGTTGGCTACCCTACTGTCTCCGATGAGTTTCATCGCCCTCTCCTGTACGCGGTCGAGTAACTTCAAAATAGACTTTGAAGCACCGGCCCAAACATGAGAGTTGTATTCCATCTACGGTCGGATGTAAGTGGTGTAAATATTAAGAAGATCAGAAGGGATGAAGTATCTCTTGCACCGTCTTAAGAAGCCAAGGCACTTGAATGCTTCTTTTGCGACCTGAAAGACATGTTCCGTCCATCTGACATCACACTGCACTTTCATGCCCAGAACATCAAGAGCCACTGACTCCATAATACTTACACCACCCATAAAAACAGATGAAGCAGCATGGTCATATGTACGTCGATGCGTAAGCATACAACACTGGGTCTTACGGGCATTAAAATCGACCCTGTTCGCCTGACCCCATTCGGAAATCTTCGCGAGGTCGCTATCCAGAACGTCATTCATAAACTGCCTCCTCGTCTCGATTTCAGACGTTGACGGCCTGCAGTTAAATGAATAAGAATGCGAAAGGCTGCTATCATCTGCCAAAGAGTAAATAGGACAGGAAGTTTGGGAAAGTAGATCGTTGAGAAAAGTTAGAAATAGAGTAGGAGAAAGAACGGAGCCCTGCGGTACCCCTGAGTTGACTCTGAACTCATCGGATGAGACCCCATCTATAACAACTCGTGTAGAGCGATTCTTGAGAAAGCTCGATATAAACCGAGAGAAGGCGTCTCCGACACCAAATGCAATAAGTTTGGACAGGAGTGCTCCATGCCACACTCTATCGAATGCCTTAGAAATATCTAGAGCCACTACTTTACTTTCGCCAAAACGGTGTATGGAACTACACCAGTTTTCCGAAAGAAGGGCCAATAGGTCACCCGTAGAGCGGCCTCTGCGGAAACCATACTGGCGGTCGTTTAGTAAACTGTTGGACTCCAGATATTT
This sequence comes from Linnaemya tessellans, assembly GCA_951800035.1. Lineage (NCBI taxonomy): Eukaryota > Metazoa > Arthropoda > Insecta > Diptera > Tachinidae > Linnaemya > Linnaemya tessellans. The sequence continues at coordinate 76,237,438 of OX637535.1, forward strand.
CACAAGATGGAAGTTAAGCATAGTTTCCATCACCTTCGATATAGCAGAACATATTGCAATCGGGCGGTAATTTTCAGGGTTATTAGCCACTCCCTTTTTGGGGATTGGCGTTACATTAGCAACCTTCCAGCACATTGGAAATCTACCGGAGTGGTATAGTGTACTGAAAAGTTTGGCTAATGGACGTGCTAACGTCGAAGAGGACTGCTTCAGGACCAGTGCAGGGATTCCATCCGGCCCAGGAGACTTCCTTGTGCTGAGATACGCAAGAAAACTTTTAACTGCACGCGCTCGAAAAAATATCTTAGGCATAGTTACGGATACTCTCTCGAGCGCGGGGAGTGGTTGAGAGCTATCAGGCAAGTGAGAGTTACTTGCAAATATTTCAGCCAATATATTAGCTTTATCAACCGGGTCAGTAAATATTTGGTCATTCCTCAAAAGAGTCGGAATTGAAGAACTAGCACTTTCCTTAACACTTTTGACGAATGACCAAAAACTCTTACTACCCCTGGGGGCAGTGATAATTCTAGTGCGAATACGCTGCTCGTATAAATCCTTTTCGCATCTTAACACTTTGGCACACGAAGATCTTGCCTTCTTGCGTAGCAAATCAGTATTGGCATTTTTGTTATTACGCCAAGTACTGAATGCTGCCTCTCTGGATCGCAACGCATCTTTACATGCCTGGTTAAACCAAGACTTCGCCCTAGGTTTAACCGAAATTTGCTTACAGGGAATAAAAGCTTTCATCCCCAGTAGAATTGTGTTTTCAACCATTTTCGCCATGGAATCGACATCATTGTCAAGAAAACATAGTTTCCAATTAAAATTCCGAAAAACTTCGTTGAGCTCGGCCCAACGACCCTTTTCGTAAATATATTTACTACTCTTCGTGGCTGCACGCGAAACGTTGCGAAGTTTGGAGAACGGAAAGGTTGCGGAAATGGTGCAATGATCCGAGTTACCGAGAGGTGCATTGACAGTAACTTCATACTTTTCAGGATGTGAAGTTAGAAAAAGGTCAAGAGTATTATGTTGGTGCCCTTCAACACATGGAATATATGTTGGTTCATTAACTACTTGCACAAGGTGATTGTGCGCGGCGAACAACTCAGCAAATTGGCCCTCTGAGGTTGTGTGGCTCGAATGGCGAAGCCAAGATGCGTTATGAACATTGAAATCACCAGCAACTACAATTTCACTGCTCGGACAACTATCAAGAATCTTCGATATGGAGTCGGAAAGAGTATCGAAGCCATGTATGGTAGCATCTCTTTCCGCGTTTGGACTTCTATACAGAAACCCGAAATGTAAAAAGTGTGTACCGACTTTGAATTTAACTTAAAGACAGCTAAATTCTGCGTCAGACATGCCTAATGGTTGCTGGCATTGGTACACAACTTCATTACGTACGTACATTGCAAGGCCCCTATGAAGAGTAAAAAGCGACAGGAGGTGATACCCGGGCAAATGAAAATCCTGTGGATCAGCATCCTCATGTACCTGGGTTTCACTTAAGGCGAAAACATCCGGCCGATGGAGACAAACGTGAAAAAGAAAAGAAATTCGCTCCTAACCCACGTATGTTACAGAAGTCTATTCTAAACTTACCCACCATCACAAGATGAGAGAAAAAAAACCGACATCCAAACTCTAGATTAGCGAATACGATGCAATGACAGCAACTGCAGTGACCATTCACTAGTCAGTGTTATGCCTTCACTAGCGAATGATCCAGCCACTATCAGTACACCGCACCAATAAAATAGAGTTTTATTTTATTTATGGGAGGAGGGATAGGAGGCGCCTGATACTGCAGAAACACAGGTCATAAAAGCCCTGGTCTGGTCCACTTCCATTTTCCCATAGTGGCTCATAGTGCCAACACTGGTATGGGGTGTCGTCACTGATGGTGAGGAATGCACTAATTATTTTATTGTCTGTTGTTTTCTTGTTTTGTTGTTTTTTTTTCTTGTTTAATTTATTGATTTTTTTTATTTTATTATTGCAGTTGAAGATATTTGTTGTTTTAATTTAATATTTGGTGCGTGGTTATTTTAAAATTTATTTATTTGGTTCTATTTTTTTTCTATTTATTGGTTTGATTTTTGTTCTTTGAATGTTTGTGTTTATATATTTTTTGTTTTTTTTTTTTTTGCTTTTGTGCTTTAAATTAATTTAATTTTTTAATTTGTATTTTTCTTAAATAACTAAAACACAGCCCGGACTGACAGACATAGAGACGAAAAAACGTGTTAACGGCACGAGAGACAGAACACTACTCCTTTTATTTCTTATCATGTAAATTGTGAACTTTTAATCTGAAAAACAATAACATTTTATTAGCTGATTGTATTTCAAGTCATATACATATTAAGTATATATCTGTTGCCATATAATTTGACTTTGGAAATCGGTCATTTGGTGTTTTATATCCGCTGAAAATAATGTGCTTTATATATCCAGGTAACCGTCCACCATCTGTACTTTCATTTGCACAATGTTTTCTTTCCGCTGCATACCTTATTATACTCATTGCAGGTAATTTCAATTAGGGCCATTATTCCAGAAGGGGGCAAGGCAAATATCTTGCACCAAAATGTGCACCACTTGCAAGTAAAACTACAACTTCATCAATAATATGAAGCAAATGGGCAGAATCTGATCTTAATAAAACTGAGAATGACTGCTGTTCCAAAGCAGAAATTGAACGTGAGAGAATTCGATTGCATCCTAGAATTGAATTTCCAGTCACAATTCTGGGAACTTATATTTACCATGCTACACCAATTTTACAAAAAAAAAAAATTATACAGAAAATAAAACATGCAATTTTTAAACAATTTTAATATCAATACGTCATTTTTGGTCTTGCCCACAAAAAATTGTTTTAAAAGAAGATTTGGTTTTAAACATATCAGAAGACTTCTATAAGAATTAGTTGTTATTTTTTTTTTGTTTACTTAATTTCTTTCTGGTTCGGAACAATAATTAAACAAGTAACAACGTTATATTGGACCGGCCCGAGTGTTAGATACCCTCCAAATATTTATTAAGTAAATTTAAAAGTTTAAATGAAATATATCTGTTGATGGTCAAGCAATGTCTATATGCATTTCATTGGTGCTTTACCAAATCATCAGTAGACTTTAAGCACAGTTTTGAAAAGTTGAAAACCCCTTATCTTATGCACATACTTCCGAAAACCATCTGAGAATTCATAACTTGTAAATTACAAATTATTTTCAAAAATCAACTTTTCAAAACTGTGGTTAAAGTCTACTGATGATTTTGTAAAGCACCAATGAAATGCATATAGACATTGCTTGACCACCAACAAATACATTTTATTTAATGCTTTTTTATTGTTATGTGGTCAACTATGTCTATATGCCTGCATTTCATTGGTTCTTACACCAAATCATCAGAAGACCTAATTCCAAAATAACAAAACCTCTTAACTTATACATAAACTCCCAAAAATGAATTGAGAATTACACAAGCAAAACCATAGGATTTGAAATTCAAGAAAACACAACAAACAAATTTTATTCGATATAAATCTATTTTGTTTTTCCACCTTCATACAATTAGTCTGCAGTTGGCAAACAATAAAAGTATATAGAAAGGCACAATGGAAAACAAAATCTACACAAAACGTTTTTAAAATCGTTTATTCGACATATTGTCTCAATTAACAAAATAGATTTATATCGAATAAAATTTGTTTGTTGTGTTTTCTTGAATTTCAAATCCTATGGTTTTGCTTGTGTAATTCTCAATTCATTTTTGGGAGTTTATGTATAAGCTAAGAAGTTTTGTTATTTTGGAATTAGGTTAAAGTCTACTGATGATTTGGTGTAAAAACCAATGAAATGCAGGCATATAGACATACTTGACCACATAACAAAAAAAAAACACTAATTTAATTGAAACAATATGTCGAATGAACGATTTTAAAAAATTTTATTTAAAATTGAATTGTGACAATATGTCAAATAAAAATTTCATAAAAATTTGTATATAATTATCCCAAACATATATTTTTAGAGTTTTATGACAAAGGTGAAATGTCTCCCCCACAGCCCTTGCCAGAGCGACCCCGCCAAAATACCCTCCAAAGAGAATTGAACCCCATGAATTATATATATTCTTGATCAGTGATGAAGTCTAAGACGGTCTAGCACTGCCCATACGTTCGTCTGAGGAAAACATGATATTGTCTATTTTTAAACGCCGCCCTCTTTAGTGGGCGTTCACGTACGATATTACATATATAAAGGAATTCTGTCCCACCAAGTTAAATATTTTAAATTTACGTACTAAATATTTACGGGGTATTTAAGATTCGACCCGGTCGAAAATAACGTTTTTACTTGTTTTTTTGTTAACTTAATTTCTTTCTGGCTCAGAACAAAAATTAAAAAAGAATCCCAAAAGTAGTATTGCTAAAAATAATATTGCGACATTAAGCTACACGACTACAAATGCTGTTAACGTCAGCTACGGAATTATTCTGAAAGCAACACTGCCAAAGCAATATTCATGAGTAACTCTTTGTTATAAAAAAGTTTGGATGAGCCAGTGGTACTGATTTTATATGTTTCGTGTTCGTGTTCGAAAGTGATATTACTGGAAGTTAAGCAGTTGTCTAAAGTAGTTAAGGCGAGGCTAATAAGTCTTAAATCGCGAGTTCGATTATAGTATAAAATCTTTCTGATCAGCGCTGAACATTATGGGCAGAGACTGACAGTATGATGTTTTAAAGAGCAGAGTAATAAAGAGCAGCATTCGGTGGCAAACACATCTTCTCATCCAACTTCGCAGTATTTTTACCACCTTTTTAGTTCCAGCGAAATTGGCTGCTTATGTAGGGATTATTCCCCGAGTGCTAGTCAAGTGTAAAGCCTTACCGCAAAGTCTTTGTTGTTTCTATTTTATTTTGCTTTAACTCTTTATAAATTCTTATTATTCAGCCTCTTTTCATTTAAATTGCTATGCATAATTCAGTATGATTTCAATCCTTGCAGAATACACATTTAAATAAATTCTTGAGTTAATGAGGGTGGAACAATTGAAACTGCTGTTACGCGAACGTAATCTATCAACTACGGGTAATAAAAGTGAGCTAATTGGCCGTCTTACTGAAGTAATTGGCCTGGATGAAGTTTAAATGGAAAGGTCCGAAATATTCAAACTATTCAAATAAATGAATTGAGAGATATAATGCAGCAGTTAATGTCAACGGTCAACAAAGCTCATCCCGCGAAAGCGGGCCATCGACTGTGGAAACACCGCAAATATGTAATAGTGAGATTGTCGGTGGAGGTGCGAAACATTATTCCGTTAAAGAAATGGCAGAAACCATACCCGAATTCGACCCTACAGATAAGGCGTCATTAAGTGCTGAACAATTTGTAAACAGGGTAAATGCAGTAATGTCAGCGTATCATTTTTATGAAAAACCTTTTATATTAGCAGTGTACAGCAAGGTAAAAGGGTCGGCGAAGCTGTGGTTGAACGCGTCCGAGGAAGTGTACTCAAATTGGAGACAGTTAGCAGTAAAATTAGTGGAGGAGTTTGATATAAGATTAGACGAAGCAGAAGTTCATAAGAAATTGGCAAATACTTATAGAAAAACTAACGAAAGCGTGATCGACTACTGTTTCAGAGTTTGCACTCTTAGTAGGAAATATACTTTAACTGATCAAGCAATAATTAAATATACCCGTAACGGCTTAAGAAACCGTGAGCTCTAATCCTCTAATGCTGCGATGCGATTTTTGTCACTACGAGAATCGGTTGTTACTAAAAAGCGGGACAATAAGTGTTATAATTGTCTAGAAACAGCTGACTATTCGTATAATTGCCCGGAGCCGCAACGTCGAAAGCGATGGATTAATTGCCAGAAAGTGCACCGCCACGGAGAACCATGAAATCGCGGTAAGTCTGTTCGAACTGTCCGTAGTGCTGAAATGTGTGATCATTTACTTACGCAGAAGATATGGGTAAACGGTGTGCAACTGTCTGCATTTATCGATACTGGGAGTCGTGAAAAGTATACCTTGTAACTTAGAACCATGCTCAATGATGATAAAAGGAATCTGTGGGGGTGTACGGACTTTAAAGTCATGTTTTACGCGAAAATCGAAGTTGACAATATAAGTTTTTACGTTACAGATGACGACTTGCTGGAAGAAGGTGTGCTAATGGGGCAAAACATGTTCGCGAACAAGAAGGTGACAGGTTTGGTGGAAAATGGTAAATTTAAGTTTAGAAAAACCGTGCCCGAGAATTTTGGTCAAGATGAGATTGATAGACATTATGGAGATGTAACCGGATCAACAAAGGCAGTTCTTTTCACGTTGGTAAGTGCATACAATGATATTTTTGCTCGTGATTTAAGTCAAATTAGGAAGACAAAGAGCGAATTGGGTCGAATTAAAAATCGAAGTCGATACTGACAAACCAATCGCGCAAGCACCTTATCGCATACCTGAACCGAAGAAAGGCATTGTTAATGAAATAGCGCGAGAACTTCTTCAAAATGGTATAATAGTTAAATCAGTGTAGGAATACGCGAGTCCCATTATTTTGGTTAAAAAGAAAAATGGCGACGAACGACTTTGCATAAGCTATAGAAAGCTTAATAGTCACATGAAGAAACAAATCTATCCGATGCCAAACATTGAAGACAAGTTGCAGGAGGAGACACAATACAAATTATTTTCGTCGCTGGACAGCGGTTACTACCAAATTACTGTCGAGCTTTATAGCCAAAAGTACACAGCTTTTGTGACAACAGAGGCAATATACAAGCTTAAAAGAATGCCTTCTGGCCTGAAAAACGCCCCAATAGCTTTTCAGCGTTTAATGGCGAGACTTAAAGATGAAACACAACCGGGTGATATGATTCACTATATGGACGACATCCTTGTTGCAGCGAAAACCGAGCTCCACATGGTTGAGAATATTTAACGTATTTCCGATATTTCTTGGCTTAAGTGCGTATTTCAGGAAATTCGTACCGGCATATGCAGTTATATCTGAACCACTACGCCGGCGAAATACGAAAATAATGAAGTTTTTCAATGGGGCGAATTACAAGGCAAAGCATTAGAATTGCTGAAAAAGGCATTAGTGTCAGAACCAGTATTAGCGGCCTATGATGTCGAAGCTCAATATCAACTACATACAGACGCTAGTTCCATTGGGCTAGCAGTAGTCCTTATGCAGAACGTTCATGGAATGTGGAAGCCTATATCGTATTTTAGTCGTTCGACGAACCCCACAGAAAAACATATGAACAGTAATAAACTAGAGACATTAGCTGTAGTTGAAGGTTTGGAGCGGTTAAGATACTACTTGTACGGGAAGCCATTGAAGGTCGTTACAGATTGTGTTGCATTGAGGACAGCGATGAGCAAAAGGGAGCTCATTACCCGAATAGCGCGATGGTAGTTACGCTTTCAGGACTTCGACATTGACATCGAACACCGATCGGAGCAACAAATGGTTTATGTGGATGCACTGAGTCTAACGCCTAATCAGGAACATAGCTTTATAGAACCAGCTACATTGCAAATCGACTAAACAGATATCGATATAACCGAATGGCTGTTTAGTATGCAAGTGCAAGATAAACAACTTCAGGAATTAGTAAAAAGGGTCTGCAATAAGGTGAAGGAAGCTCAGAAATGTTTTATACTAGATCGTGATCGTTTGTACAAGATATTCAACGAGAACAAACTTTGGGAGGCTCCAAAATCTCTGCGATACAAAATTACGTTGGATGCTTATGAAGGTAACGGACATTTAAGTGTGGATGGGACACTTGAGAGAATATTGCGGTTAAAGTGGTTTCCACGCATGAGGAATTTCGTAAAGTCATTTGTAAAATCGTGTTTACAGTGTGCTTTTAACAAACAGCAAGGAGGAGCTAGAGAAGGTCAATATCATATCAGCAGTATCGAACCAGTACCGCTTAAAACAGTACATCGCGACCACTTAGGACATTTTGTTAAGTCAAGCAAAAGAAACGAATACGTTTTGGTACTAGTAGATTCGATCACGAAGTACACGATTGTAAGAGCGGTGCCGAGTACTGCCACTAAATATGTGTTAAAAGTTATAGACGAGGTAACTGGATTTGTTGGCACACTTGAACGAATTATAATCGACCGTTGGACAGCATTGACCTCTAAGGACTTCCGTAAAGCAGTGAGCACGCCATAACGCATTATAATCGACCGTGGGACAGCATTGACCTCTAAGGACTTCCGTAAAGCAGTGAGCACGCCATAACGCATATTCTGAATGCCGTTCGTACCCCAAGGGCAAATGGGCAAGTCGAACGTATGAATCGTACTATTTCGACAATGTTGTTGCCGTCTACATAGAACGACCGTCAATGGGATGTTGAAATTCGTAATATTCAATGCGCAGTTTGATATGAAATATTCGACAACTGGTTGTTCCCCCATTAACTTCTTTATGGGTTCCAGCCACGTGACATCATGGGTAATAAACGGGTTCTTTATTGCAAGATGACTTAGTGCCACACAAGGAGCGATTACTCAAACTAAACGCATTGCGCCAATCACCTAAGAGAAATATTGAAACTACCCGAGAAAAAGGAAATTTAAGGTTTGACCAGAATCACTCGAAACCAAAACGGCATGAAGTAGGAGATTTAGTTCTCGTCGGTAACGAGGCTCCAAGTACATCCAGGAAATGAAAATCTCATCTTAAAGATCCATTCTTGATCTTGAAATTTCTTGATTGCGATAGGTATCTTATCGAAGACATTCCCGGTTTAAACCGAAAACAACGCCATTACTGCTCCGTATATGTTTCTGATGGGTTAAAGTTATGGTGCTCGCTTCCACCCTATGAAGAAGACGATGACTGTTTCAGTTGAGACAGCGAGGACGCTTGCTAGACAGGATGGCCGAGCTGTAAAGTCTAACCGCAAATTCTATGATTTTTCTATTTTATTTTAACTGTGTGGGCGCCAACGCCCACTAAAAGAGGCTCAGTTCAAACATACTTTTTGTGATTTCCTGGCTTCAAGTTCAACGCTTTGAACTTTCTTTGACTTAAAGATATATCACTTACTTGACAATATTACAAAAAAAAAGAACAAAGAACGCTGATGAGATGGCGTAGCGGCCTCGAAATCAGTACTGATCCGTTCTGCTGGTTTGATGATTATTGAAAATATTCTTAATATTCCAATCTTAATATAAAAAAATAATAAATAGAATTTGAACAAATTCATTTATTAATAAAATAATAAAAAAAATAATTTGCAGTCATGCAGATTCGAACTTAAGCCCGTGGAAAAAAAATTAACAATTTACATAAGAAAGTTCGACTAATAAAAAAATGCATACATACTTTAAAAAAAATAAATTTAAATTTTTTTTTTTTTGTAGAGGTTGATTTAGTTCTTCTTCTTAGTTAAACCAGGTCCAGTTTATCCCATTTATGAACTTGACCTGTGTCATCCTCCAAAATTTATCTCCACCAAATTTTAAGGGTCTGGTCCTTTTTGTTTAGACTGTATCGTGATTTCCACAAACGGACGGACGGACGTGGCAAGATCGTCTGATCAAATATATATGCTTTAGAGCGATATTTCACTTTGAAGGGTATAAAAATATTTCGCATACTTTATCTACTAGGATTGTAGTTACATCTATGAATTTTAGTTTATTGTTAGTTAGTGTCTATGAATTTCCGTAAAACACCCCGTGTGCGTTTCATGGATAGCACGTCATATATATCCTTTAGAAATTGAATTAATTTATTTCAAGTTTGACTGACTATTTTAAATAACGAATAAAGTGCCTGTCTCGGAAGTAGAAAAAATATATTTCGTTGACACAAAAGAGGGTTTTCATTTATTTACGTAGAACTTAAAGAAAAGAAAATTTACTTTACTATAAGTAATTAAACTGAAAAGGTACTTGATTATATACATACAAATTCGTTGAGTTGGCAAGATGTTTTTATTTTGTAGGGGAGAAATGAGAAGCTTTTTAGAAGACCGTATTTAATTCAAACTTAAATTAACTATTTATTTATTTATTTTTTTAATATTATCAGTATAATACAATAAATATATTGTAATTTAAATAAGCTAGTAAAATTGTTATTATATTTTTCAATTATTAAAGTTTAATTAAATTATGTTTTCTGTTACATTTTATTGAAATTTAAAGTGAACTTTATACAATGGTAAATTAGAAAGCTGTCTAATTGCTAATTACTTAGTTTAAGATTATATTTACAGTTTATTTTTGCTTTTTAATTACTATAAAAAGTAAATAATATAATATAATATTGTAAAGTGTTGAAAGGAATTAAATTGATCTTCAAAAGACATTTGCGAGTAAAAAAAGTAAACTATGGTTTTGTTACTGTTACAGATCCTCTAAAGAAATTTTTGTTTAATAAAACATTTTAAATGTTTCGTTTTCTTATGTTGCAATGTTTTACAAAAAATTTACGAAATAGTTTAAATAAGAGATTAAACTACTTACAGCTGTACAAATTTACAATAAAAAAATATGTAAAACGGTTGACTCTAAATACCATCCCTGCAACTTTCTGCTAATTTTAACCACACCGTAACGTGGAGCTACTATCCGGAGTTTTTTTTTTTAAAAATCTCTATTCTCGAATTTCTTCGATCACGATATCTCACGAACTTATCAACCGATTTTGACGATCGACGATACTTTTGAATGTCAAGAGCTGATTAGTTTGTGTAATCGACCTACATATATAGCTGTTTAAAAGTTATTTTAAAAAACTATTTTTTTTAGTTCTTTTAATATGTCTGTATATGTACCGGTCCGAACCGGTTCCAATTTTCAGGAAATCTAACTTTGGAAGATACCTTTGAAACGTAACTAGTTCGATTCGGTTCAGCCGTTCAAAAGTAATAAGCGGCTCACATAGTTACACACGCAAATGCATGAAGCCGTCACTATATAATAACGGCTTCTCAAGAGTAGCAAGGAAAGCGTTGGAAAGATTTGGTGAAAACTCCATTTTTTCAAAACGCAGTAAAACCAGTGTCTTCCTACTTTTTGAAAATTTTAAACTTTTTTAGCGGGAAATTAAAATTGTCTTCATTTCAGTTGATTCAATTCAGTAGTTTTAAAACGGTTTTATAAAAATAGTATGTTTCGAAATTGCTCTCTGCAGAAGTGCGAATCCTTATATGCCGTGTTTGATCTGCACTCAGTCACAAATGTGATAGCTACAATAAATTCTTTATCTTCTCATCTCTCTTGACCTGTCTTCTCAACACCTTCCTTTCTAGTTTCGGCGCAATGTATTGCATATGTATGGGTGTCACCTCCCATACTGCTGGTCGTACTTAAAAATATATAAGTGCAAGGTATACATTGAATAAAAGATTCGTGACTTCTTAGTTACAGCCGCAGAAATAATTATGGTCCTCATAATTTATAACGATTCCTGGTTCTAAAACATTGTCCACAGGAATATTTATCGACTTTTGGCTATCAAAATCTAAAATGCTAAACATTTTTTAAATGTGATTGCAAAGCAAATACTGTAGACTCATACTATTATGGTTTTACCACTCACTTCTCAATCACAACTTCAGTTTATTAACATTTTTCAATCCGTTACATTTATTTTGCTGAAAATGTTTTAAAAAAAATGTTAAATGATAAATTGAAATTTTCAAGAATGATGAATAAACATGAATAAATTAAAACAAATGTTCATCGCCAGCACGACTTCATTTTAATATCAATTTAAGATGCCGCTATGGCACGTAGGTAGCAATGCTAGCCTATCCAATGGTCGTGGGTTCGATTCTCGCTTCGCGGACTATGTTTGTTATGATGAATAAATTGTTATAACAAACAAATTTTTGATTGAAAGCAACAAAAAAATTAAATGAAATATATTTATAAGATTTGCTGAAGAAGTTAACCAAAAGTTAACGAAGTATTGAAAAGAAAAGTGAATATAAAATAGTTGCCTTAAAAAACTGTTTAATTACTTAACAAAGTCGAAAAATTAAAAAAACAAGTTCCTATAAAAAATAAACTATTTTGGTTTTTCATGCTGCATTGGCTGTGTGTACATGTGACATTGTTCGTCATTTTCGTTATGCGTTAGTGCCTTGGAAATTGGAAATTTCTAGACGAAAGCTCAAGACAGACTTGCTCACAATTCAGAGTTCGGTTTATCGGTTTATTTTCGCCCTCTACAGCTCCCACCATTGTTGAGCTTCACAAGAGAGGATTCTAAAATGTCTCTACTCTTCTACAATTATTTCAGTTATCACACACATCCATTCACTACTTTAGAAGTTAAAAAGTTTATTAAGAACTTTTGATTTTACTCCCCTGAGCGAGCGACTTGAGAAAACTGCACTGGTACTGTGAAAAAGTATTTTAGAAATTTGTTCCAAAGTTATTTGCAATGGCTTTTTTTTTGTTTAACAATAAAACTTAACTTTTGCTTTAGCTGCCCTCTTCAATTGCTGAAATCCTTGGCAAGAAGTTTACTACATATACACTTCCTTTATACGTAGCTTCGACAGTAATAAAATAAATAATATCTTTTACTTTTAATAATATTTAATTAAAATTAAATTCGTGTGACTGTTTTGTAAATCTAATTGTCTTTTTTTGTTTTCACTTAAAAATTAATGTCTATAATTATCGTCCATACGGTTACGCTTCCTTTGCACAGGACTTTCACCAATGTCTAGGCTTTCATTATCACTGTCCATGGGCTCACTGCAGTCATCGCCGTTGTCGCCACCCATGTCATCCTGTTTACGTTTGGCGGTGGCCATTTCAGCAGCATGACGTTTGCGCCATTTGGTGCGCCGATTTTGAAACCAAACCTGCAATTAAACACCCACAAAAAAAGAGGAAGCAAAAATTATTAAAATATATAAAACTCAATTGTTTTGTAAAGTAATTACGGAAATTTCAAAGAAAACTTTGCCAGTAGAAAGTCGTTACATTACAGTCAATTCCAAAATCACACACGCTTGTCTAACTGAGAGCAGGCAGCAAAGAGCGATGTATGGTCAACCAAATGTGCCAAACACACGGTCTGAATTGCTTAAAACCTCATCAACAATGGTTAACCCTCAATTAAGAGCATATAAACGATTTTCAGTTGCTAGTTTTGTTACTAAAAAAATCTCATTCAATTCAAAAAATTTCATTTGGTCTGCCATGGGCCATGTCTAATGGGGTTTGTTGTGTTTTTGTTGTTTGAGCTTTGCGTTGTAAAAAATCAGGCCTTTTGTGGTAACACATGTTGCCACCACTAACAAGCTGTTCTGCTGTGGGGAATAGTAAAAAAACAGAAACTTCTTTGTTTACATTTTTTGTTGAGTTTGATTCTTCGGGTTTTGCTGCCAGTCTTAGATTTATTTTTGTTGTTGTTTTCTCTATTTCTTGTTTTTATTTTTATTAAATCACAAACAATAAATGAAAGCTTATAGGCATAATACATTACGGACAGATCTTCCATACATACAATATAACCAAACGAATATAAAGAAGTAATATAGCACGGCTGTGCCGAATCTTAAATACCCTTCACAGATGTAATTCTTCCTTCTTTCTTTCTTGCCAAAACAGAAAGTAGGTTTAATTAAAAAATCAAAATGATCTTATCAGTTACTTTTATATTTAAGAAAACGTTTAAATTTTGCGGCTAGGAACCTAAATGTTTGGCTTTTCTTATATCTAATACCTATGAACGTCTTTCAAAAATATTATATATATATTTAATTTACAAACAAAACAAAAAATCCATTTCATGTAGCCCAAAAAGTTCTAATTATCCAACCGTACAATTGTCTTTTAGATTTTGTTGGTTTTTAATACAAGTTTACTTTTTTCTGATATATAATTCATCATAAAAATCAAAAATAACATATGATATGCCTGCTTTTATGAATCAGAAAATGTCGATTTTCCAACCCTGGAACCGAATTTTGAGTTTTTAAAATTTTTAATAACAATTTAATTGTTAGCGAAGTATAAAATAGGTTTAAGTCACTGAAAAAAACCAAAATTGGGAACTTATATGGTTACTTTTATGTACCAAAAAATTTCGATTTTCCAACCCTGGAACCGAATTTATAATTTTTTGATACTAGTTTAATTTTTTCTGAAATATCTAATAGGTTTAATTCACTAAAAGCACAAAATTTGGAATTTATGTATGTACTATTATGTACGAAAAATATTTCGATTTTCCAACTCTGGAAACGAATTTTTTATTTTTTTTACCATTGCAATTCTTAGTGAGGTTTAACATAATTTTACTTGACAAAAAAATTAAAGTTTTTAAACTTTTTGGTCACTCTCATGTACAATAAAATATTTCATTTGTCCAACCAATTTGTTTTAATACCAATTTTGTTCTTCCTGAATTATAAAACAGCTTTAATTAGGACAAAGAAACAACGTCAGTTGTCTTTTTGGTTACTTTTCTGCAGAATAATTATTTCAATATCCCAACCCTGGAAACGAAATTTAAATTTTTTTTACTAATGCAACTCTTAATGAGGCATGAAATAGTTTTATTTAATAAAAACTTAATATTTGTAACCATTTAGGTAATTTTTATGTACCACAAAATATTGCAGTTTCAGGGTTTAAGAAAAACTCGAATTTTGAAACCATTTTGTTTATTACATGTACTACAAAATATTGCATGTACCAAAAAAATTAAAGTTTTCCAACCCTGGAAACGAAATTTTAGTTTGTTTTGTTTATTTTATCAGTGCCACGTTTGAGGTATAAAGTAGTTTTATTTAAAAAAAAATGCAATTTTTTTACCATTTTGGTAACTTTCATGTACACTAAAATATTGCACTTGTCCATCCCTGGATTCGAAATTTTAATTTTTATTTTTGAATTTTTGATACCAATTTTGTTCTTGCTAAATTATAAGACAGTTTTAGTTAGCAAAAAAAACAAAAAAAAAACAACACCAGTTGCCTGTCCTCTGGAATGATACTTCGGATCTTTCTGAATTTCAATAGCACTCTATTTAAGTTCATTTCCAATCCATCGGTCCAAAAACGAAGTCACTAGCTCTTCTGGGGGCTTGGGAAAACCGATTTCACCTACAGACAGACGGACATCGCTCAATCGTCATCGTTATTCATATGGATCCAGAATATATATACTTTATGGGGTCCCATGTGCATATCGAAGAAAATACACACGGAATGACAAACCTATATATACCCTTTCAGATTCGTTCAACTGCTTCATGAGTCATGTGAATTGTACGTTACTTTATCCATTCAACATCATCAATTTGTTGGGGGTTTTTAAATGTACGACTACGTGCTATTTGGTTGCAGGTTTTGGTCATTAACGCACTTTCCTTTACAAACGATTACAATGACAGTCATGATTATTTGACTTTCTGTTGAAAACTTAATACTTAACATTTTAAGAAAGTCGATTTATACCATAAATAAAATAAATGCACTTTAAAGTATAAATATCACTAGGTATCTTTTCAAAGATCACGAAATTTGTTAAGAGTGTAGTGGATCTAAAAACATAAAGTTCTGAACTTTAAATTTCTCAAGCACAAAACCAATTTTAAAACTGCAACTTTCTTAAATAAGAACTGCCAAGAAATTAGAGCTTGTGATATTAGAACCAAATGAAACTGAATGGAGCGGCTGACAAAAATGTTTAAATTCTTGATGATCGTTTCTATTAATAGATACTTTATTTAACGTTAACTGTTCATGGCTTACGGAAACACATACATAGATACAGACGCTCCCGGGACCTTTTATATTGACGCAAGGGAAAAGGGATTACATTGAAAATTTCAAAGACACTTCATGAATCTATAGTGTTTTACTTCTCTGTTGACACAGATATTAAAGCTAACATGCCCCCAGACAAAAATTACATTTTTAAGCCTCGTATCGAAATTGTTCCTTGACTTTGGAGAAAGTAAAAATTGTCAAAGTTTCGTAGATGCACTGACATTAGCAGAATCCACAAAGAAACCACTTCAGGCAGTTGTGATAAATCTAACTAAAACATTCGTTAATATGCAAATGTTGTTGAGGTTGATGACATTACAAAAATCTGGAAACAGCTTATATTTGCAATAGTTTAGAGAATTTTCATAGTGTCGTCTGCTTTTAATGGCTGTTAAACACATTACCCTACAAGAAATGAATGACTGAAACCAATACACACAATATTTTTACTAACGCAATCTCACATATAAATGACTTATCGCACCCTAAATACAAAAGGGTCACAACTCAAAATTATCCAAAACTGAATTTTTTCCATAAATTAATTCAGAGTACACATCTCTAACTACTGCAAAAATTTCTTTCGCTCCTGAAAATTTTAGTATTTTTAGTTGTGAACCTTTTGTATTTAGGGTGCGATATGTTGAATTTTTGACTATACTTTTGATATCAGTTTTCTTTTAATATTCATCTGTGGTGTGAATTCCAACAAGCAATCCTGAATTTATTAGTATTTAGTGGTTACGTTTTTTTGGGCAAATGTTTGTCAAATGTGACCGTACCTTTAGTTACTTTTATATTTCGAAAGCTCAAATTTTTTAGCTCCGAAGATGTATTTTTGTCTTTTCTGATTTCTAACACCAACGAACTTCTTTCAAAAATATTAAGGGCCATTATTACAACTTGCCAATATCTAAAGTTAAGGTGTTATCGGGCAGATAATTCGTTTTTCATTATCATGAGTACACTTTAAGCTAGAAGTAGCTAATAAGCTAAAGTGAATCCGATTCGAACTTTAATTTTTAACGTAAGGCTTATGAATTTGAAGTTGCCATATTTTCTGGTCTGTGAAAGAAACAGTACCTCTTCTTCATTCGTTTAATTTTTTGCCCGCTTTCTTGAATTTTTGTCTTTTTTCACAGACATTTTTGTTTTATTAATATTATTCACAACTCTTCATCATTCAAATACAAACAAGACAGTCGTTGCCACTATGTACTTAATGATGACACTATGTAATGTCAACTTGTCAAAAGTTATCGGTTTTTTCTGTGGTACTGCCATATATTTGAAAAGATTAATTTTATTTTATAAGGAAGTTGTGATATGAAAAATTTTAAAGTACACTTTATTCCCTACTTTAGCTGTGGTTACCTTTTACTATCAGCTGCATTAAAGGCAAGTTGTAATAATGGCTCTAAATATGTTTAATTTACAAACAAAATTAAAAATGTCGCATTAGTTGGTTACTGCTATGTACCAAAATAACTTTACATTGTCCAAACCTGGAAACTTGGTCTTATTTTTCTGAATTTTTAATACCAATTTAATTCTTCCTGAGGTATAAAAAACAATTAATTTACGAAAAAAGTTATAGCACACTATTTGGACAAAAAAGTTTCAATTGCCCAAACCTGGATTCATCTTCTTTTTTATTTTTACCACTCGTAATTTTATTCTTCGTGAAGAATAAAATTTGTTTAACTGTCAAAAGACACAAAAATTGGTAACCCATTTGGTTAAGTTATGTACAGAAAGATTAAGAGAAGTCATTCAAACATCTTTTATTGAAAGTACTCCAATTACACGCAATTACAAAAATTCGGAGTCTCTTTATGCTCACAATACAAATTCATCGCTTAAAGTTATGCAAAGTATGGCCAAACGCTTTGAAAAATTAACCGATCAGTTACTCGTTCAATCATCTATACAAAATATGTTTCGTGAGTGTGATAATCGCTTAATGAAAGCTTTGAGAGTATGAAGAATGAACTGCATAAGATTACTAAATGAGTTGAAAAATTGGGAACAGCCGCAAATATAAATGTTGCTTGCGAACTAAGAATAAACGAAATTCCCTATAATCCTAATGAGAATTTGTTAAAGATTTTAGAAAAAATTTGTGAAACTATAAATACTTCAGTTCCTCCAACTCCCTCTACTTTTTTCATTGTATGTGAATGATCTTCATCACAAACTACAACACTGCAAGATTAGATTGTATGCACGGAGTTTAATGAATGTGTTGGTACCTTAAATCGGAGTGGGCTACTTCTTAAATCGGAGTGGGCTAGGTCTTATCAATGATAATGGTGATTATCAAAAAAGGGTCGTTAAAGATTAATTACAATTCCATTTTATCTGTAAACAATCAGACTATAGATGCCAAAAATGTTGACATCTACTTTAACGATACACTTACTGGGTCCAACCACGTTAATTTCGCATGTGGCCGTGCATTTTCAATGCAAAGGAATCCTTGGCGAACTCAGTATTGCACTCCAATCAACATTAGAATACGTCTCGCAAAACCTTACGACGCATAACGCATGTAGGATTCCATGTATTAGTATCTCGACCTTTAGACATGTATACTTTATAAACTTCATTTCCTTTTATAAATTTTGTACATAGTGTGAAATTAAATTTCTATTTTGTATAATTTTAATATAATTTTTTATATGCATATACCTATTTTATTTCGTGTTGTAAACTTTTTTTTTTGTTTCCTGTCCTGTACTGCAATATAAGACCAGAATGTTTTGTGTGGAACATAAAAACAAAATAGCTAAACAAATAAAACCCTGGAATTGTCTTTTTAATATTTTCATTCTTAATACCAATTTAATTCTTCTCGCAGTATAAAATAGAATTAATTTCGAAAAGGAAATGAGATTAGAAACCTATTTGGCTACTTTTATGTACAAAAAAACTTCTATTGTCGAACCCTAAATAAAATTTATTGTTTTTATACCCTTCACAAAAAAGTGAAAGGGTATATATAGGTTTGTCATTCTGTGTGTAATTTCTTCGATATCAATATAAGTAAGTATATATATTCTGGATCCTTATGAATAGCGATGACGATTGAGCGATGTCCGTCTGTCTGTACGTGAAATTAAACGGTTTTCCCAAGCTCCCAGAAGAGCTAGAGACTTCGTTCCGAAGTACGGTTTCAGAGTTGGGAGGTTTACACCTATTTCTCGACGCAAAATTTATACCAAAAATCATTTTTTTAATGTTTGTAAAATAAACCTATTTCGTGCTTTGGGAAGCCTCAATGGTCTATTAAGAGCTTAAAAAATAAAAAAAATTCTTCCAGGGATTAGAAATTTAAATTTTTTTTCGGCTCATTCCGTATTTTGTAGTACAAGTAGTAGCTAAAATTGTTAAAAATTTTAATAGTTTATTTAACAAAACCTCTTTATACGTCATGAAGATTTGTATTGGACAAAAAAAAAATTTTAATTCAAATTTTGCTACCAGGAGTGGGAAATTCCATTGCTTTTATACGTGAAAGTAATCAAACAGGCAACTGATGTTGTTGTTTTTTTTTGTTAACTAAAACTGTCTTATAACTTAGGAAGAACAAAATTGATATCAAAAATAAAAAATAAAATTTCGAATCCAGGGATAGACAACTGCAATATTTAATACTACATGAAAGTGACCAAAATGGTTAAAAATTTGAAATTTTTCTTAAAAAAATTTACTTTATACCTCATGAAGCGTTGCACTGATAAAAAAAAAACAAAAAATTAAAATTTCCCTTCCAGGGTTGGGAAAATTAAAGTTCTTTTGGTACATGCAATATATTGTAGTACATGAAATTTAACAAAATGGTTGCAAATTTTAAGTTTTTCTTAAATAAAACGACTTTATACCTAATGAAGGCTAGGATTGGTAAAAATAATCTAAAAGACGATTCTACGGTTGGACAATTAGAACTTTTTGAGGTGCATGGAACGGATTTTTTCTTTTTGTTTGTAAATTAAGCATATTTAATATTTTTGAAAGACGTTCAGAGGTATTAGAAGTAGCTACCTAGCCGAAGAATTTAAACGAAAAGAATTACATCTGTGAAGGGTATTTAAGATTCGGCACAGCCGAATATAGCACTTGTGCTTGTTTAAATTGATAACACAAACTTAACTCTTCCTGTATATAAAATAGGTTTAAATAAAAATAAAAACAAAATAGTTTTTGCTAGATAATTTTTTGGAGCAAAATAGCTTTCAGCTTTGTAGCTCTGGACTTTGCCGATTTTCAATGGCATTCTATTTAGGACCATTTTCAATTCATCAGTCCAAAAATAAGGGGTTACTCTTCTGGTGCTTGGGAAAACGTATTTCATGTACACACATGCGGACTGATGTAAATCGCTCATACGACTTACCTATTCATAAGGACTCAGAATATATATTCTTTATGGGGTCGCATATTAACCTTGAGGAAATTACACACGTACCCTTTCAGTTTTTATGAAGGGTATCAAAAATACAAAGTAACTCGAATTTTATGACCATGATGAAATAATTTGCTGGACTTTTTAGAGCTTGGGAGTGTAAAGTAATCATTTTTCACTGTAAAACTTGAACCGCTATGTCTTTTCACCATTTCATAGTTTTTGTTACCCGACGTGACCATATATCGAGTAATGTTCTTGACTTTCTTGGATGTACTTTTCATAATTTTATCAAGTATCGGAATCTTCTATTGTTTTTCAAAGTAATTAAAAGTGGTAAGCCTTTGACTTTATTTGATTCGTTTGGGGTTTTACGTTCCACTAGGAACCCCCAGCTTTTTATACCGCTTATTTCGTCGTCACTTTTTGGTAAGTCCTTTATAATTAGGATCGCTCGCTGGTGGAATGTGCTACCACTTGAGTTAAGAATTTTCTGTCAGTCTAATAATGTTTTTAGGTTAAAATTGTTACGGCACTTTTCTACGCTCAGATTCTGAATACCTACCTTGGGGTTGAAATGAATGAATTAATTAATATTGGATAATTTTTACTGATTGGGACCAATTTTCCGTTTTCATATTAAAAAAAAAAAAAATTAGTTATCTAGTAAATTTTATAGCATATTGATTATTTGTATGAACCATTCTTTTAATGAAATTGAGTCTATTTTTAAATAGTTATTAGCATATTATCACATCTAATGTAATATTTTAACTTGGCCTTTGAGGCTTGCACTACATTTTCTTGAAATAAATAAATAAATAAATATACAACTAACGTTTTCATATCATTTATATTGTGTACGGCTGGGGAGCTGGATAATATAGTACGCGCCTTGATATAAGTAAAATTAGTTATCTAGTAAATTCTATTGAAAATCTATGTGCTGTACTTATTTGCGTGATAAATTTCTTGCTTAGAGCACAAAGTATGATGAACATAAAATAGGAAGAGATAAAAGTACTTAAGATAATATAGATATTGCTTACGATAGCAACATGATATGCTGAGAACAGTTAGAAGAACCAAGAACAAAATAGAGAATAATATAGACGTAAAGGCAGAGGAAGCAACGAAGTTCGCCCCAGTAACTACAACTGCGAACGTGCACAACCCCTAACATCATCGCTATGATAATGTTGCCAGCACATACACAGACCTGTGGTTACTGGCGAACATCATCGCGTTGCCCTCCTGGTTGATATTTGTTCTGCGGGAGTTACCAATGGCAACCAACCCATCTAGAAACAACAACAATAACAACAAACCATCAACGGTCACCGATTCCATGAAACACTTACCAACAACAATGACATCAAATCATCAACGGTCACCAATTCAACGAAATACTTCCCAACAACAAATAGTTTACCCAAACTGCAACCTTTGTAAAATTAAATAAGTTTATTTATATTTCCAAAGAATTTTATAAATTGTAATTTAAAACTTTAAGAACAACCACAAATAATTCACCCAAACTGCAAACTTTGTAAAATCAAATAATTTCACCATATTAAGTAAGAATTTATAAATTGTATTAACAAACTAAACAATTTTTATTTTTCGTAAGAATTTTAACAAAGTGCGAACACAACAATTTTATTTTGTAAGAATATAAATACAAGTGTAAAGAATAAAAACATTATTATTAATCAACTGGCAATAAATGAAGTTTCATTTTTCCCTTCGGTAACTCGGGCCTACCGGATCCCGTGTTAGGTTACTGGTGGAGCCAGTATAATCTTGTAACCTAGTAGTGCTTTTTGACTTTTCTTCAACTACACTCAGGTGCCGAACCACTTGATTTTCTTATTGACAACATAGGCAAAATCCTACTACTTTTTAATTTCTTATATGCACCGCCCCGTTGCACTACAATACCAGGGATTGGGCAAGATGCCAAAAGCATCATAAAAAAACTGAGCAACCCTCTCCCCGGACTGCCCCGCAACAATGTGTGGAAATCACCAAGTTTTCTATCGTACCCGGGGAATATTTGTGAGTAATGTGCTCCAAGCTGTATGAAATTAAGTGGTTTTGTCAACGTTACACAACTGATCGACCTGCCAGCTGGTGATTTGAAATATTTTAGCTTAAGAAACAAGATCAGGTTTTGCATTGAAAGGTACTCCATTATGCCACAACCGAGAATCATAGTTCTTCAGGACGAAATACGATGTCTGTTGTCTGTAGGTGAAATCCGTTTTCCGAAGCGCCCAGAATACCTATGAACTTTGGCCTTGAATTGATGTATTAGAAATACTTTTAAATATATTATTTATGACCATCAGCAAAATCCAAACAAAAGGTGGTTCCAGTGCTCATTTAATCTCATTGTTGGTATAAAAAAGTAAAAAGCTAAAAGTAATTAAATTTGTATTAAAAATCAAACAAAATCGAAGCTACAATTCCACAGTTGGACAATTGATACTTATTTTGGGACATAAAAGTGACCAACTGAAACAATTTTTATACCCTTCACAAAAAAGTGAAAGGGTATATATAGGTTTGTCATTCCGTGTGTAATTTCTTCGATATCAATATAGGACCCCATAAAGTATATATATATTCTGGATCCTAATGATAGAGATGACGATTGAGCTATGTCCGTGTGTCCGTCCGTCTATACGTGAAATAGGTTTTTCCAAGCCCCCAGAAGAGCTAGAGACATTGTTCTTGGACCGTTGGATTGGAAATGAGCTTATATAGAGTGCTATTGAAATCCAGAAAGATCCGAAGTATGGTTCCAGAGCTGGGAAGCTTACACCTATTTCTCGACGCAAAATTTACACTAATAATCAATTTTTTTTATGTTTGTAAATTAAACTATTTTGTGCTTTGGGAAGCCTCAATGGTCTATTAAAAACCAAAAATATAAAATTTTGTTTTTCCAGGGATGGAAAATTAAATTTTTTTTGCCCATTCCGTATTTTGTAGTACATGTAGTAACTACAATTATTAAAAATTTTAAGTTTTTCTTTAACAAAACCTCTTTATACGTCATGAAGATTTGCATTGGCCAAAAAAAAATTTTTTAAATTCAAATTTTGCTTCCAGGGGTGGGAAATTGAAATTTTTTTATACGTAAAAGTAACCTAAAAGGCAATTGACGTTGTTTTTTTTTTGCTAACTAAAACTATTTTAGATTGAATTAAGATTTTATAGGCTAATTGTTCGAAATTTTAATTTAAATCTCAGAAAGACATGATAAATATTCCAAGGCACAAAGGCAAGTCAACATCATTTTTTGTTATTCAACTTACACAGCAGAGCAGAACAGCTGTTTTCGAAAGACGCAACCCTTTCATCATCAGTGCTCATGTGTATTGTGTTTGTCACCACTTATTAGGTGGCTTAGTTGAATGTGATAACAGTTCCTATTTACACAAATAAAAATATTTCATGCCTCATTGAGAGTTGCATTGGTAAAAATAATTTATATTTCGTTTCAAGGGTTGGGAAACTGATAATTATTTCATTAAAGTATCCAAAAAGGCAATTGACGTTGTTTTTTATATTTGCTAATTAAAACTGTTTTATAATTCAGGAAGAACAAAATTGGTATTAAAATCTTAAAAAAATAAAAATTTCGACTACTGCAGGGTTGGAAAAGTATAAAAATATAATTTTTTTGTCAAGTAGAACTATGTTACACGTCACTAAGAATTGCATTGGTAAACAATTAAAAATTCGCTTCCAGAGTTGGCAAATCGAAATATTTTTGGTACATAAAAGTACATACATAAATTCCAAATTTTGGGTTTTTAGTGATTAAACCTCTTTGATATATCAGGAAAAATCGAATTGGTATCAAAAAATTCAAAATTCGGTTCCAGGGTTGGAAAATCGAAATTTTTTGGTGCATACATTTGTTACCCGGATAAATTCCCAAATTTGTTTTTTTTTCAGTGAATTAAACATATTTTATACTTCGCTAAGACATAAATTGGTATTAAAAATTTTTAAATTAAAAATTAGGTTCCAGTGTTGGAAAATCGAAATTTTTCGGTGCATAAAAGCAACCATATAAGTTCCCAAGTTAGGTTTTTTCAGTGACTTAAACCTATTTTATACTTCTGTAAGAATTAAGTTGGTATTAAAAATTTTAAAAACTAAAAATTCGGTTCTAGGGTTGGAATATCGACATTTTCTGATTCATAAAAGTAACCATATTATTTGTTATTTTTGATTTTTATGATGAATTATACCTACTATATACATCAGGAAGAAATAAAATGGTATTAAAAACCAAAAAAATCTAAAAGACAACTGATTCTACGGTTGAACAATTAGAACTTTTTGTACATGAAACGGATTTTTTCTTTTTGTTTGTAAATGAAACATATTTAATATTTTTGAAAGACGTTCAGAGGTATTAGTAATAAGAAAAGCCAAACAATTAGCTTCCTAGCCGAAAAATTTAAACGGTAAAAATTAGATCTATGAAGGGTATTTAAGATTCGGCACAGCCGAATATAGCACTTTTAGTTGTTTTATTTTTGTTTATAAATTAAACATATTTCATGTTTTTTTTTTATTTTATTTATTTATTTAGTCTATGGATTAATGCTTACAGACTGATACAATTAAAATATGACAATGTTTCAGAAATGATAATTACATACATATATAAATGGAATCTATAAAGCTTTGTTTTAATAGTAACAAGACAAATTACAGCAAAAACAAAAAATATGGCTTTAACAAATGTCGATATAACAAATTAAACATTTATTTATAATCAATTTTGTAATGAGTTAAGATGTAAAATTATATCATTTTTTACGACATCAATACTTTTGTTGAAATCGATACAAGGGTAAAGACTATTAAAATCACTGCAAATTCTCCGAAAGGGATCGAAGTTACTATAGTTTGTAGTGTAAAACTTAATTCTCAAGAAGCTATAATACCTTGATGCACGATTGGGTATATTCTAGTTTATTTTGCTCAGGAGAAA
This sequence comes from Linnaemya tessellans, assembly GCA_951800035.1. Taxonomy (NCBI): domain Eukaryota; kingdom Metazoa; phylum Arthropoda; class Insecta; order Diptera; family Tachinidae; genus Linnaemya; species Linnaemya tessellans. Next base: position 76,262,689 of record OX637535.1, read on the forward strand.
TTGAGATATGATGCAGCCGTTTATTAATTTCAGCAGAAAGGTAACATTTAGCATTTGTCGACGGCCCCTTAAGGTTGGAAGTTTAATAAGTCCTAGGCGTCTCTCGTAAGATGGTAATCTTATATTAGAGTTCCAAGGAAGACCACGAAGACAAAATAATAAGAATTGCACTTGTACTGACTCTATTTTATTTGAATGTGAAAGATATTGTGGGTCCCATACAACAGATCCGTATTTAAGTATTGGGCGAACTAAAGTAGTAAATAACATCTTGGTTGTATAAGGGTCAGAGAACTCCTTAGCCCAGCGTTTAATAAAACCCAGAACACCAGTAGCTTTGTTAATTGTCGAGGTTATATGGCACCTGAAGTCCAATATTTTATCTAAAATAACTCCCAAGTCATTAAATGAATCCACTAGGTCAGGAACAGCATTATTCATTTTATAGCGTCCATTGATTGGTGTTGAAAATCATATACATATTTGCACTTTTTCACATTTAGGTCCATTAAATTATTAGCGCACCAAGCGGTTAAGTGTACAATGTCAGCTTGGAGACGCAACTGTTGATCAATAGAATCAAGCGATAAGAATAACTTTACGTCATCTGCATACATTAGTATATTTGAGTTTTCAACAACGGATGGAAGATCATTAATAAATAAAGTAAATAAAAGTGGGCCGAGATGACTACCCTGAGGCACACCTGATATACCATTTATATCAGTAGAGAGCATATTGCGGAACTTGACACACTGCATTCTGTTCTTCAAATAAGAATCGATCCATTTTATTAGAGACGTTCCAAATCCAATTCGATCAAGCTTATGAATAAGTAAGTTGTGATTCACCTTATCAAAGGCCTTACTAAAATCAAAATAGATGACATCTGTTTGTTTGCCAGTGATAAATCCATCGTTAACTAAGGTTGTTAATTCTAAGAGATTCGTAATAGTTGATCGACCTTTACAGAAACCATGCTGCGCAGAAGAAAGGATAGACGTTGCTTGATAAGACAATGTATCACATAAGAGTTGTTCAAACAACTTTGGTATAGCGTTCAGTTTAGATATACCTCTATAATTGGATATATCAGCTTTAGATCCAGATTTGAATAGCGGAATGATGAACGATTTCTTCCAAATTGGAGGGAAGTAACTCAATTTGAGTTATTTGTTGAATAAATAGGTCAGTGGAGTGCTTAGTAAATGAGGACAGTATTTTAAAATACTACTAGGAATACCATCAGGACCGGGATCATACGAAAGTTTTAGATTTTTCATATAAGTCAAAACAGTTTGCTGCTCAATACGGGGTACATTAAAATTCACTGATTCAGGGATATGGTAAGAATACTGCTCGATATTGCTAAACGTAGACGAAGAATAGGTTGATGCAAAAAATTCAGCAAACATATTACTTATAACTTTATCATCTGACGACTCATAATCTTTAAACTTCATAACAGAAGGGAAATCTGACACACGCCTCTTCGAGTTGACAAACTTATAAAAAGATTTGGGATCATTTTTTAGGTTATTTTTTATCCTGTTTAAATAAGCACTATGAGCCAGTTGATTAGCAATGGTATATGCAGATCTTGCTGAGGAGTACATGGAATAATTTAGTTGAGATGCATTTTGCTTGTACTTTTTAAATGGTTTACTCTTGCGGTTTTTAAGTCTTGAAAGTTGTTTAGTGTTCCAAGGTGGACCATGGCAGGGGGCAGGTAGTACTCTATGGTATTGAAGATAGGAAGCATTTGTGTAGTATCTGGTAAAATTTTTCGATACTTTTGTCTAAATCATAGCCATAAGATAATTCATTTAACCAGTCGATTTGAGAGAGTTCACGTTGAAGTTTAATGTAATTTGTTGACTTAAAACGAAAAATTTTATTTTGCTGAGATGTATTTGACCGTCGATGAGGTTGGTAGATATAAGTTAATTCAATCGTAGGATGATAACTATCCTCAGGATTTGAAAGCGGGGGATGCTGATTTTACTATTAAGCCAGGTTTCAGTGAATGCTATAATATCGTTGTCATATCCAAAGCTGTTTCGGTAAATCGATGACAATTTTGAATTAATACCTCTGACATTTTGGTATAAAATAGATATTAGTTTTTTGGGTTGGGATGCACTAAATTAGGCAAGCGAGCATTATTATCATCTTTTTAAATGAATTCACGTACTAAAGCATTCTTAGGCCAAAACTCTTGACTAACAATTTGCTGAAACAGTACCTCCGGTACAATTATTTTGAATAGAGCATCATTTCTAGAGTTTATTTTAAAAACGAGAATATAATGTGGTGAGCAATTTTCAAATTTCCTTTGAATATACCATTTCATATCTTCAGCTTTTGTATCCGATGCGAAACGTGTAGCAAATATGTTTTTTTTCGGAGGAATCGTACGCAACTCCCTTGGGGCTGTTGACGTATCAGTTATATTTTGATTAAGAACTGTAGACGAGCTCGGTATTGAGGTTAAAGGGACTGGAGTTGAGACATCAAAATTACTTAATTGAGCGGGGCTTAGAGATTTTGAAGCATTATTTAGAGGCACGGCCGTTGATGAGTAGCTCAGAGAATTATTTATATCCTTGACATGAATAATGTTACCAACATTATCTGAGGCATAGTTTTTCTAGGAGGCGAATTTTTTGTTAAACTGGATCCGTCATTAATCGTATTGTTATCTTTATTCAACAACCTGGGGCTTTTGCGGCGAATTGTGGATGGTGATTGTAAACTATCTAAAGTTTTAAAGTCACTAAAAAGTTTTCCATATTCATTAATTTGTTCAGTTAAATGGCCAAGGTTGTTCTGGATTTGCAGGAAATTGTTTTTAGTGCTCTGGAAGAATTTAAAAAATTCAACACTGACTTTCTGGCAACTATTACAACGCCAATGAACGTTTTTGTTTTTAGCTATTGACTCGCCCACTAAGCCAGAAATACCAACGCACTTAAAATGGTATGAACCGGGACATAACCAACAGATTATCATTCTATCATCCGATCCTTCTAAAGTACATCCCTTTTTTAAGCATGCCATCTTGGGAATTAACGATGAAACAATCAAATATATGTATATAATTTTTAGTTTTTATAAATAATCCGATGCAATTACTTTTGCTCACTGGGTAGTGATAAATGGTAATGCAGTTTACATTAACATTCAACTGTCGTGCAGTATTGCCAGTATTATGATAGAATGAAACAGCTGTAGATATTTGGTCTGATATTATCTATCTATTTAGTTCGTCTTGCTTTGAGTAATTTTATGCAACAAGCACAAACAACCAAACTTCCAGTGAAATAATAAAATAAATTAAATTTCAATTAACTTATAAAATCACTTTTTTGTGGAGGAAAACAACAGCGCAACTTGATACTTATAAGACGCTTCGCACGATCTAACGATTTATGCAGGTATTTACACTTTGAGTACAGACTTTACAGGTGATTTATTGGAGCTGACAAAAAACACGACTTGATCCCAGCAAACACACACTTTACATTTTTAAATTATTGGTGTTAGAAATCAGAAAAGCCAACTAGACACTTCTAGAGCTGGAAAATTTAAACTTTTAGTGCATATTAAAATATCTAAATGAAAGTTATTTTATGGTTATCAAACATATTTTATATTTTAGGAAGAAATAAAATAGTATTGAAAATCAGAAAAAGTAAAAAGGATGGTTCCAGGGTTTGAATGAATGTGTGTGTATGCTCCAGAAGCTCGTAGGTGAAGGGTACATAATATTCGGCCCAGCCGAATATAGCACTTGTATTTGTTTTTGTTCATTTTTACTTGAAAGGAATTTCGATCTAAATGGGTTAAGAGGTTTAAAGAGGAAATAAAAAGCAATTTTCTTTGCAAGGGCCTGTGCTCAGGTTATGAACCCAACTCATGTAATGCACTAAACTATTGCACACAAAGACGAGACTATAGAATCCTTTTTGTAGGTATTGCAATCTTTACTACGGGCATTGAATTTTTGGTGCAGTACCGACGAAGAAGAGTTTAGGTTTGCGCTTCGTACTGTAGACAAATTTGAATGAGAAAAATTCGATACCATTCATATATCTGACTCAGTGTGGAATGAAGATCCTTACGCATACAACTTGCACATTCTTTTAAGCAAATAAAATAAGTGGGTGTTAAGCTTTTTTTATTGAAACTCATGTACTCGTACTTATGAACACATTATAGGAGAATGAATATATTTTTTCCTGCTGCTTGGATTCATATTATGTTTCGTCATTGGCCTTGTTTAGCAAATGTTGTATCATGTTGTTGTTTAAATATATATATTTTTTGCTGTTGCTTCTGCTAGCTTTTTGATACACTCAAACCCAGGACGAAAGTTAGACACAGCTGTTGCCTTAAAATAATGACCATGAAAAGCATCCTTAATGATGCCAAGTAATGGTCTTTATAATGAATCTCTTTTTGCCACTTTATTTTTGTACAAAGATAACGATGTTGCAAGAGTTGTATTGCATGTGGTTGGTTTTGTTGTTGCTGTTTATGCTGTTTGTTTTTTGCATGCTAAGCAAAAGTCTACAGCCAATATTTAAATAGTCTCAGAAATGCTGTAAATGAGTTCATACAGAAGAAGGTGTCCTGAAAAAGATGTTACACAATTTAATATGGCAGATTATTGTGCAGAGTTGATTTCACTTGAGCGTCGTTTCACTTGAGTTGGTCAAGAGCAAATTGTAAATTTGCACCACTTTTTTTATATCTTTGGCAAAACGAATATACAACAAGTAAAAGCAATATTTAAACACGATTTAATTGTTTTTTTATTAGACATTCTGTTAGGTAAATTTGTTTGTAAACTATAAACAAATACTTGAGCAATCAGTCTCTCAGAAGTAGTATGACAAAAGGTGAGGACACGTTTTTGAACGAAAAAAAGAAGTTACTAGAAGGATGGACTTATAAATTTAACAATATAATAATATTTTGTTGTAATTTTTTCCAAGTTGGAGGTTGTTGTCTGGCAAAACATCACCGAATAGTTTATCACACGTCGACGGCAAGCAGAATTAAATTGTAAGCAAATGTGTACAAATTAGCAAAAAACTTGAGGTATTTAATTATGAAATTTTAGATTTGAATAAAAGGTTCCTGATATAATATTTATAATGAAACATAAATTTCTGAATTTAAAATTACGACTTTTAGCCTATAAATGTTTACACACAAAAGTAATGATAGAGCTAAACAAAAGAATGAAAAATTTCACATACAATCCACATCTCAAATGTAGCTATAAGAGAGTTTTTCGTGAAACCTTGAATATCGTAAGAGATAAATTGACACAATCAGGTTTCTGCTGTATATATAAAGACGATCTAAGATCCATTTGCATTTTGCTTTATCATCTGTAATACTTGCATAACGTTGTATTTTAAATTAACATCAGCTGTTGTTTGTACTAAGCGTATGGCATGCAAAATAAGAATTGTGAACGACATTGCAAATAAAAACAAAATTTGCCCACTGTTCTTATCGCTATATATTTTGTAAATATTTTGTGTTTTAATTTAAAAACCTTTACACCCACGGTATACAATGTTATATATTCAAGATTAAAAACAAAAAACAAAAATATCGCCCAATATTAGCTGTTGACAGACAACACTCAGATGTTATGTCATATATAATTGCACAAGTATGTATGTGTGAAAGCTAAAACTTTGCGTATTTTTACAGACTTACCAAACTTCATGAGTCTTAAAACTGAAAATTGAGTTATTTTTAAAATTTTCCAAAAAGTGGGCAGATACCCGTTTCGAAAAAATCGAGGTTTCACCAGGTCTCGACATTTTGTGTTCCTAGGGAGTCGAGCGCCACCAACCGGGTCAAAACCGTTTGAAGCATTCGTCAGATTTCGTAAAGTTTTCAATGACGATGACAACGATTGACACGAAACTATCGTGTACTGAAGAGCAGAGTAACAACACCGTTGTGAATCGGTTATGTAGCGAAAAATCGCCGGCGAAGTAAAGGATAAATAGCTGCAATGTTATCTCAATACTATCCCCTACATAAAGGTGAGGTCCTACAAAAAAATTTTAGATTAACGTTTTCTTTATAAATTTCGAGCATTAACATAATCACTGCGGAAATAAATTAAATTTGTACGATTGGAAATAATGTCTTTACTTAGAACAACACAATATCTTGCATCGTTTTTTCAGATCCTCAAAATATTTTAGATAAAGTGTTTTCGGTTTTAGGTAACAAAAATGTGAATTTAAAAGTCAAGTGCTTATAAGCTTAAGATTTGGCATTACTAACACTATTAGTAAAGGTGGAAAAATATCGATAGTGTTACTATCGAAATATTTCGACAGTTTGAAAATATGTATATAGCGAAATTTTTATTTTTTTTTGGAATAGGACTAGAGCTCATATGCAATGCATTGCGCCAGAACTGGAAAGGAGAGGATAGTATTGTGAGGACGGATGTAGAAGGATGAGAAGATATAGAATTTTTTTTTAGCTATTTCAATCTTTTTACTTTGCCGGCTAATTTTTTGCTACAGGACTAACGAAGGAGGATGCTGCTGTTACTCTGCTTTTTAGTGAATGATAGTGCCAGTCGCTGCCAATTATGTTCAATGACCAGTGCTATTCCTTCCTCATTGAAACAGGCTGACAACAACTAACACAATCATGCACTAATGCTGATCAGAAGAATTCGCACAACATACATGACTGAGCTCGGGGTTGAACTCAGGACTCTCCCCTTCATAGTCTCGTGTTCTACTACATCAGCCAAAAGGCTATCAAAATATAGAAAAGCTATCGATATATCGACTGTACTGTCGTGATGGCACTAACGGTTTTTGCTTCTCATAGATTGCATTTATTATATACTTCAAACAAAAATTGGAGGGTATACAGTACAATACGCTTATAAGAAAAACTCTTCTATAAGAAACAAATTCTGATAAAAATTATACTCATTCCATAGAAAATTGTACGTGCATAAGAAAGTAGTATATATTCTCACAATTGAATTTTTTTTAACCTCGGTTAAAATAGATTTTTTTTGTATAATTTACAATTATCAAATGTGATTTTAAGTGAAGTGCAATCACCTGTTTTGTTTTTGTTATGTTTCTATCTTTAGTTGTGTACTTACATATTTATTTTTGTACGACAAAAAAACGAAATTTAGTACAAAATGATGTGTAGTATGTATTATTAAACAGTTTTATTTCAATTATATATTTCTATTAGAGATTTTTTAAATTCTGTTAGTGATGAATATAAGAAAATATCTTTCTTATATGCGTGGCACAGATATAAGAAAGATTTTTCTTATATGCGTGTTTTCTTTATAAGAAAGATCGCATATAAGAAAGAAAATCGGTGCATTTTTAGACTTTCTTATATGCGTATTGTACTGTATTCACTTTGTCATTCCGTCTGTAATGCAGCGAAATATCCATCTAAGACCCCATTAAGTATACATATTCTTGATCAGTGATGAATTCTAAGACGATCTGGCCATATCTGTCCGTCCGTCCCTCCGTCTGTGGAAATCACGATTCAGTTCAAACAAAAAGAACCAGACCCTGCTGTTGGCTGAAGTAGTAGAACACGAGACTATGAAGCGGAGGGTCGTGAGTTCAAGCCCGCGCTGAGTCATGAAATATTGTGTTGAATTCTTCTAAACAGCATTAGTGCGTGGTTGTGTTAGTTGTTGCCAGCCTGTTTCAGTGATGAAGGCATAGTCACTGATCACTGAACATAATTGGCAGCGACTGACACTATCATGTACTAAAAGCAGAGTAACAGCACCCACCTTCGTCGGCCCTGTAGCAATAGCTACAAAAACAACTGTCTATCTTCTCATCTTTCCTAATCTGTCCCGTCAATACTATCCCCTCGTTTTCAGTTCCGACGCAATGCATTGAATATATAGGGGTCATCCCCTGAGTGCCGGTCCAACTCCTAAAAAAAAAAATTAGTATAAATATATCTTGAAGGATAGCACAGGTCACGTTCGTAAATGGCGTGAATCGGGCCAGAGGGAAACAAGTTCCCCTAAGAAGAACTAAACCAACCTCTAAAATATAACGTAATTTTTACAGTTTTTTTTTTGTAATTTTGTTAAGAAAATTATATAAATATTTTTATGTCAAAGAAGAGCTAAAAAGTTAACCTTAGAGCCATAAAATCCAAAAAAATTAATTTTTAAACCCTTCCCTCTTTAGTGGGCGTTATTGTATTCAAAAATAGTGCAAAAATTTAACAAGTTGTATTACCTAGGCCTACATTCCTTAAAAATAAAATTTTTAAGCTTTTATGACGAAGCTTGGTTCTCCTCTGCAATACCACTTTCCTCCTCCTTTTCCCCTTAAATGACACTATAAAAACTTTTTTTTTAAACTCAATTACCCCAAAAATGTATTTTTTGTGTTTTATGGCAAATGTAAATGCCCGTAAACGGCCCTTGCCAGAGCGACCCCGACAAAATACAGTTTTGATACCCACCAAAAAGAATTATACACCATAAAGTATATATTTGATCAGTGATGAAGTCTAAGACGATCTAGCAATACCCATACGTCAATTTTTGGACCCCTCCCCCTTTAGTGGGCATTGGAGTTGCATATTATATGAATAATAGTGTAAATATTTAACAAATTGTATTCCTTAGGCCTTAATCATTAAAAATTTAATTTATAATCCTTTACGACAAAGGTAATATGTTCTCTGATCATCCCCTGCCCTACCCCTCCCTCCCCCTTTTGCTCCTAAATGAGTGACCCAGCAGGAGTCACTCACTCACGGGCACAGAAATGTCTTTAAGGAAGTGTGACCCAGCAGGATATACATTTTTAAGTTATCTCAGCCCCTGTTTTGTACGTTGATATTAAATATTAATACGTAAGTTTTTATAGTGTTGAGAACTCAAATTTAGATAGATGACAACATAAAGAATTTTTTGAAGTTATTTCATTCTCTATTTTGTCGCTGAACTTATTTATTGCAATGCCGTCGGAAGGGTGTTGTTGTAATGCGCTCTTTAGTAATTTAAAACAAAATTCTTATTATTTAAAATTATATTAAAATTTTATTTCATATCGAACACGGTAATTTGGTCCCTGCACATATACTTTTATTTCGTATCAACAAACTTAATACAAATTCCAACACAATAAAATAAAATTTTTTAATCCCATTTCTAAGAACAATTATTTAAAAAATCGTTTCTTTACTTCCTAATGGAAAATTATTAAAGCTTATAGTCAAATGTTGGGATTTAATATTGAACAGACAAACGAACAATTAGGCGTTCATAAAACAATTTTTATATAAAAAACACACCACGTTAGACATATTTCACCATAAAATTCTCATAAATCATGACCAAATAATTCTATAAACAGTTGAAATTAAAAGGAAGAAACTTTTAACTGTTAAGCGGTTTGAAAATAACAAAAATACATACCGATAAGAAACCATCAAATAATGCAATAAATTTAATTTATGGTTTGAAATTTAACACACAAATACTCCTGCACACGTGCACAAGAACATTTAAAAAGTGATTCTAAAACTCATATTCACGTAAATTGCTCAATACCTGCCAGTCTTTTGGTGGGATATTTTTATTATTACTTTTTCTTTCAAAAGAAAATAGCTGGTCATATGGTCATACCAAATAATTTTTGGGAGAAATAAATAAATAAATGTATTACCATATTTTGGCCAAGTTCTTATTACTAAATCAAACGTTCTTTCCTAAAATGTTCTAACTGGCAAGTCTGTCGCTGATTTAAGAGCACCAATCGAAGCACGAATATCCAATAATCGCTGAAACCCGTTACTTTTATGATCTTGTTTATTTATATTTAGTCCCCCTGTGGTTCTTAAGAATTAATATTCATATTAAGTAACGGGTGAATCTTTAGAAACGTTCGTTTTAGCAATGCTGTTTTTGGCAACTCAGCCGTTTTCGTGTTACTGTTAGACATGTTCAGTTTGGTTGACAATTTAACCAAACGAACAACGCTTGCACATTAATGAATTTCAGTGTCAAAATTCACGCTCGTTTAAGAAAGTACATTGTGTTAATTTCTGATTGAATGGACACGAGATCAAGCAAAATAGGGACTTTGGTGTGAAGAGCAGCCAGAAGCATTCCAAAAACTGCCAATGCGTCCCGAAATATGTATTTCTTGGTGTCGATTATGGGCCGGTGTCATCATTTTTTAAAGAAGACGAGGGCGGGAACGTTTCAGTAAATTTTTTCACCAAAATGGAAGAACTGGTATTGGCTGACATGTGGTTTCAACAAGACTGTGCCACATGCCACACAACAATCGAAACAATGGAGTGCTCGGGGAACAATTTATTTGACGATTGGGTCCGTCAATTAGTCGCTTAGATTATGCGATGTAAAGCCTTTAGGCTATTTTTTGTGGCGCTATGTTAAGACTCATATCTGTAATGGTTGACGCACTGGAAGCCAACATTCTATGCGTTGTTGCGTTTTATGCGTCTGTCAAAAAATAGGTTCGAAGCAATTGTATGTGACAAGTGAGGCCCCTTTAAGATTAGGCAACTTTACTTGCGCAAGTCTTGTGTTTGTGGGTGTCAGAGGAAATTTTGGTTTGAAGGGGAAAGAATTGCGGAGATTTGAGTACAGACTTGCTTGTACTTGGCAATTCTGTTTCTGCTGCCATTAAGAAAATTTTATATTTGTTAATAAGTGAATAAAAAGTTAAAAAATTTTGAGAAATTGGAAGCGAAATGAAACAGAACAAATAATGCATTTTTAATGTTCGTTTATTCTCATATTTAGACCGCAATAAAATGGCGGAACCATTTAATGAAATTTTAAATGATATGAAAAAGACAGACAGCACTATAACCATGGAAGATATGAAACAAAACGTCAACAAATTAAGAAAATTCGAACATAAGAAAACTAAACTTGCTCAACAAAGTTGCTGAATGTGAACATAAAAGCAAGTTCAAATGAAAATAAATAAAATGAAGATTATACTTGCGCAATTAAAGTTGCCTAATCTGAAAGGGGCCTTACAGAGCAAAGGGCGTGGAATGCGTGAACGAATAAAACGGATAAAGTAGGTTTACTTTCTACTTTTGTATGTGTCTTGGGAAAGGGTTTGTGTCGTGGATTACGGTTTTCTTTCGTTTTGACATGGTGATATATATGTATATATGCATAAACATATATTTCGATATGGTTAATGAGTGTCGCGTTGCATGTAACTTTAATTTAGAAACGCATAGAATGCACAGAAACTATGAAACGCATATGCATCGAACGGATGGCCCGAACTTCCAGCTAAAGGAAGTCTGAATCATTACATGTTTGTAAACATAGCGTCAGTTTTTTTTATATTTTTTATTTGCGTATAGTGCATATTTTGGTCCAAAAAATTAAAATATTTTTTTTTTGGAAAGTATCTAAAATATTTATCAATAAGTAAATTCGATTGTAAAGATTTTCTTGTTAAGTGTTGATCACAAAAAAGTATACTTCTCCGCTGTTGGTAACCATCCTTACCAATCTTTATGATGTACTCGTATATTCTAAAGAAAACAATGAAGCTTTTAAGAGTAAATAAAAAAAACCAAATGAAATGATTTAAAAGCAATAAAAATTCAGTTTTACAATCCTTGTTGTTTTTTATTACCAAAAGGTGTTTGTTCATTTATTTGGCTGTCTTGTTAAGAAAACAAATAAATAATTGCTCAAATCGTAGTAGAGTATTCAATTGATTAACTGTTGTTCGATTAATCGAATATTATTTTCCATACTTTCGATTAACTTGAAAAATTTATCCCAATTAGTTGCATGTAATTAATTTCTTGATGGAGTCTTGTAGGGATGTACCTGCAATATCTTAATACGTTAAAGTTTTAACAACTTTGAATAATAAAATTGATTTTTTATGAACAGCTTGGAAGAATAACAATTTAATAATTATGATTTCAAACTACAAATTGTAATAAAAGCTGTTTAATAGCCTCATGGAAAAATGAAATAGTCGCAGGGGCTAAATCTGGAGAGTATGTTGATGAAGCAGCGGTGCGTAGCCTAACTTATGCACTTTTGTAATGTTGACAAAACATGTGTGCATTTGAATATAATAACGGGGCCCCAAGGTGCTATCAGTGAGATATAGTCACATCTCTGTGAAAAAGTCATTGGCAATTTCAGGAAAAGATGTATGACCTCCCCTGAGAGCCGTGGGAGCCATATGATAGATATGTTATTCCATAATTTTTCGGAACATGTCTTCTTTATAACCCAATAAAAACGTTAAGAGGAACAACTCGATTCTTACTGAGGTACACTTTACAGAAATAAAGCAACTTTTCCAATTCCATGCACAAGTTTTGATTTTATTAATAATTTATTTAGATCAAAAATACCATATACGGCATACATGCACACAACGTTGGCACAGTTGCATTTTATGTCACGAGCTTTTAAAAATCGTAATTACAAATTCTATATAGTTTTAAGTAAGTTTTTTTTCCTTATTTCTAATACAAATGAATTTTTTTCAAAAATACCAAATATGTTTATATACTAAAAAAGATTTTATTATCCAACTATGGAAACGCTTTATTCATTTTTTATTTTTAACACCTGTTTTCTTTTTCCAAAAATGTTAAAAAGGTTTAATTCAAAAGAAAACCAGAATTAATAACCAATTCGATGACCGTTATGTACAAAGAAACTGTCAATTGTCCAACTTTGACATCTGTTTTTTATTTAAAGCAGTGATGTCAAATGTGATTGTGTTGGTGCGATCACTTTTATCTCTTACATTCCCAGCGGGAGAAATGTGCGGTTGCGAGGCCTAACTAGTGTCCTTTTCTAAGAGTATCCTTTTATTTACCAATAATATCTTCTAATTTTATAAGTTGTAAAAAAGGGTTTCGAAAATTGCCAAGTGCTCAGATATTTAATTTTAAAATATTTCTCCATTTTTAAGCTGAACATTTGGTTAGTTTATATACAAGAGAAACAATTTTTACAAAAAGTCTTACTTATGAATTAATTTAAAAGCTACTTTAAGAAATTTTCGAAAAGATGTACCTACATACAGTGGATCCAACTTATTTCAAACCTCTTATATGTATTGTATATATATACAGTAGGAACTCGGTAACCGCAACTAATAGAAATCAAGGTAATTGCACTTATTGAGGTAGTTGCACCCAGCGAGGAAAAATATATAACAAGAAAAGTGATAAATGAAAACCTTTTTATGAAATATAAAGCTTATTTTTTATTGAAATATTTACCCCGGTATTCATAAAATTTAAAATGATTTTGAAATATATTTTAATGAAATTTTTTCATAAAAAATTTTCTTAAAACAGATTTCTGATACGTTTTATTTTTTTATGAATACCGGAGTTATTTTTGTTGATGTACCACTTTCTAGTTTATCCAAAATATATCTTTTTTTTTTAATTATTAGTTTTATAATTTTTTTGTGACCACTATGGCTTTAGCACATAAAACACTACCGGTCTGTCGCGGAATAAACTGATAATGAAAGTCATTTGTTTACAATTGCTCGTAATACATACACAAAACTAGCAAACAAAGTCGACAGAATAGCGGTATAATAACGATCAGTTTGTGAATATAAGAAAAAAATCTAAAACAAGAAAAACACAACAGAAAGACCTGAAACAAACATATTTAAATGTAAAGTTGCAGTTATGGAGGTCAACTTTTTTTTTTTTGGGTAGTTGCACTTATAAAGGTTACAATACTATGTTTTATAGTGATGCAAAAATCGAGGAATTGCGTGTATCGAGGGTTGCGATTACCGAGTTTATACTGTATTTATATAAATATATTATTTCTGTTTAGAGGCCTCAAAACAGGACTAGCGATACTTCCCGCTTAATGAGAGTGTTTTTCAGTAAACAATTATATTTTACGCTCTCAAAATAAAAGAGCGTAAGCGTACATGTGAGTTTTGCTTCCACAATTGTGTATGAGGCTGACATCACTGATTTGAAGTATAAAATAGTTCAATTCACCAAAAACCCAAAATTAGGAAGTTATTTTCATGAAAAGAAGACAATTGTACAACTTTGGAAACGAATTTTTTATTTTATTTTTATTTTTAATAACAATTTAATTATTGCTGACGTATAAAATATAATTATTTTTTAAATATAAAATTAGTTTAGTTCACAAAAAATCAAAATTAGGTAATTATAAGGTCACTTTAATGTACAAAAAAAACGGAGTTAATCTGAACACATTCTAGATTACCCTATGATCTTTTTAATAATCTATTCTTGTAAACCAAATGTCTATAACTCTGTGCTACACTATCAGTATCAGCTTTAAAATTAATTATATTATTTTATTAATTATTATATTCATTTCCTCATTTTTCAATTTTCATAACGTAGACAGGAAAGAAAAAAATTTTAATTTTGAAATGTTTTTAATATGTATAGAAATATATTCATTCATTTTAATTTTTATAAAAAAAAACCAACAAAAATAGGGAACTAGGGATATATATATATATATATATATATATATATATATATATATATATATATATATATACTCTATGGGGTCACATGTTGATATTGAAGAAAGTGCACAGGCAATTTATAAATATCAATTTACTATTTTGTGAAGGATATAAAAAAGCATATCTAAGTAATATGTCGAATTTGTTTGAATTATCTTTGCAAAGATTTTAAAGGGGGTCTTGTGTGAAAAATTGATCTGAAATATAGTGATATTTTTGATCTGAAAATAGTAACGTATCGTGTACCGGAGGATCAATGATTTCAAAATTGCACTTTTTACTTTTACCTCTAGCTGCCGATTTTCATATATAATACTTTCCTTTTTTTAGAGAGTGTTATTTAGACGGAAACATAAAAATCTTTAAAAGAGTTAATTTTATGATGGAAAAAATAAAGTATCTTCTTAAGTGTTTCACCTGACCTTTTATTTTTTTCCTTGCAAAATAACTCTTAACTTTGGAGTTGAGAGCATTTTTTTAGATCACAATAGATTCTGAAAGAGCAGGTCAATACGAATCGATTGGTGTATGACAGTGTAGATCTCCGACGACTCCAACATGAAGAGGTTTCGAGTTTAAAATTTTCGGGTGGCTGTTATTTATGGTCTCTTTTGTAAAATCATATAGTTTGATGTCACAGCGGTGGTCTCAAAAAGCTGGCAATTGGTAAAATTTTACCGTTGTACCAAGTTTTACAAGGTTAATCACTTTAGACTGTGTATTTCTGAGGCAGTTCTTGTAATCCTCATGGCTGCTCTTCACACCAAATCGACAATTTCGATGGTTCACGTATCCATTCAATCAGAAACGAGCATGATGCACTTTCTTAACCGAGCTTGAATCTTTACTTTAAAATTGAATAATCTGCAAGCTGAACCAAACTGGACATGATTAAGAGTAACGTGTTACACGAAAACAGCTGAGCTGCCTTAAACAGTGTTGCAAAAAGAAACTTGCTAAGTTGCTTTATAACTTTTGAAAACAGAAAAACGTTTTCGAAATATTTGGGGAATTCACAATGACAACACATTTGCAATTAGCTGTTATCAAAGCAGAAGAAAATACAATTAAAGATGAATCGTCTAAAAACTCCATTTCTATTTAACATTATGAAATTTGTCTTCTGGTGCACAAGAGTATCTAAAGGAATTTGTATGTACAAACTAAAACAGCTGCTGCCTTGATATGAGCTGAATAAACTTTTTTTGAGGCGGCATTCGGAAAAACGTTCAGTGGCTGCCAGCGACATAAGTTAAACGGGAAAAATGCTTCACTTGTATATATTTAGTTTTTGCGATTTAGTTCTCTTTTAATTTTTGTATGTTATAAAAATGTGATTTAATGTACAGACATATAAGTACGAATAATTTTTTAGTCGTGAATCATATATAAGTAACGTCGGAAAACATAAACTATCGCCGTCTCGCCTAAAGATTTTCAGCCGAGCTATTTTATGACAAAACAAAAGCATACCTGAAAGAGTGCTATTATTTCATGACTGTTTTGTACAACTCTATGAAAATATGACTAAATAGCACACAGTGTGAATATCCCAATTAATTAGAGTCTCATTTACAACATTATTTTGGTTATTTGCTAGAATAGTTTATTTTGTAGAGTTGTCCGGTAATCGAATAAAACTAACAGTAAAAGAAAAGAGCCAATTTAAGCTTGAGTTTTTAAAGGCAGGAATGGGGTGCGTTTGAGCGGGAATGGATACAAGTAAATCCGTATAAAATTCTCAATAAAATAAAATTTACATGCGCATTTGCTGTTTAATACTGCTTCTTCTTTTTTCCTTAAAGTTTTTTATATCTTTTTAGTTTAAAAGGAAATTTTCCTTTGCAGTATTTGGGAGACTCGTATACAAGCATCGAAGCCGTCGAATGTTTGTTTTCGTTGCCATTATCTGTCTTGTAAAAAACCTTATAAATAAATATAAAAATGTTCTTTGGGTTGGCGTCCCAAACACCAACAAAAACAAGAACAGAAAAAAAGTATCAAAAAGAATACAAAACATGAAATTCGTTACGGCCATGTTGTAACGACGGGATTGTGTGTGCGTGCATGTATTTGGATCAATACATGAGTGGTGGGCAATAAATGTGTTTCTGGGTATGTGACCTACGACTGCAAGTGTACATGTGTGGTTATGTAAATATGGCACTTGATTGCAGATTTTAATTTAAACTTCTTTTTCATTTGTTCTTTTTTTCTCTTTATATATTTATATATTCCATTTCGCCTCTCAATATTTATTTGATTTTATTTCAAACAAGAATGAGACCCCATGCAGTGATTTATATAGTTTTTCATTATTTTCCTTTAAAATGGTCATAGATACACATTCATATAAATTTCCAATAATTTTGCTGCCTTTTCAGGTGACTGTCACTGGCTGTTTTATGTGGATTTTGGATAGAGAAAACTGCCATTCAATGTGTCATGTGTGTATGTAGACTTTCAATCCTTTTATTTTTACATTTTTGGTACCATAAATTTTGTCGGATAGAATTGATGGGAGGTGTTCTGTCTTGTGGGTTTAATTGACTTTGACATATTGATGTCATAAATTTAGTTGATTATTTTATTTATATTTACTAATTCAGGTATCGTAGAAATTCATTGTCTTCACTGGTGATCAGATACAAAATGTGGCACAGTAATATCATATTGGATCGTATCCAGTGACAACACAGCTCACACCAAAGCGACTTGTTCAATGGCTGTGTCAGGAAGTGGTCCTCATAACAGTTCCAATTAAGGTTTAGCCTCTAAGCGATATGACGGCTGGGCGACTTAATTAAGAGACAAGGAATTTGTCAGCTTATAACAATGCCAGGGTTGTACAACTAAATGTTCTATTAAATCTTTGGGTGATGCTCTGAACATTTCAATTTAAGTATCGGACTAAGCAAATAGTAATTTAGACCTCCTTCGTTTCCATATATTGATTTTATTTCATTTTATTTCTAAAAATTTGCATTATACAAAATATTCTCTCATACCTTTACCGTATCCTCGATTTGTTCATTATTAGAAATCGCTGCAAAACGGTTGACAATAAAGAATTCCAAACCATAAAGTGAACAGATTTGAAGTTTTGACACGTTTTGGATATACAATATGATATTATATCGACATCGTCTTTGCTTCTAGCTACCAGAAAACTTCTGTATTGCTCAACATCGAAAGACATCGACTTTGCGTATACCATGAACGATAGTCTGTAGGGTATTTATTCAGTTAACGGTTAATCTGTTAACCGATTAGTTACTACACAATTATCTCATCGGTTAATTTAAAATTGTCCATTTTCAACTAACGTAAAACTGGCATCAGTTGATTAGACGTTATAACAAAATTTTGTAGTATTATAAAATTTTGTTGATGTTTTTAATTATTTGTTTTGAATCATATATAAAAGATACGTGTTTAGAATATAATTTTCCATACAAACAAAGAAGGTATTCATTTTAATTAATTTTAGGTCAAATAATAAACAGCGAAAACTATAAGTAGACGTAAAGGTGCAAGGACAGAGCTTCTCGTTATACATGATGTCAAACATTGTTGGTCACCGTTGTTAAAATTAGTGGGCAATTTCCTTTGAATATACATATGTACACATATATACTCGTATGTGTGGGACATATTCTGGCTGATTTTTATTTGGATAAACGAATTTGAGACAACTTAAGAAGAACTTTAAAGCTTATGGACGTGGATAGGTAAGACTGCTACTCTAATTGAGGGTGAAAGAAATTCTTCCAAGTCAAGTTTTATAAAAATTGAAGAAAAGAGTAGTTAACAGCCTAAAGATTTAAGTAAAATTATTTTTTGCAAAAACTTTTCTACAAGACCTCCTTAAGCTAATGAAATATCTAATAAAATGTTCGCACAGTTGATCTTTTAACTAATACATATGTACGTAATATGTGTTACATTATATGAACTCCTTTTTGTTTGTTCTTTTAGTTCAAGAATTGTTGTTATTGTTTCTATTTAACTAAAAAACTCCAAATAATAAATAATTTATGTAGTTTTATTTATTGAAATTACGGCATTAATTTACAAAAAAAGGATTAGTATTAGATTAAACCAAAACCTCGGGAATTCATTCGACATTTTGAAATAGCTCGCGAATTTGGTAACGGCAACATTCTATAGAACACAATCGGTTAAACGATTATCTACTGCCTGATCAATTTAAAATTGGCTCTTTTAGATCAACAGATAATCGTCTAAATATTAAATTTATTAAAGAATTAATTTACTAAAGTATTAATGAACTTAATTGTCGACCTTTTGCTGTGACCAAGGTATAGCGCTGGTCGCTGAATAGTATTTTACAGCGATTGACGCTATCAGGTAATAAAAAGAGCACATTCTTTCGTCGGTTCTGTAGTAAAAATTGGCTCGAGGAGGAAAAAACTAAATGGCTGAAGTAAATTATTTCACCTATACCCATCTGTCCTTTTGACTCTTTTCTCTCCTTTTCATAAATGCGGCAGAATGGAAAAAGTAAGAACGTTAAACACCTTCCAAATATTTAGTAAATAAAAACTCTATTTTTGTTGTTTTTTGAATGTTTTAATAACCTTCCAATGTCTTTTATCAATGAAGTCCAATACATATCATCAATAAATCTTCCAAAGTTAACCTATTGCTTACAAAATCCATGACAAATATCGGAAATTCTACCATCTAGCAAAAATAAAAGGATGATTGGTGGTTTTGATTAGGGAAAATGTTCACTCCATTATTTTCTATTGGGGAATTCATTGCAAAAGTACATGAAAATTAAAAATATTAATGTAAGCTTAAGGAATACAATTTGTTAAATATTTACACTATATTTCTATGTAATATTTTACTTTAACGCAAACAAAAGATTTTCCTTTTTTTACTGGGTCCAAGGTAAATGCTTTAGACCTTCTTTGAAATAAAACTTTATTATTTGCTTAACAAAATTACAAAAAAAACTTCAAAAATTATGTTGTTTCTTAGACTGAATAGTGATTTCCACAGACATCTTCGATTTCATCACCGATCAAGAATATATACCCTTTACGGGGTCTTCGGCGGATATTTCAATGCATTACACACAATTCTTTTTTGGAGTTTATAAAAATATATCGAATATATACAATAAAATTGTTGTGTTAAATACTATTCAATCTACTGAAAAAATTTCGGCTAACTGCATGTGAGCTCATTTCATAGTAACTCCTTACTTCCAAAAGTAGTTCTAGTCCACTGAAGATTCAATGTGTGTCTACGTTGACGTGACAAAAATGGGGGTGAACAGTTTGTAAGCGGAATTCCACGATAATTAATTTTCTTTCCATAGTGAAGAGGTAAACTGGTGGTCTTATGCACTATTAGAAACAGCGGGAATGGTTTTGATGGCATCATATCTTGTCGAAAAAAAGTTTTAGTGTCGTTGCAGATATTTTCATGAAACAAGGAACAGATTAAATATCACGAAACGAGGAGACTGCGGTTATGCTTAACAAAACAGAAGGCAAATATTGATAATTTCCTATCAATCCAACAGGAACAACTCTCCCTTTAAAATTAATCGAATTTTATGATTCTCATTGGGGAAGTTAATACGTTATTAATATTTAATATTCGCCTATGTTCCGCATTCGTAAAATGAAGTGAAAGTGGAACTTTCTCCATTTTTGTGTTCTAGATTTTCTCAAAGTGAAATGAAAAGTAAAATATCATTTCCACGTTTTTTCAGGCGGAATTGAAGTGTTCTGTAAATCAATTTCCCTACAAAAAATGTAATGTGAAATCGACAGCAAACAACCGTGCGTAAGACAGAAAAAATAGTAAATTTTTGAATTAAATCTTTATATTCATAAGAAAAGTAAAAAAATAATAAAATACTTGCAATAAAATATCGAATTATTTTTCGTATTTTAAGGGATAAGCATAAAACACGGAATAAGGAGAACCATTATCCGGGATTGGCCAAGGGTTTCTACAAAGGCGACAGGACGGTATGTGACCAACTATTCAAGGGCCTAACAACAGAACTAAACTCGTTAGGTACTCCAGAAAAATATCAAAGTGGCTGGAAAAAAGCCTGGAATGATTGGAAAGCCTGAATTCTCAAAAAGTTAGCGGAAAATAGGATGGAGGCTTCAACAACATGCAGCACATATCATCGAAAGAAGATGCGATTGCAAAACTTTGTGGCCGGTATCCTGCTGTTGAAGGTGTTTCTAACACTAAGTCATTTGGGGTAGCCAGAAAAGAACCAAATCCCTCCGTTGAATTCGAAAACTTAGATAGCAATAGTATCCAGGATGTGCTAAATATACTTTTAGAAGTTGAGACTGATGAAAATGAGGAACCAACGAAAACGAGGAAATGCAGATTTGAACCAACACAAACTGATCTACAAAACTTTATAGAAAACCATATGTCAAGTTTTAGAATATTTAAATAATACTTCAAAACTTATATTAAACTAGCAAAAAGACATTTACAAACTCAGGAAAACTTTTGAAATTTTTTGAAAGAAAGGAAGGAAGAAGAGAAACTTTATCATACCGAAAAAATTAATGAATTAAAGCGCCACAATTATGCAACCGAGAAAAAATTGCAAGAGAAGCAAGAAGTTAAAATAAAACAACTTGATATCGGAATTGAAATAAACTATTTTTTAAAAAAGAAATAAGCATTTTAAAAATTAATTTTTTAAGTAATTAATTTTTCTTAATTAAATTTTCATATATTCTTGTTATATGATCCCATAAATTGTGATATTTTGTTTTTCTAATTTTTATGTAAATACTATTATAGAAAATGAATAATTTCCTTTTTATTTGGGTTTTAATAAAAATTTTATTTTTAATAAAGATTTCTTATCAATCTTAAGTCATCAACAACATTTAATAAAATAAAATGAGAATGAAATCGTCGTGTATTAAACATTCCACTCGTTTTCTGGAACACTGTGGTATACCACGAGTAAAATTGAAAACGACTTCACTTTCATTTAGTAGTGGAATGTAGAACCTACACGATTAATTATATTACGGCTGTTATATTACAATGCATATATTACCGCTCTGAATGGGGACTTTTCTTAATGAAATAAATTTGAATTGATTGGTTCCCTTGATGGAATCGTCCTGTAATTGACCAACTTTGCATTTTCCACAACCATTTACGCCACAACCAATTCTCACTTTTTTCGAAAACAAATAATTCGTAGTTGGAACTCAGCCGCATCGCAATATTTCTATAGTTCGATCCACTTTCACATTTTTGGTAGAGTTTAGGAATATTGTGTAAATGTAGCTGCAAAGGGTCCATCGGAATCAGTTAATTTTGAAATTGGTCTATGAGAAAATAAAGTCTAAGAGCCTCTGGTCTAAAATTTACGGTATATGTGGAAGATGCAGACCAAATTACAATTTATTTCCCAGAGCTACAAAATGATGGCATTCCGATCCCTGACCTGAATTATCTACATAAATACACTGAATACCGGTACATACTATTACATCCCAATTACTTATGGAAAAGTAATGCAAAGGACGGTATTAAAATTTAATTGGGAGTAATTTATATATTTAAATAAGTATTTTCTGCAAGCTGTGGTATTTGTCCTATTTAAAATTCTTGCAATAATTTTGTGTTAGTTTTGTATTTTAAAGAAATTTTGAAGCCTTTAATGGCTTTTTGTAATATTCTGATTATGATTTATTTGATATATATTTTACGTTAAAACGTGATATGCAAATTTTGGTAAATTCACCAATTTTTTTATTTCTGCAATATTTTTAAGAACCCAAAATATTACAAACATCCATTTATTACGGAAGCTTTTTAATATTTTAAAATATTTTTCTTTTGAAAAAAAAAACTGTGGAAAACGGTTGACCCTAAGCGCCATTCCTGCAGTTTCTGCTAATTTGAACATCTAAAAAATGCTATTTTAATTTTCAAACTGCTATAACTTTTGAATGGATCAGCCGAGTCACACTTGATAAGCGGCGATTGAAGTATTTCTTCGAGTCCTAGAAAAGAATCGAGAACAGTAATTAATCACATATACAGGGTGTTTTTTATAGCGTGATACAACTTTGAGTTGGCATCACTGCTTTATTTGACCACCCATTCAACAGCTGATAGTTGTTTTTTGTTTAGTTTTCTTTGACATTTAATTATGGATCGACTTACACCAGAGAAACGCGTGCAAATTGTGAAAATTTTTAATCAAAATAATGGTTCTGTTCGTCGAACTTAACAAACAATTGATTTACTTAAAGAAACTTTTGATGAAAAAATAATTTCACGTAACGGCCCAATCAATTGGCCACAAAAATCGTGTGATATAACCCCATTAGATTATTTTATTTGGGGTTATGTAAAGTCACTTGTGTACGTCGATAAACCACAAACAATTGAACACCTGGAAATCAACATTCGAAGAGTTATCGGCGAGATACGGTCGCAAATGCTGCGAAAATTTTTTTAAAATTGGTGTTCCAGATTGCGCCTTGTACGCGCCAGCCGTGGCGGCCACATGACCGAAATCATATTTAAACATCAATGTCATAAAATAAAGACCGTTTCATTGATATCAAAAATATATTACTATGTTTTATAATGATTTAAACTTGTATCACTCCATAAAAAACACACAATACAATTTAAGAGTTTTTAAAAAAATTGACTACTTTGAAATTTTTTCGTTGCCAACTTCTGACGAACGCGGGAAACGATTTTAATCCGGTTTTTGGCTACCGACGTGGTTTTCGAATGTCAAGGAATCGATCGCCAAAGCCGTTTAAAAGTTGCAAAACAAAATAAATGTTTCCTTGGTTTTTTTCATATTTTTCAAAATGTACCGGTCCGAACCACTTAAAATTCAGAGAAAATGTAAGTTTGAAACAATCTTAGTTTGGATCGATTCGGTTTACCCGTTCAAAAGTTATAAGCGGGTTACACACTTAGATACTCTCATAAATACACACATAGTGACACCTATGTAAGAGTAGTCACGAAAGCTTCCTAAGAACTCAAAACAACGAAATCCAGTGAAACCTCCATTTTTTATATATATCAAAGTGATGTAGGTATTTGGACCTAACACACCAGAATTAAAAAGATTGTGAAATTGAATGTTTTGTTAAATATGCGTTTTTATTTTCTGTGATAATATTCACTATTCCTTTAGATGAGCATCTTTTCTAGATCTTATTGTCCGTTTAATATATACACAGCACATTCTTGCGCATGTGTAGATTTACTCTATGCAAGTTACTGTTAGAATGTTTTATTTCCTTCCAAAAATCTTCCCTTCCAAAAAAAAATTATTTTCACAAACTGCTGATGAGATTTTAGATTTTTTTTTTTAATTTTAGCTTCCCTTTTCTAAATTGGACAACAAAACCAAACCATTT
This sequence comes from Linnaemya tessellans, assembly GCA_951800035.1. Classification (NCBI taxonomy): domain Eukaryota; kingdom Metazoa; phylum Arthropoda; class Insecta; order Diptera; family Tachinidae; genus Linnaemya; species Linnaemya tessellans. Next base: position 76,286,720 of record OX637535.1, read on the forward strand.
CCTCATTTCTATTTAATGACTTTAATAAACACACTTAAATGATGAAAAAAATACTAAGTTGACGCCTTCATGCTAAACCACACTCAATTACAAATTACACAACCATCCATACAAACAAGAACATGCGACGCATTTATCCGCAATCCTGCTTATATATAGAAGTACTTTCCCAAAGTTCACATTTAGTGCATGAAATACTGACTAAATGATTGGAATATAAGGAAAACAAAAGCCATTGTGATGTAATTGTTGCTGTTGGTGAGCGACAAATGTCTATCCATATGAATGTCTGTGCTCTTCTATATGTCCCTCTGTCTAACTGAATGCCCATAATATGTGTCTTCAGGATTTATTTTGAAACTACAGCATGTCATTCGTCAACTTTTATGTTTAAGGAAGAGATGCCAAACGAGACATTGAGAGCTTGCTTGTTCCCTGGATTTCGGGATTCCTGTTTATTACAATTAATATTTTAACCATGAAATAAGATACTTTATATATATTCATACGATACTGTTACGCTAAGGTTTGTAATGTAGAAAATAAACATAAATTTAATGTCATATCTTAAGCCCTAAGCAGTTAGCCAACAGCAAGCTACACGCATACAGAGCTACAAATACCGTTATGTAGCTTAATTATTTTGAACGCGGCAGCTACATCGTAAAGAGCTGATTGCAGTGGTGCGACTTTCATATATAATCATAAAATTTTTTATTCTAAATAATTTATAAAAAACATCAACATTTATCGTTATTGTATTTTTAATTCTTACTTTGTGGTGTACTTTTATGTAATGGCATTTTTGAAACGAGTATATGAATTAGTTTAACTTTTATATATCACTTTCAAATAGCCCTAACTCACTTTTTTTATCAACAAGATTTAGCAAGTATATAACAAATTGAAGCTTGGAATATTTAGATAAAAAAGTTTAATATTGGATATCAATCGCAGTGATTGATGTGGAAAATATTTGGACCAATAGAAAGTAATTTTGGAGCACTTCGAAATAACTAGAATAGTTTTTATTTTTGAAAGAGCTATTGTATTATACACTTTTTATTTCTAGCAATTTTCATATAATTGACCACTTCATTCATGAAATTAATTGTGTTGGCAGCACTAATCTGTAAATTGTCGTCTATGACTTTAGAAATTAGTTTAATGCGACTAAAACTACAAAAGTAGCACAGAAAACAAACCTACCGTGAAGCCGTGACAATAATCATTCCCATATAAACACATGCATTCTATTTGTGTCAGGTTGTAGCCGGTAGTCTTATGTCGTTTAAGTTTTTAGAGAATTACACAACAGAGCACGACTCCAGAGTCTGCGGAAGTCACTACGCCCCAATCATAGATTCTTGTTTGAGTTTCTGATTTAGAAAATCGTATACAAGAACTGAATCAATATCAAACTGACGTTAATAAAAATAAATAAATCGCTGTGTTTCCTTTGGATTTTTGTCCTAATGTACCACTTATTCTGAATTTGTTATCCATTTTACTTAAGTCTCCTCCAAATAAGCCACGAGTACTGACGATGGGGGCGTAGGAACAACCTTTTTCGTTGCTGGAAAACTAAGTTGATGTTAATATATATTTTTCTTCTTACTACTCATCAAGTCCTTTTGAATTCTTTTTGAATTTAGATAAAACAAGTGTGTAAATAGTTCGAATAATATATATATATATATATATATATATATATATATATATATATATATGTACATATATATATATATATATATATATATATATCTATATATATATATATATATATGTATATATATATATATATATATATATATATATATATATATTAAATAAAATTTATTTGTTGGTGATCAAGCAATGTCTATATGCATTTCATTGGTGCTTTACCAAATCATCAGTAGACTTTAACCACAGTTTTGAAAAGTTAAAATCTACTGATGATTTAAAGCACTAATGAAATGCATATAGACATTGCTTGACCACCAACAAATAAATTTCATTTAAAATAGTATTGTGATAACAAAATGTCAAATAAAAATTTCATTATATATATGTATATTTTTTAAATGTGAAAAAATATTGTATTTTGTGGCTATTTTACAACTCTGACTCACACACAAAATGCAATGTTAATAACTGGGACAATATCTCGAATAAATTGCGGTAACATGTTTTAATAAAACTTTGTTATCTCGATTACATTACAATATATGTTTGGGAACTGCTGTTTCCAGTGAGGGACTAACGTCTAGACACGTGAGGTCGAATGGCATGATTTGGAGGGCGGCAAATTTTTCAAAATTTCAAAATGTTTGAAAGCCGAAAAACATAATGACCAGCACGATGAAGAAATTCTGTACTCGAAAATATTTTATGCCGAATAATTGACGATTGTAAAACCACTCACAATGTAGAGGACATTCAAAATAAATTGAAGAGGCCCATAATGGATTTCTTTTTTTAACATTAAGTACCTTGCTGAATTTGACGTGGCACTGAAGCTTTTTCTAAAAATTTTTTATGTCAAAAAGAGCCCCGCTCAGGCTGCTCGCAAAGAGAACAATATGTGCAAATGAGAACTGTTTCGAGGATTGAAGAAAAGATGCCACAAGTGATTTATATCTGAGGGGGAAAACATATTTTTTATAATAGAAATTTATAAAAAATGGAAATTCATTCAAGCCAAAAAAGTTTGGCTGAAGTATAATGGAACCAAGAATTCAGAAAATGGAATATGAAGATGATAATGAAACGGCAACACGGGAATTAAAAATATGTTACCATCGGTTTAAAACGGTTTCTTATGCAATTTCCTAATAAAATATGTATGTATCAATAAAAACTGTTCTCACAATTAAATAATAACTGGTGAGAAAGAAAGAAATCATGAACACAGAAATTCGATGCAAACTGAGTTTGAAATCAAACCTCCCATCTTCTGCTTCATAGTCTAAGTGCTAATTAGTTCTGTGTTGTTTTAATAAGTTTTTTTTTAAGTGATATAAATCGGGGTTAGTGGTTAATTCCACTATTCGGGATCGTGGGATTCAAAAAATCACTCCTTATTGGCAGCCCCAAAATGGAATTAATCTTGTTTTTACATAATATAAATTACGTTTATGATGAGCTAGACACAATCACTCTCGCTCACCTCCTTACTGGCAGAATGGTACATGGTACACATGCATAGTCATTTGAAAAATGATTAATTACCAAAGAATGAGCAACAGAAATTTATTGTTGTTTATAAAATCTCCATTGCACCACTTTATGTGTTTGTGTTGGTGTTTGCAAAGTATGTAAATTATTTCTGCATGTGTTTTTCCACTGTTTCCTTTTTTTGTTCTAGCAAAGCAAATTAAAACGTAGAAAGAAAAGTTTGTCGACAAATTCTTACTCGTTACTGGGGAATTGTGGACTACGAAAAAAGCTGTTAGTATCAGATTGGTTTGGAGTTTTTAATGGGGAATAATAATGTAACATGTTGCTGCTAAATATGCTGATACTCGTACATACATGTGTACGAGTATCAGCTGTGCCACATGTGAAGATTCATCTTATTTTTGACGTTTTTTTGACTGTCAAAAAGATTTGAAGACTTTTATCAGCAAAATAAGATTTTTCAAAAGTACTATATTTTTCTATTGTTATTTTCTTTTTAATTACTTTGATTTCAACGTAAATATTTTATGCATGTTCATCCAAATATTTAAATTGACCAGGGAAAATAAAAAACTGTTTACGTACATACATAAAATTGCAACAATGTTCGTAATTTTCTAATCCACTTCCACTACAATTGAACAATAAGCAAAAAAACTTCATAACGGTGATCGTGTTTTTTACCAATAAAGAATTCTTGCTTAAAAACGAATAATACATTTTCTATTAAATTTCCCATTTATGTGTATATGTATGTACAACGAATTTTTTGAAGATGGATAAATATTTAACAAAAGAAGATAATATTTTCCTCCATATGCTGACAAATAGTAAAAAAATAGAAATATATTCGTTCATGTTTAAATCCAGTCAACAATTCCAGCCAGTCGCCACCACGTACATACATCAAAAATATGTACTAAAAGAACCTGTAGCCTGTCGTGGGAAGAACACCATCTTCTAAAACCTTGGATAAATAAAAGCAATAATAACATGGCTTCTTGTAAGTTTTGCAATTGCGAGCTCAGAGTGATAGGAGGTATTGGTGATTTGAAAACCCATGCACTAACAGTAAAACATATTGAAAATTCGAAGATTATAAAATTTTACGAAGGTTGCATATCTGCATTTCAGGAAGCATCTAAATACAATTACAAAATTTTTAATATTGAACTTCATTTTTCTGCTTTTTATGTTATATTCTTTATTTTTTTTTTTAATTAAAACTGATCTAAACAATGAATTCCAATAAAAATACTACATGAAGATTTTTAATGGCAAAATAAGATTTTTTTTATGTAGTGTGAAGATTTAAATAAATAATAAATGCCAAGGCTGACGAGTAGGCACGTGTGTATCTCTGCATAGTTCAGCCAATGATGCCAAATGTGCGGACTTATCTGTATTTACAGTTTTTATAAGTGCAAAACACGCTTACAGGGTTTTATTACAAAAACAGTTTTTTTAAATCAGTGCAATTTTGAGGATATTTTCTCAAATAAATTTAAATTACATCAAATCAACGAATAATTTAGATATTTCTACTCTGTGTGGAATTTTGCGAACCAAAGACTTTAAAAAAAATAATTTCAATTGCACAAATTTTGTACAAACAAAAGAAATGATTTAATTGAAATTCAACACAAATGTCAAACACTATAAGAGTATTATTAAGGAAAAAGAATTTGTTCCCAGATTCATTCGGTTTCCGAAATATGACGTCATAAAAGATGTAAATAATTTTAAAAAATCACAAAAGTCTACTTACAAAAGGCGATAGAACTTTTGAACTATGCAAGGTAATTCAGTTTTTTGGTATCGGCTTAAAGGGGAAACTGCACCCTTCAAAATCATGTACATATTGCGTTTTTTTAAGAAAAGGTCAAAGGTAATTTTTTGTGGTCTTGAGTTCAAAGGTCTTTATTTGAAAAACTATATTTTTTAAAATTCTTAAAAACATACATGTGACATGCTCCACGAAAAGGGACCTCTGCGCCGAAAAATTTTTTTTTTTTTACTTTTTGAGTGATTCTTATAGGAAAAAAACGCTCTTTCAAATGCCGCAAACCGCAAGTTTCTATGTCTTTTAGTTTTTTTACAGATCACCTGTAAAGATGAACATAATTAATTGCGCATAACCACGGAAAAACGAAGCGCTTTTTTAAACGCGTTTTTTTCAATAACTTCCTTTCGGCGCAGAGGTCCCTTGTCGTGGAGAAGGTCACATATGTCCAGTATTGGACCCTCTACTAGATTTCTAGAAAATTTTAACGTGGAGACTCGATTGGTGTCAGAGTTATAGACCAGAACGTGATCCTAAGTATGTTTTTTGTTCATACTCAATTGATTTTTTGTTTTGTACAAGTTGAAGTATGTATGTAAATTAGGACGTCTCGAAAAAACAAATTCGCCGTACACCACCGAATATAAGCAAAGTGATTTCGAAAAAAAATTTTACATTTTTCATTATATCTTCTACATTTATAGTCTGATCTCAAGCAGTGATATGTCGATGTTTTTGTCTTGAGGAGGCCAATGTTTTGATTTAATAGTCATTGGCCTCAAATATACCAGTTTGGTATTTACCCACCAGATCTCAGATCCTACTTTCGGCTAAAAGAAATTTTTTTTTTAAATCACCTTACAATAATGCTTTATATTCAGTGGTGTACGGCGAACTTTTGTTTTCGAGACGCCCTAATCTACATACTTCAGCTTGTAGAAAACAAACAATCAATTGAGTATGAACACAAAACATACTTAGGATCACGTTCTGGTGTATAACTCTGACACCAATCGAGTCTCCACCTTTAAATTTTACGGAAATGTTTTTAAGAATTTTAAAAAGTATACTTTTTCAGATATAGACCTTTGAACTCAAGACCACAAAAAATTACCTTTGACCTTTTCTTAAAAAAACGCAATATCCATATAATTTTAAAGGGTGCACTTTCACTTTCTATCGCTTTTTGTAAGGAGACTTTCGTGATATTTTTAAATTTTTTACAACTTTTATGACGTCATATTTCGGAAACCGAATGCGTCTGGGGTGAAATTTTTTGTTTAATAATACTCTTATAGTGTATGACATTTGTGTTGAATTTCATTGAAATCGGAGGTGATGATGCCGAAAGCCATGATGGTTTGACATGTTTTCACTCAAATGGAAACTAAAGTTAATAAGAATAATATACAATATGGCTTTATTACATTTTCTTTAATTTAGTTTTGAACGTGCAGATTTTTTACGGAAAAAAAAAAATTTTTCGGAATTATCAATTGTCGTAAAAAAAACAAGTAAAAACGTTATATTCGACCAGGTCGAATTTTAAATAAACTCCAAATATTTAGTACGTAAATTTAAAATGTTTAACTTGGTGGAACAGAGTTGTTTTATATAATATCGCACGTCAACGCCCACTAAAGGGGCGGGGTTCAAAAATAGACAATATTATGTTTTCCACAGACGAACGTATGGCATTGCTAGACCGTCTTAGACTTCATCATTGATCAAGAATATATAAACTTTATGGGGTCCAATTCTCTTTGGAGGGTATTAAAACTGTATTTTGGCGGGGTCGTTCTGGCAAGGGCTGTAGGGGAGCCATTTCACCTTTATCATAAAACTCTACAAATAAATGTTTGGCATAATTAAATACAAAATTAAATTTTTTTTTTATAGGGTCATTTAGGTGGCAAAGGGGGGAGGAGGGTTTAGGACAGAGTAGTACCAGGTTACGTCTCAGCTTCGTCATTATTGCTTAAAAATGTTATTTTTAAGGAATGTAGGCTTAAGTAAAACAATATGTTAAATTTTTACACTATTTTTTGTGAAATTTTTTATTTGACATATTGTTGTCACAATACTATTTTAAATGAAATTTTTTTGTTGGTGGTCAAGCAATGTCTATATGCATTTCATTGGTGCTTTACCAAATCATCAGTAGACTTTAACCACAGTTTTGAAAAGCTAAAAACCTCTTATCTTATGCACATACTTCTGAAAACCATCTGAGAATTCACAATTTGTAAATTACAAACTATTTTAAAAAATCACAACAAAACAAACGTAGTAGGCCTTGAAACTCATACAAAACTAACCCAACAAATAAATTATATTCGATATGAATCTATTTTATTTTTCTACACCTTTATACAATCAGAAATCCATTGGATAACAAGAATAGTATTTATAAGGCAAAGTGAAAAATAAAATCTAAATCAAACTGTTGTGAAATTTTTAATTTGACATATTGTTGTCACAATACTCTTCTAAATGAAATTTATTAAATAAATTTCATTTAATTTGGTATTAAATAAAATTAATTTCATTTCATAATGTACTATTAATATGTATATTGTAAAGAACTTTCTGGTACTCATATAAAAAAATAAAAATAAGCATACTTAAGCGACTTTCATAACGATTTTATTATGTGTGCTATTTATTTAAATCGTGGCGATATATGTATGTATATGTATATGTATCTGTGCTAAGTACTTAAATATATAATTTGATGAGAATTTCAACCCATGCTTAAAGATTTTGCCAGCTATCGAATACCATGTAAAATAGATATTTTGAGAGATCCGATGTTTGTATTTCTACATAAATATTTCATGTTTTCATTATACGAAAACCGCAAATCATGACGTACCTAGAACACAACAAATTGAATATAATAAAATTGCAATACGTGCACTTTATTTCATACCTTTTTGAATGTTGAAATATGAACTTGCAGATCTTTATGTATATAAAATATATACATTGTACATATATTTGAAACATAACATTTTATCTTTTAATATATTATAAAAATCGCAGATTGATTGAGAGAATGGAAGTACCTTGTATTATTATACCATGTACATATATTACTCGTACGAGGTATATTTTAAAATCTCGACAAAAGTTTCAAATTCACTTTGTTATTTGAACATACCTCTTATATTCTGAGTCCTCTTAAAAGAAAAAGGCCAATTAACTACTATTTTTATTTTCTGTAAGTCCTGGGAAATTGCGGAGTCAGGCAGGCCTACGTCTATGTAAAACAAATCAACCATGATTTTTAGACAAACAGCGACACTAGACTTTAACGGTCTTTTGCAAAAAAAAATCTTAATTGATGCTTGAAGTTCACTGTTGAATTATATAGAATATATATGAACAACTAAAATATTTAACTTTGTATATATGTACTTTGATTTTATTAATCAATTTACCCTGTGTAAATTACTTCAAGAATTTATTATTTTTCATTTTGTTCTTTTCACTTTTTGTCTAAACTTTGAATAATAAACATTATAAAATACAATCAATTAAGTATTTTTAACAGGTTATGGGCCTCACACCTAACCATTGTTAATTGATAAAAAGGATTTTAGTTGCAAAAACTAAGAAATAAAATAAAATTTCGCTTATATTGCTGCAAAATGGCATTGAACGGTCGAATTCCTTTGTTAAATGGCGCAAATTATGCAACATGGAAAGCGCAAATGGAAGCAATTCTTCATAAGGCAAGACTATTGCAGTTTGTGACAGGAAGTTTAAAAAGACCTGTGGTTTGTGAATTATCTGAAAAGGCATCTAAAGAAGAAAAAGATGAGTTTAAAAAATCTTTGGAAAACCAACATATTTATGATGATTTACAACTTGATGCTCGTTCAGAGCTTATTATAGCAATGGAACCAAGCATAGTAAGGATGGTAAAAAATTTAAAAACAGCTTGTGAGATATGGTCTTATCTTCAAGAAACGTATGACCGAAAATCAACAAGACGCAAAGCTGAAAATTTTCGTAAGTTATTAAGTTTAAAAATGCAAGCAACAGAAAGTATATCGGATTACTTAATCAAATTTGATATTTGTGTTTCATGTTTATCCGAAATGGATGTTAATCTGGATGAAAGTTTACTAGTTATTATATTGCTCGATGGTTTGAGTGAACAATACAAAGAAATACGTGCTGCATTTGATACATCAAATGAATTCCCTGGATTGAACATTTTGAGATCGAGATTGGTTGAAATTGGTGATAAAAATGAGCATGAAGAAGGCAAAGAAAATGCATTAAAGGTAAAGAAATGGAAACCAAAATCATTTAAATTCAAAGAAAAGGAAACAGGTATGTCCGATAGTGAATTTCCTTATAAATGTTATAAGTGTGGTCGAAAAGGACATAAGGCAAAAAATTGTAGAGTCAGAACAGATCAAAATCAAGTCGTAAAAGAGCTAGAATTAATAAGAGGTAATGCTCAAGGTTGTAATGAAATAAAATCAGGTACCAGAAATGATAAATTTGCTAATTGGTGTATTGATAGTGGTGCCACATCACATATGTCTTATGATGAATCTTTATTTTCTGAAATCAATTATGATTACACTGGAAAAGTTGTGTTAGCAGATAATAAAGTGCTTGATGTTAAAGGCATTGGCACAGCTGAATTGAAATTTATTTTATATAATCAGAAAGCTAATTTCAAGCTATATAATACATTATATATTCCTGAACTGAGAAGTAATCTGGTGTCAACGACGAAATTAACAGATGATGGCTATCAAGTTTTAATGAAAGGTTCTGTTACTAAAACCATAAAGGACAGATTTGTATATATCGAAGCATATAAGAAAGATAATCTTTATTTAATTAAATCTGAAAGGGCACGTAATATTTTTTGCAGAAAAATTAACGAATTAAGCTCGAATTTCGACTTATGGCATCAAAGATTAGGACATCTTAATTCAAATGATTTAATGTTTCTGAAACAACATGAAATGGTTCATGGTTTGCCGAATATTAATATTCAACAAAAAGTAAAATGTTCTACATGCATTAGAGCAAAACAAACAAGAAGTCCATTCCCTAAGAAAAATGAAAAATCTACTACAGAAATATTGCAGTTGATCCATACAGATTTATGTGGACCAATGAAAGTGGAATCTGCACGGAAAAAATTATATTTTGCCACTTTTATAGATGACTACTCAAGAAAAGTATGGGTATATTTTATAAGAAATAAGAGTGAGTATTTGGGCGTATTTAAAGAATACAAAAATAGTGTTGAGTTGGAAAAAGGCAAGAAAATTAAATGTATTAGAAGTGACAATGCACCAGAATTAGTTGGAAGAGATTTTTCAAAATATCTTAGTGAAACTGGAATTCAACGTCAACTGACCGTAGCTTACACCCCTCAGCAGAATGGAGTTGCTGAAAGGATGAACAGAACTCTTGTTGAAATGGTAAGATGTTTCATGGTTGAATCAAATTTACCAGATTTTTGTGGGCAGAATTAGTTCGCACTGCAGCTTATATTAGAAATCGCTGTCCAACAAACTTAAACCAGAAGAAAACACCAGAGGAATTATGGTCAGGAAAAGTTCCAACTATACGACATTTCCGTAAAATAGGTTGTAAGGCATTTATTTTAAATAATAGACCAGGAAAAACTAAATTTGAGCCTCGTAGTTACGAAGGTGTATTAGTCGGATATGATGAAAAATCTAAAGCATATATACTATGGGAAAAAGATACTAAATCGATTTTAAAAAGTAGAGATGTGAAATTCTTAGAAAAAGATATATGTATAGAGGAAAAATGTAATGATAAAACTACAACAAGATTTTATGAATATAATGATGATATACAGCTACGAAAATGCAATTTAAAACCGATAAAAGATAATGGTCCAAAAATAAAAGAACCTGAAGAAAACTATGAATTTTTTGATAGTACAGACCAAATAGACGCAACAGAAGAAGAAGAAGAAGAATCAGAATCTGAAATCAATTCTATAAAGCAACGTTTAAGATCATGGACTAGAAATAAAGATGCAACGAAATTAGTTAAAGGAAACACTAATGACGATCCGAAAACATTTAAAGACGTTTTAAACTGTAATGAGTCTGAAGAATGGAAAGCTGCAATGAAAGAAGAACACAAGTCATTACTGAAAAATAAAACTTGGGATCTAATAGATTTACCAGAAAATAAAAAACCTATAAGTTGTAAATGGGTTTATAAAACAAAACTTAGAACAGATGGAACAGTTGAAAAACGAAAAGCAAGGCTTGTTGCAAAAGGTTATTCACAAGAATATGGTGTTGACTATATGGACACATTCGCACCTGTTGTTCGTCAAAGCTCTTTACGTCTTGTATATGCACTTGCAGTTCAAAATGACTTAAAATTAAGGCAGCTGGATGTTTCAACCGCATTTTTAAATGGTAACTTAGATGAAGACATATACATGTTTCAGCCAGAAGGATTTGAACAATCTAAAAACAAAGTTTGTAAATTAAGAAAGGCTATTTACGGATTAAAACAAGCGGCTCGTCAATGGTTTAAGAGAATTGGTGCAGTTTTTAAACAATTTGGCTTAAACCAATCTAAGCACGATCAATGTATTTATTTCAAAACTGGGAATAGTGTAATGATAGTAACACTTTATGTTGATGATATATTGATAGCATATAATAATGAGAATGAGGTGGAAAAATTAATAAGAATTTTGAAAAGTAATTTTGAAATAAAAGATTTAGGAAAACCAAAACATTGTATTGGATTGGAAGTTGAAATCGAAAATGATATGATAGCGATATCGCAACCTGGATACATAGAAAATCTTATTCGAAAATATGGTCAAGAAAATTCAAAACCAGCAAAAGTTCCTTTGCAAAATAAAATAAATTTAGAAAAGAATCCTACAATTCCAGGAGAAGCGGAAAATATTAATAAAACGAAATATCAAGAAATTATCGGTTCGCTTCTACATCTATCAGTTTACAGTCGTCCTGATATAGCATGTAGTGTAAATATGCTCTCGCAGTTTTGCCAGGATCCGCGTAAGCAGCATTGGACTGCGGCAATGCAAATTATTAGATACTTAAATACAACTAAGAAATTTAAGTTAATTTATAGAAAAAATAATGAACCATTAGTAGGTTATGTGGATGCGAATTGGGCCACAGATATTAACGACAGAAAATCTCAAACAGGTTTTTGTTTCTTTCTCGCAGGTGCTGCAATTTCTTGGACATCAACAAAACAACGTGTAGTAGCAACATCTAGTGCAGAATCAGAATTTATCGCTCTCTCAGAAGCCGCTAAAGAAACATATTATTTGCGATATTTATTGAAAGAATTGGGTTATTTGTCTGATGAAGCAACAACAGTTTTCAGTGATTCACAAAGTGCTCAACAGATGGCAAAGTTTGGAGGTCACCATGCAAGAACTAAGCACATAGACTATAAATATCATTTTATACGCCAAGCAGTTGAAGAAAAAATTATAAACATTCAATACAAACCCACAGCCGAGATGATAGCAGACGTTTTGACAAAACCACTCCCCAATATCAAACACAATTTATTTATTTCATCAATGGGTCTTCAAAACAAAAATTTTAGTTGAGGAGGCGTGTTGAATTATATAGAATATATATGAACAACTAAAATATTTAACTTTGTATATATGTACTTTGATTTTATTAATCAATTTACCCTGTGTAAATTACTTCAAGAATTTATTATTTTTCTTTTTGTTCTTTTCACTTTTTGTCTAAACTTTGAATAATAAACATTATAAAATACAATCAATTAAGTATTTTTAACATTCACGTTAGTTAATAGTTACTTCAAGGCTAACATACCTACATATGTTAAAAAATTATATCCAAAAACAGTGCGTTAAGTATTGCATACTTCAAATAATTTTATTTGTTGATACTGGCAACGTTCTTGTCTATTTGTAGTTAACGATGCAAAATAGTGAGTACTAATTCATTGTGATAGTCGGATGTTTTCACAATGTTTTGTATATTTTTAACATAAAATAACAGTTTTAATTTTTTATATGCAAAATAATATATATACTACAGAAAAAACATAAACTAAAGCTATTTATAATAGTGAAAAATAATAAATACGCCATTTTTTGTTAAGGGTTTAAACCGATTATTTAAAAAACAACCATCCTTTACTTGTGTTGATTTTTTGTACATCATAATAATTTTATTGTTTTTACATTACGTGTGTTAATACTTTGAATGGTATTTACCGTCATGCTTAAGGAACTCATAAGAAAGAAGGTAAAAGTCATTGAAAACAAAAATACGGACAACAATACCAACCATTCAAAGAAAAAAGCATGGGTGGAAGTGGAAGAAAGTTATGTACATCACATATACATACATATATATAAATATATATATATATATATATGTATATATACATATATATATATATATATATATATATGTATATATATATATATGTATACATATATTTATATATATATATATATATATATATATATATATATATATGTATATATATATATATATATATATATATATATATATATATATATATATATATATACATATATATATATATATATATATATATATACATATATATATATATATATATAGATATATATATATATATATATATATATATATATATATATATATGTATGTATATATACAACCACATGATCATTTCCTTTTTTTAAATTTCTTAAATTTTTTAGCTTCAACAGTTAATGTGTCGAGAGTCAACGCACAATAACACAGATCAAAAATCAGTGGATGGCTACCAAAATTGTATTTTGGTGATGTTCCACATCCCCTGCTGTCTACTTCAATGTCTTGTTTTACCAATGTTACAATTTTCCTCACTGTTTCCTTGCTAAAACGATACTTCTCTTTTATAAGTACGTGCCCGATAATAGCCCGCTATTTGGTTTATACGTTCTAAATAAAAATTACACATTGAATAAAATTTTCACATCGAAATAAATAATTTTACCGATTCTATTCATTAAATTTAATGTATCCATTTTTAATATAAAAATACACAAAACTGAAATGCTTTAATTAAAAGTTTTCACAAAACATTTGCAAAAAAAATAAAAAATTAACACCGCTTTAAAGTACATGAGTAGCTACTTTAAATTATTTGATGTTAACATCGGTTTACAACACGTGTGTTAAGCTAACAACCGTTTTTGCATGATACTTTAAGGAATTTTGCTTAACATTGGTTTACCAGTCTGTCTGTGTTAAGTTTTTTGCATAAGGCTGTAAAAGTTTTACCGAAGGTGAAATACATATAAGGTGAAAGTGTGTTGTACAGCAACAAAAACCAAAAACTAAGAGAATTATTGTTAATGCAAAAAAATTATAGCAATAAAACACATTGAACTGCTGCACACAAAAACTTCAGAGCAATGTAACCAAGTAATGGAAGAGTAAAGACTGTCATCTGGCGTAACGCTGCCACCTTATGTATATATCAATATGGATTTACCTTTTGCTGCGTAATACAAAGAAATAATTGCAGAGCATTTTAATTTTAAATTAAAATTTTATCCCGTTTTGTCTTTGGTTTTTTATGTTAATATTTTTACTAAGCGTTAATATTTTTACTAAGCGTTACGTATAACGAAAAGAGAGAATACGCAGTACCCAATTTTTTCTATAATACAGATCAAGGCAACTTAAACGGGTACCGCTTGTTCTATACGACTCTATTATGAGGAACAAATAAACGATCTTTAATGTGCGCTACAAAGTGTTAGTAAGAAAAATTCGTTGAAAAATCTGCTTGATCTTCTTTGTAAAACCTATTACTTCAGAACAGTACGAGAGAAGAAAATTGGCTGTTAATAATAAAGAAAATTTATTCGTACTAGTTTTCATGTCCTGGTGAAGGATATAAAAAATTCGGTATAGCCGAATGCAACATTCTGCAAGTTTTATTAAAATGTATCACACAGTTTTTCAATTTACTATTGTTGTTACTCGTACTATCTTGCACAAGAAAATGTGTGGAGTTCTATGCAAAAATAATAGAATGCGAATGCACACGATTATATGTAAATCTCTCTGTAAAGATATGAGCGAATAACTTGTGCGCAAATTCAAGTTTAGTTGGTTGTTGTATTTATATTATGTACGTCCATTAAAGTGACAATAAAACTAAAATGGGCATCAGTTTAGGCACAATAACACAAAATTTCCTTCGCAAAACGGGTGATTTTTTAGGAAATCTATTTCTGGCAACACTGTTTTCGTGGAGGATGTTGCTGTTAAACATGTTCAGTTTGGTCCATAATTTAACCATGAAGCGACTTACAAACGAATAACGCTTGTAAATTATTGAACTTTATTATCAAAATTCATTATCGATTAAGAAAGTGCATTGCAAGAGCTGCCAAAAAAATGCTTTTCCGAAAAATGTACTCTTTGATATTAATTAAAATTTTCCCACTTTTAACTTTTGATTAATTCCAAAACGATAAAAGACAAAAATAAAATTGTGTTGGGTTAAATTAAATATAATTTTGTTACGCATCTTATTTACGAAAATCGTATGCATGTCGCTCTCGAGTTAGGGTGAAACATGTCTTCGTATCACATAGTTTCAATTAAAGGAGAGTCGCAAAGAGGTAGTTGGCCAACAGCACAAAGGCGAGTTCGCTGAAAGGTTTATTTAATGTTTCACGCCTTTAGTAGGGAAAAGACCGCAGCCAATATTCGTGAGATACCGGCCGATAAGTTGTAGAGAGTATACCAAAACTGGACCCAGAGTATAAACCATGTAAGGCAAAGCTGCGGTCCACATTTACATGAAATTGTCTTTAAACATTGAATTATTAGGTCTCTCAAATAAATATTTCATACACTTCTCTAAATTTTATGCCTTTTTTTCCTTTAAATTAATCTGAAAGGTCTGTGGCTTGCTTTAAGATCATTATTTCCAAAACAGTAACGAGCGATGTAACCAACAAAAGCAAATTTCTTCCTGTATATGTTGAAAATACTCGTATGTGAAGTTTTTGAAAGACATTCATTGCTGTTATATATCAAGAAAACCGAATAGATGGCGCCAGAGCTGGAAAAATGATTTTTTTAAATATTAAAGTACCTAAATATTATTAAATTGTTTCTTTGGTAATTCGACATATATTCAAATTTGTGAAGAAATAAAATAGTATTGAAAATAACAAACATAAAAGAGCTGGCTCCACGATTGGAATGAATATGTATGTATGTGTACATAGTCGCTGAAATTCATTTAAGATTCAGCACAGCTAAATATACTAATTTTACTCGTTCGTTATAAATTACCCTAGAGGAAAAAGAACCTCTCACAAGACACGTCACTTGACTGGTTCTAAAGAACTAATAAGTGGTTCGAGTTCCAGAACTTTATATGGTTTTATACAGGTCCCGGTAACTTTTGCATGGCGTTTTCATTGAAGATAGTCTATTGAGGTAATTAAGATACTCGGTGAAAGATCCTAGACGTAACCCTTGTGTACTTGTCCTTTTGTGGTATCCTCAGTAACAGTTTTAGTTCCAGTTCTGATTTTATAGACACCGGCTATAGATATATAATAGGGTAAACTGTCTAAGCCAAGTTCTTAATGAACATGTCGGCTTAGAGCATTATTAATTTAGTAATATTATAACATACTTAATTTATGTGAAGCATCACCACAAAATAAATAAATGTAGAAAAGTAGTACGAGTACTTTAAATTTTTCCCCCAAAAAAACTTATAGACATTATATATAAATCGTCCGATGTTACGTAAATTGAGGGAATTTTGTAAGCAGTTTTAGCCTTGTTGTGTGATAATCGCTCTATTCATAGGTCACGACTCAGGAACTTTTTGTACCCCTCTCATTTTAACCAGTCATAAGGCAGGTACGTACAGGACTACCAGTTGTCAACATTTTCCGTAGTGCTATTTTACTGAAAACATTAACAAATGAAGAAAATATTTTCTTTTCTCCTGAGGTAGAAACAACGTAGATGACCTTAAGTTTTGATAACTGCAATTTAAAATGAACATTAGGGCTAGAACGCGTATAGCTGTGCTGTTTAACTGTGGCGCTCTAGTCTGTCATGTAAAGATCTTGATCTTGAACTTGGAATCCATTCACTTGATCAGTTTTTCGATAGGTGATTATAATTCTAGTGTAGTTACTGTTCCAAACAGATTTGAAATAGGTGAATTTTGCTCTATTGCGTAAACTGACTGCAAACAGCAATTTTGATCTGACATGAACAAAGAGATAACTAAACATCTGTCTGGTAAGTAGCACTCAGAGTAAGGAGGATCAGTATTATGACACTTGTTTCAGTGCAATGTGGCTCAAATAATTCTTTTACGAGTAGTACAATAGTAAACTATTTTTATACCCTCCAAAAAAGAATTTGGAGGGTATATTCACTTTGTCATTCCGTTTGTAACGCATCGAAATATCCATCTCAGACCCCATAAAGTATATATATTCTTGATCAGTGATGAAATCTAAGACGAACTGAGCATGTCCGTCCGTCCGTCCGTCTGTGGAAATCACGATTCAGTCCAAACGAAAAGAGCTAGACTCTTGAAATTTGGCATAAATATATTTTAAGACTTAGAGCAGGTTAAGTTCGAAGATGGGCTAAATCGGGCAAGAGGGAAAAAAGTTCCCCTAAGAAGAACTAAACCAACTCAGAAAAAACAACATAATTTTTAAAGTTTTTTGGTTATTTTGTTAAGCAAATGATATATTTTTATGTCAAATACGGTCCAACGCCTTAAACTTGGAGCCATTAAATAAAATAAAAATATTTTTTGACCCCGCCCACTTCAATGGGCGTTGTTATAGGCAAAAATAGCATAAAAATTTAACAAATTGTTTTACTTAAGCCTACATTCCTTAAAAATAACACTTTTAAGCTTTAATGACGAAGCTGAGACGAAACCTGGTACTACTCTGCCCTACCCCCCCCCACCTCTTCCCTTGCCCCCTAAATGACCCTACCAAAAAAATTTTTTTTTTTAATTTTGTATATAATCATCCCAAGCATTTATCTTTAGAGTTTTATGACTGCCGATTTCTGCCCTACCCCCCGCCCCCTCTTCCTTGGCCCCCTAATTGACCCTGCCAAAAATTTTTTTTTATTTTAAATTTTGTATATAATCATCCCAAGCATTTATCTTTAGAGTTTTATGACTGCCTGTTGCTGCCCTACCCCCTCTCCCCCTTTGCCCTCTAAATGACCCTCTAAAAAAAAGAAATTTTAATTTTGTATATAATTATCCCAAGCATTTATTTTTAGAGTTTTATGACAAAGATGAAATGTTTCCCCCACAGCCCTTGCCAGAGCGACCCTGCCAAAATACAGTTTTTATACCCTCCAAAGAAAATTGTGATGAAGTCTAAGACGGTCTAGCAACGCCCATACGTTCGTCTGTGGAAAACATGATATTGTATATTTTTGAACCCCGCCACCTTTAGTGGGCATTGACGTGCGATATTATATAAAGGAACTCTATCCCACCAAGTTAAACATTTCAAATTCACTTACTAAATATTTGGAGGGTATTTAAGATTCGACCCGGTCGAATATAACGTTTTTACTTGTTTTATTTTCAATTCTTTTCGTTGTCCTTCAAACATGTAATAAATGAAAGCAGCCAACATCAATTTTTCGTATTACATCAGTAGTTGAAGTTTTTTAGATGCGAATGTACAAAAATAAAGAACGAAAATATCTTTAATTCAAATATTCCGTAAAATATTTTTTAGCCCAAAGATTTCCCAAGTACCAACAATATTTTAAATTTTTCCATATCAATTTCACAGTAAATAGACACAATATTCATTCGAAGGCTTAATATTGCTGTTGAAAATATGTTTCAAGTATAATTAATTCAAGGACAATTGGTTTTGAGTCTCTTCCACTTAATGCAATAATGGGAAAGTTGGTCCAATAATTTAGGTTTCACTTATGCAAATATTATACAGTACAATATCACAATTTACAACTCTCCCAAAATTGTCCAGATATTAGCAATTGTGTTTTTAATGTATTGAACACTCTAAAATTATAACTAGAGGTTCGAATACTAACAAGTAAAGGTGATATATTCGGCTGTGCCGAATCTTAAATACCCTTCACAGATGTAATTCTTCTATCTTTCTTGCTAAAACAGGAAGTAGGTTTAATTAAAAGATGTAACATGCTTTTACTTGACAAAAAATTAAAATGTTTTAGCTTTTTGGTCACTTTCATGTACCATAAAATATTTCATTTGTCCAACCCTGGAGTAGAAATTTTTAAGATATTAATACCAATTTTGTTCTTTCCAATTATAAAACAGTTATAATTAGCAAAAAACAACAACATCAATTGCCTTTTTGGTTACTTTTATGTAGAAAAAATATTTCAATTTCCCAACCATGGAAACGAAATTTAAATTTTTTTTTGGTTTTTTGTTTACCATTGCAACTCTTTACGAGGCATGAAATAGTTTTATTTAAGAAAAACTTAGTATTTGTAACCATTTTGGTCACTTTCATGTACTACAAAATATTGCAGTTATCCAATTCTGGAATATAAATTTTGATATTTTTTCTTAATTTTTGATACCAATTTTGTTTTTCCTGAACTAAAAAATAGTTTTAATTAGTAAAAAACGGACGTTAGTTGCCTTTCTGGTTACTTTCATGTATAAGAAACAATTTGTTTTCCGAGCCCTGGAAGCGAAATTTAAATTTTTTTACCAATCCTAGTCTTCATTAGGTATAAAGTCGTTCTATTTAAGAAAAACTTAAAATTTGCAATCATTTTGGTCACTTTCATGTACTACAATATATTACATGTACCTTAAAAACTTTAAACTTCCCAACCATGGAAATTTTAATTTTTGTTGTTGTTTTTTTACCAATGTAACTCTTTATGAGGTAAAAAGTAGTATGATTTAAGAAAAATGTAAAATTTTCAATCATTTTGGTCACCTCCATGAACTATAAAATATTGCACTTGTCCAACCCTGGACTCGAAATTTTGATTTTTTTTGGAAATTTTTGATACCAATTTTGTTCTTCCTAAAATATAAAATAGTTTTAGTTGGCGAAAAAAACAACGTCAATAACTTCTTTGGTTACTTTTATGTATAAAAAAAATTTAAATTTCCCAACCCTGAAAGCGAAATTTTAATTTATAAAATTTTTTTATCAATGCAAATCTTCATGAGGTACAAAGTAGTTTTGTTTAAGAAAAACTAAAATTTTGTAACCAGTTTGGTTGTACTACAAAATATTGCATGTACCAAAAAAAAACGTTCATTTTCCCAACCCTGGAAGCGAAATTTAAATTTTTTGTTTATCAGTGCAACGCTTCATGAGGTATAAATTAATTTTTTTAAAGAAAAATTTCAACTTGTTAACCATTTTGGTCACTTTTATGTACTATTAAATATTGCACTTGTCCATTCCTGGGCTCGAAATTTTATTTTTGAAATTTTGATACCAATTTTGTTCTTCTTAAATTATAAGACAAGCTTAGTTAGCAAAAAAAAACAAAATTAGTTGCCTGTTTGATTATATTCACGTATAAAAAAAATTCAATTTCCCACCCCTGGAAGCGTAATTTGAATTAAAATTTTTTTTGGCCAATGCAAATCTTCATGACGTATGTATAAAAAGGTTTTGTTAAAGAAAAACTTAAAATTTCTGAATTTCAATACCACTCTATTTAAGCTCATTTCCAACCCAACAGTCCAAGAATGAAGTCTCTTGTGGGGCTTGGGAATACCGATTTATGGGGTCCCATGTTAATATTGAGGAAATTGCAAACGGAATGACAAATCTATTTACTATACCCTTTCACTTTTTTGTGAAGAGTATAAACATAATTATTCAATTGTCCAACACTGTAACAGACTTTTTGCGTTTGTTTCACTTTTAATGCAAATTTAATTCTTTGCGAAGTACAAAGAGAAATTCGTAACCTATTTGATTACTTTCAGGTACTGAAAGAAGTTTCAACTATCTAGCGCTGGAATCGTCTATTAGATTTTTAATACAATTTTAATTCATCCTGAACTATAAAATAGGTTTAATTAACACAAAAAAAAAACAAACAAAAAATAATTAATTGTTGCTAGTTACTTTTATTTACCAAAGTAAGTTTAAGCTTTCCAGCTCTGGAACCATATTTTGGATTTAACTGATATTGCTCTATTTAGAACCATAGCCAATCGATCAGTCCCAGAATAAAGTTTCTAACTCTTCTGGGGATTTCGGAAACCTGATTTCACGTACATACAGACGCACATCGCTTATTCGGTTTCCCTATTCATAAGAACTCAGATTATAAATACTTCATGGGGTCGCATGTTAATATTGAGGAATATACACAATGAATAACAAACAAAGTATAAACAAATATTTATGAAACATATTAAAAAATATGTTACATTTTTAACAAAACTGTGATCTAAACTGGATAGTAGTCGCTCTGAGGGAGAAAACATTATGGTGTAGATGAATGTATATACGTAGTTCACTTGAGACCGTGTCAGATACAACTTGTACTTCGCGTTGCGTTATAGATTCGTTTTGACATTTCAGATGAAATGTAGAGACATACTTATACGAAACATGCCACATAAAACATTTTTAACGCAGCGTGAAGCGAAAAGTTCGTCAACTCTCATCTTTTTGAGTGCTTCGACAACAGCGCTATCTTTCAAGATATATTTATACTAAATTTTAAGAGTCTAGCACTTTTCGTTTGGACTAAATCGTGATTTCCACAGATGGACGGTCGGGCGAACGGAGGGACGGACGTACATGCTCAGATCGGAGTAGATTTCATCACTTATCAAGAATATATATACTTTATGGAGTCCAAGATGGATATTTCGCTGCGTTACAAACGGAATGACAAAGTGAATATACCACCATATTCTTTTTTGGAGGGTATGAAAATAGTCATTAAAAACATACATTCATTAAATTTATACTAAAATATTACGTAAGTTAAATAAGTTTTAAGGGAAGAAAACAACTTCTAGAAATTAGAACTATTCGAGAATTGTATACACTCAAGGGTGTACTGTATAAATAAAGCGACAACGTTTAACACAAAAAAGTGAATGATCGTTAATAATGGATTATAGAAATTGAAAACGTTTTAGCGCTTCACTCATATGAAATGGGCTTGGATATATTTTATACAATTAATAAAAAATATTTATGGGTCGTTGATAGTATAATTACGCACGAAAAGTACAATTTGATAATCAGTAACTAAAATTAAGAAAACAACATGTACCATTGACAAAATATTTTAAATAATATTAAAATAAATAATTTACGAAATTGTTATGATTCAGCTTGAATTCAAAACCATTCACAAGTGCAGAGTTCAATGATTGAAAGATCTCAGTTTAACATGTAGAATTCTGGCTGCCGCTTGACTCTTTATGAAATTTTGCTCGTTTTGGCGCACCTTTTCCCCTAAAATATAATTTCTTCAAATTACTCGTATCTTTTTAATGTTATTTGTTCCAAATTATACGGCAGCTAATAAAAGGATTACAAATAATTTAAATGGGGACTTTTTTTGAGCCACAAACACCATGGTCTTTGTACACAATATGGTAATCAATAGCAACTAAATCCTCAACATGAGACCGTGTTTTTATATGTGGTTTAGCTCAGCGTGGATTTCATTTAACATCACAACAGCAGCACGTGCGTGCGTGATGATTACAATGACACCGCTGATGAAATTTGTTTTCATTTGCAACGACTTTGCCATGTCGAGGGTGTTTGTAACAGAAATAAGGATCAATTACTCAGTAGAATTAATGCAAACAATGACAACAATACCGAGCAATTTTTTTACAAATTGTGATGACACAAGGATTTGTGTTTTTAGAGCTTATTTGTTGTTGTAGCGATAACCATTTAATATATTGTAATTTTTTTTTTTGGAATTTTTATTAGAAATATTATGTTTAAAATATGTATAGCGAGAGTGTTTAAAAATCTTGTAATCCACAGCACACTTTCGTTTATGCTCACTTTAAAAACCTCATTAAAATGTTTACTATTAAGATTTTTTTAAAAAGATTTATGTATCATTTGTGCAGGTATTACCTTAACTTGCGATTCAGTCATTCCTAAGGCATATGCTAGTTTAGCTCTTTCTGGTCCAGCCAGATATTTGGTTTGTTCGAAGGTTTTTTCCAAGGCAAAAATTTGTTGACCACTAAATGTTGGGCGGGTGTGTTTCTTCTTCCCATCCTTATCATTGGATGAATGATGCTGGTGTGACTGTGATAAATTGGCGGTCACTGAAAATAAAAGCATTTTTAAATGAAATAGATACTCTGAATAGTTAAAAATTATTATTAAACAAGGTTACAATGCAGAGGTTCTCCCCAAATTGGGATCGTGACTATTTTATTAGTTGATTTAAATAAAATTTTTAAAAACCTAATCACTCTTCAGTGAGAGTCAAAACGTGTGGAATAAAATGAAAATTATGCAATTTTAAATAATTTTTATACCGAACATGAAATTACCCTGCAAGTGAATAACATAATTTTAAAATTCTCGTCACTTCTTCTTCTTGCTATTCTTCTAATTGAGGGCAAATTCTTTCGTAAATCCACAAATCACAGCAAAATTTATTGAATTTCCAATTTTACTTGACTTCGTCTTTGCTATAAGCAATAGATCCATTGATTTTAAATATGAATGTTTATTATAACGTTTAAGAGAATCGACTGTTTTAAACAATTTTTAGCTTTTAATAACTGCTTTTCAAAACTGTCTATTTAACAGTTCATTAAAGGTTTCTTACTATGAACATTTTTGAAAAAAATACTGAATTCAGATTTCAGCGATTAACAAATAACTTCTATATTCATAATCGTCACCGCGTTGTAATTTTGAAGTCAGTATTTTTTAACATAATATTTAAATTGTAAATTTAATGACCGAATGAAATTAATTAAAATATTAATGCCAACCAAAATTAACATGCTCGTCAGTTACAACATTTGAGTAACACAAGCACTAGATCCATATTAAACTGGCTATATGCCATTGCAATGAAGTAATAGAAATTTCAATTCTTTAATATTTCCATCATAATGAATACCACAAACATTCGCCCACATAATGAATGATACCATCGACTTCACATCACCACGACAGGAAAAAGAAATTGTCACAAATCTACTCTTTGCCGACAGCAATTTAATGCTATTGACGTGTTTTATCAATATTACTCGTATATGCCTTACAGAATACTAAAATATTGTCACGAGTAATTAATTGTTGTCGACAACTATTAAAGGGGTTTTCAGCAAGAACTTTGTTTTCTAAAACAAAACGAAACAAACAATTTAGATGAAGATGATTAAAATTTTTATTGTATTAGGAAGAGAAAAGTTGGGCTATTATGAATGAAAAATTATATCCTGCAAATGTCCACCACGACCTCGTTGACAGATGTCGATTCTTTCATCAAAGTTTTTAATCACTTTTTGGCGAAATGGCATTTCCAGCCTCATCTTCGAAAAATAAAACGGCCCAATTACGCCTCCAGACCACATAGCGCACCATACAAGGACACGTTGAGCATGCAAAGGCTTCTCAATAACCCTGATAAGTGAAAATGGGCTTCGTCTGAAAAAATGATTTTCCAGAAAAACAGATCCACCATTTTCATGGTGGATTTTAATTATTTTAATGCGAATTTATAGCAAAATTGAGTTCGTTGTAACAATTGCCAATGTATCTACTACGAATACGTCGAAAAACTAAAAGTTAAAACCAGAGACCGAAAATAACTGTTATGTTTTTGTTTCGGAGCTAAAAGGTTACGCAAAAATGTCTTTTATATGCATTTGGGAATTTTTAACCATTATGGTCGCATTCATATTATATTGATTACCGTAACCAACTGCATTGAAAAAGATAGAATTTTGGTTATAAACAACCATTATGTCAACCAGAAAAATATTTTGGTTATAAATAACCATTATAGCAACCAAAAAAATTTTTTGGTCAAAAATAACCATTATTTTTTTATTTTTATTTTATTTATTAATTTAGTCTATGAATTAATCCTTACAGACTGATACAATTAAAATATAACAATGTTTCAGAAATGATAAGTACATACATATACATATATATAAATGGAATCGATATAGCTTTATTTTACAATAGTAACAAGACAAATTACAGCAAAAACAAAAAGTATGGCTTTAACAAATGTCGATTTAACAAATTAAACATTTATTTTTAATCAATTTTGTAAAGAGTTAAGATGTAAAATTATATCATTTTTTACGACATCAATACTTTTGTTGAAATCGATATAGGGTAAAGTCTATTAAAAGTTACTATAGTTTGTAGTGTAAAACTTAATTCTCAAGAAGCTACAATACCTTGTTGGACGATTGGGTATATTCAAGTTTATTTTGCTCAGGAGAAATTGAGATGTGATGCAGCCGTTTATTAATTTCAGCAGAAAGGTAACATTTAGCATTTGCCGATGGCTCCTTAAGGTTGGAAGCTTAATAAGTCCTAGGAGTCTCTCGTAAGATGGTAATCTTATATTAGAGTTCCAAGGAAGACCACGAAGACAAAATAATAAGAATTGCATTTGTACTGACTCTATTTTATTTGAATGTGAAAGATATTGTGCGTCCCATACAACAGATCCGTATTCAAGTATTGGGCGAACTAAAGTAGTAAATAATATCTTGGTTGTGTAAGGAACAGAGAACTCCTTAGCCCAGCGTTTAATAAAACCCAGAACACCAGTAGCTTTGTTAATCGTCGAAGTTATATGGCACCTGAAGTCCAGTTTTTTATCCAAAATAACTCCCAATTCATTAAATGATTCCACTAGGTCAAGAACAACATTATTAATTTTATAGAGCCCATTGATTGGAGTTGTTCTTGAGAAAATCATATATTTGCACTTTTTCACATTTAGCTTAAACCAAGTGGTTAAGTGTATAATGTCAGCTAGGAGAAGCAGCTGTTGGTCAATAGAGTCAAACGATAAGAATAACTTCACGTCATCTGCATACATTAGTATATTTGAGTTTTCAACAACGGAGGGAAGATCATTAATATATAAAGTAAATAAAAGTGGGCCAAGATGACTACCCTGAGGCACACCTGATATGACATTTATATCAGTAGAGAGCATATTGCGGAACTTGACACACTGCATTCTGTTCTTCAAATAAGATTCGATCCATTTTATTAGAGACGTTCCAAATCCAATTCGGTCAAGCTTATGAATGAGTAAGTTGTGATTCACCTTATCAAAGGCCTTACTAAAATCAAAATAGATGACATCTGTTTGTTTGCCAGTGACAAATCCATCGTTAACTAAGGTTGTTAATTTCAAGAGATTCGTAATAGTTGATCGACCTTTACAGAAACCATGCTGCGCAGAAGAAAGGATAGACGTTGCTTGATAAGACAATGTATCGCATAAGAGTTGCTCAAACAACTTTGGTATAGCGTTCAGTTTAGATATATATCAGCTTTAGATCCAGATTTGAATAGCGGAATGATAAACGATTTCTTCCAAATTGGAGGAAAGTAACTCAATTTGAGTGATTTGTTGAATAAATAAGTCAATGGAGTGCTTAGTAAATGAGGACAGAATTTTAAAATACTACTAGGAATACCATCAGGACCGGGATCATACGAAAGTTTTAGATTTTTCATATAAGTCAAAACAGTTTGCTGCTCTATACGGGGTACATTAAAATTCACTGATTCAGGGATATGGTAAGAATACTGCTCGATATTGCTAAACGTAGACGATGAATAGGTTGATGCAAAAAGTCAGCAAACATATTACTTATAACTTTATCATCTGAAGACTCACAATCTTTAAACTTCATAACAGAAGGGAAATCTGACACACGCCTCTTCGAATTGACAAACTTATAAAAAGATTTGGGATAATTTTTTAAGTGTTTTTTACCCTGTTTACATAAGCACTATAAGCCAATTGATTAGGAATGGTATATCCAGATCTTGCTGAGGAGTACATAGAATAATTCAGTTGAGATGCATTTTGCTTGTACTTTTTAAATAGTTTATTCTTTTGGTTTTTAAGTCTTGAAAGTTGTTTAGTGTTCCAAGGTGGACCATGGCGGGACGTAGGTAGTACTCTAGGTATTGAAGATAGGAAGCATTTGTGTAGTATCTGGTAAAATTTTTCGATACTTTTGTCTAAATCATTGCCATAAGATAATTAATTTAACCAGGCGATTTGAGAGAGTTCACGCTGAAGTTTAATGTAATTTGTTGATTTAAAACGAAAAATTTTATTTTGCTGAGATGTATTTGACCGTCGAAGAGGTTGGTAGATATAAGTTAATTCAATCGTAGGATGATAACTATCTTCAGGATTTGAGAGCTGGGGATGCTGCGATATCGAAAAGTCTGACGGTTCATTGACAAATACAAGGTCTAACAGAACTATTTGTGATGGAGTTGGTTTGAAAAAGGCAGCACTCCAGTAAACTGTTAATGAAATACTGTGATAACTCCGAAGATTGAAGAAGTGACAAATAATTACAATCAGGCACAGATTTCCAGGACAAATTTGGTATATTAAAATCTCCCAGCACAGGTATAAGATCATTTGAATTTACTTTATCTGCAATAACATTTATAGCTTTCAGGTAATCCTCATAGATAGAATATTGCGAGTTAGGAGGAATATACAAGCAAATAATATACATCTGTGGTCACAAGCAATAATAGCCTAGGTAGACTTAGGTCAATGTGAGCTATGTATGCTATCATATTCCACTAACACACCTTTATATTTACGTAAAATCCCCATTTCTCTAACGATGTTCTTTAAAAAGTTATTAATAAAAACATATTGACCTAGGTCGTAATGAGGCTTCATTGCAAGTGATTTAAAAAGTGATTTTCTCTAAAGAATCATTTTCGACTTAGGCTATTATTGCTTCTGACCACAGACATAAGCTGTTTATGTATTTTCACTAATACGCATATAAACTCAATGTGCAAAATATCATGTAGTATAATTTCTTCCGACGAAAACATAGTTGAGACAGCAGAAATGAATTCACGTACTAAAGCATTCTTAGACCAAAACTCTTAACTAACAATTTCTTCAAACATTACTTCCGGTACAATTATTTTGAATGATACTCTATTTCTAGAGTTTATTTTAAAAACGAGAATATCCTGTGGTGAGCAATTTTCAAATTTCCTTTGAATATACCATTTCATATCTTCAGCTTTTGTATCCGATGCGAAACGTGTAGCAAATATGTTTTTTTTCGGAGGAATCGTACGCAACTCCCTTGGGGCTTTTGACGTATCAGTTATATTTTGATTATGAACTGTAGACGAGCTCGCTATTGAGGCTAAAGGGACTGGTGTTGAGACATCAAAATTACTTAAATGAGCGGGCTTAGAGATTTTGAAGCATTATTTAGATGCACGGCCGTTGATGAGTCATTATTAATATCGTTGACATGAATAATTTTGCCAACATTATCTGAGGCACTAGGCATAGTTGTTCTAGGAGGAGAATTTTTAGTTAAACTGGATCCGTCATTAATCGTATTAACTACATATTGATTGATTATTGCAGAAGTATTGTTATCTTTATTCAACAATCTGGGGCTTTTGCGGCGAATTGTGGATGGTGATTGTCATCTAAAGTCACTAAAAAGTTTTCCATATTCATTAATTTGTTCAGTTAAATGGCCAAGGATATTCTGGATTTGCAGGAAATTGTTTTTAGTGCTCTGGAAGAATTTAAAAAATTCAACATTGACTTTCTGGCAACTATTACAACGCCAATGAACGCCGGAAATACCAGCGCACTTAAAATGGTATGAACCGTGACATAACCAGCAAATTATCATTCTATCATCCGATCCTTCTAAATCTACATCCCTTTTTCAAGCATGTCATCTTGGGAATTAGCGATGAAACAATCAAATATATAAATATATATATATGTATTCAACTGTAGTGCAGTATTGCCAGTATTATGATAGAATGAAACAGCTGTAGATATTTGCTTTGATATTATCTATTTAGTTCACCTTGCTTTGATTAATATGATGAAACAAGCACAAACAATCAAGCTTCCAGTGAAATAATAAAAGAAATTAAATATCAATTAACTTATAAAATCACTTTTTTAGAGGAAAACAACAGCGTAACTTGTTACTTATAAGCTGCTTCACACGATTCACGATTTATGCAGGTATTTACACTTTGAGTACAGACTTTACAGGTGATTTATTGGAGCCGACAAGAAACACGACTTGATCCCAGCAAACAACGTTTCTAAATAATGATAAGTAATTTATTTGTTTTGGTTATCACTTATAAAACAACCCCACAAAATCAACACAGTTCCAAATTGAAGGTCAGTCTCCAATACTAGTAAAATGATCACATATTTTAACGTATGCTTGTTATTACAGGAAGTCAATAGTTACTTCTTATTGCCGCGTACCACCTCTCGTTTGTGCCTTCGAATAACAAGTGCATGTCAAAATTTATCAATATTACCAGTATTGGATCATTCTAACAAAATACGTAGGCACGACAATTTTTAGTCTCTTCTGTTTTCTGATATAATCTTTTCAATAGAAATTTCAACGTTTATGGTTATTGATTTGTTCCCTGTAAACTTACAGTATAATTTTAAACATTTATTGATGCCTACAGTTTTTGGTATGAAAGTGTATTTGGTGAAGGGTATATAAGATTTCTCATAGCCGAATATAGCCCTTTGACTTATTTCTATTCTGAACATAAATTTATTTTCTATTTTCTCCCCAAAATAGCAAGCAGTGCGAGATTATACTGCTGTATGGACTCCGCCTTTCATAACCTCATATTTGACTACAAACGTGTCTACAGTGTAGACTCTACACTACACTGGTGGTATATCAAATAATTATATTGACATAATTATTTGGTTGTGTCTTTAAAAGGTTAATATCTGTGACATTTGTGCATAGATTTTAATAATTTGTGTGATACTTCACTATGTCATTCAAAAGGCTCACAAAAAGCGGAATTTTATGGAATAGTAACCGAAAAATAAAATGTTTTTCTTATAATGGTTATTTTTAATCGAAAATTTTTTTTGTTAATATAATGGTTATTTAAGGACAAAAAAGTTTTTGGTTGATATAATGGCTATTTATAACCAAAAGAAAAATATTTCTCATTTTAATTGGTTACGATAACCGAAATAAAATATATTTCTCGATAATGGTTAATTATAACCATTACACAAATTCATCTATGTTAATGGTTAGATACGATTTTTTTGTCGTTGATCTTATAACTGTTACGTCCCTGGTCAAAACATATTTTTATTAATGTTGCCACAATTGAAAAATTTCTGTTGATAATTTTTTGCTGTCGACTTGATGTGACGGTGCCGTCGTCATTCGTAATAGGGGTGATTATTATTGCTACTAGTTGAAACGACTAAGTAAAATCTGTTAAACTCGAATATACGACACATGAAATAATTAATAAAACAGACCTACTTGAACCAACTTACAGGAATAAAATGAAAAACAGAACAGTTCTGTTCCGCGCGATTTTTAACTGTTCTTCGCAATACTTAAACCTAGTGTGTTAAAGAGCCGAGAGAGCATCAGATTATGATTCATTGCGTTGAAATACATATAGATAAGACCCACTTAATCAAGTTTTTTCAACTTGTATGGGGCTACTAATAAAAGTGTGCTGATAATGTCCACTTTTTCTACAAAGCTTTCTCTTATCTGCTCCGAAATGGGAGCTATTAATTTTGGTTACCTAAAATTGCCAAAAGTCACACGGTCAGCCAGTGACTTTTGCTTCGAACCAATAAAACATATTCTCTTTTTCGACGCCTTTTCACTGAATCCGAAGGAACTAGTTTCATTAATAATTTATACACATAGCTATATAGAAAAATTTCTTTAAAACAATAATATTATTTTTGTAAATAAAATATTTTCTAATAAATTATAATACTTGCGAAAACTACAAATAATTTCCAATTTTGAGTAAGTAAAATAACTTTTTAGTCAATAATCTGGATATCGTTAAGTCGAATATACATACTTCTTGATAGTTCCACAATAATGGCTTCCAATTTTTTCACTATCCAATTACAGTACAGAGCTTGAAACTGATTACGAATATCACTTTTTTGCCATCAATATGAAAAGTACATAGAATTCGTTGTATTTATGATTCTGGCTTACTATCCAATTAAAATTTTATATAGTTTTCCTACTACGATACAACAATCAAAACACTCATTTGCATAAACAATTATAAGAATAATACCGAAATGTATGTCTGTATATATTGACACATTGACGGCTGTGCCCGCAAAAAGAATTGGCAATAAATTCCAAGCAATGGACACAAATGCAATGTTTTGCCTGTGAAAATAACAAATAATTAAATTGGCATAATTAAACAACAAATAAAATGGAGCCTTAATTGCCACAGCCGAAACAGCAAATAATAAAATACTCGCATATAAACAATGCAAACCATCTGTAGACCCTAAAAAAGAGCTCCACAAATTTATTGTTGTCCATGTAATTATTTGGGGACAAATTAAAATAATAAAACGAAATTAAACCAAAACTAATTGACCACAAATTAATTTATGCCCAGAGCAAAAAAAAATATGTCTTCAAAAACAACTAATTAAATTATTTAGCAAAGTGCGTGGAATGTTGGTTGGCTGGCACTGGGCAGACACAAAAACGTAGCAGAATTAAGCAAATCAATTAAAATACAGCAAGTGTTAGTGAAATTATGACAAAACCTTTAGATTAAAATTCGGCAGACCATTTAAATTGCGAAACCCAGCAAAGCACTTCAATTTCAGTCATTCGAACGCAGAGCAATACTAGCAAGTTCGCATTAAGCCAATAAAAGGCTATTAGAACAAACAAAACGCCCCCATAGGAAATGCCGTTTAACACAACAAGCACCCAAACACACTTGCTAGCAACGGAAACACAAACCACCATTCTTCCTCTCTCCTACTCTGCCCGTACACACTCTCATGTACGATGATTATTAGTAACGGTTATTTAAAGCAACAATAACAACAGAAACAACAACATTTACTAGAGGATTCCTCGTAAGTATGTGTGTAACGTTTTGACAACATGTTTTCTAGCGTGAGCGACTCTACCGCAATTTTAACGATGAGTGAGCAATTAATGTCACCCCATTACTAAATGAAGGACTCTTAATTATATTAAATACAATTTTATAAAATCAAGCTTAATACCTCCTTCTCCTTCCCTGGTCCTTTTTAAGCATTTAAGGAACAAGGTAATTTGAAAATGTGTCCTCAACAAAGTCGTCAACAGTTTTCAAGGCATTATAAAGTCACAAAAAATGTGTTTACGGCCATTTAAACATCCCATCCTGGGTTTTATGTTTGTAAATTTATTGTCGTTTTTTGTTATTAAACCTCCAGTTGGCTGCTAGTGTTGGTGGTGGTGCTGCCCCTGCTGCTACTATGTATGAATTATTAAGGGTTGTTAATTTTCCTGCTTCTGTCTTTTTTCTGCATATATTCTTATTTTGCAGTAGATTGAAACTTTTGGGTAACATTTTTCTATTTTGTTTGAGTCCCTTAATGACTATTTTGTTTATAGGATTTGAAGGTTGAGTTTTTTTTAACTTTTCGTTAAACTGAATACATACAAATTGAAAAATATTAATTTGAATTTGTTGTTGTATGTGAAATAATAGGTTTGTTGTTACCTAACGTCTTTTTTGGAGTTTCATTGAGTGGGTTAGTATACCATTCAATAGAGCTATCTTTCATGCCAAAATTTCACTTCATGGCTACAAAATTTCAAAAATATTTATAAAATTAATTGTAGATGCCTCTTCAAAACTCTTTTCAAAATATAACAAGTAATAGTGCTATATTCGGCTGTGCCGAATCTTAAATACCCTTCACAGATGTAATTCTTCTTTCTTTCTTTCTTGCTAAAACAGAAAGTAGCTTTAATTAAAAAATAATTAAAAAAACAAAATTATGTTATCAGTCACTTTTATATATAAGACAACGTTTAAGTTTTTTGGTTCGGAAGGTAAATGTTTGACTCTTCTTACTTCTAATACCTCTGAACGTCTTTCAAAAATATTATATATGTCTAATTTACAAACAAAAAGAACAAATCCGTTTCATGTACCCCAAAAGGTTCTAATTGTCCAACAGTAGAATAGTCTTTTAGATTTTTTTGGTTTTTAATACCGATTTATTTCTTCCTGATATATAAAGTAGGTATAATTCATATTTCGATTTTCCAACTCTGGAAGCGAATTTTTATTTTTTTACCAATGCAATTTTTAGTGAATTTTTATACTTTTTGGTCACTTTCATGTACCATAAAATATTTTAATAATGAGGTTCATGCAACTCTTAATAATGAGGTTTATTTAAAAAAAACTTAAAATTTGTAACCATTTTGGTCACTTTCATGTGCTACAAAATATTGCAGTTATCCAACCCTGAAATCGAAATTTTGGTTTGTTTTAATATTTGATACCAGTTTTGTTTTTCCTGAATTAAAAATTGTTTTAATTAGTAAAAAACCGACGTTAGTTGGCTTTTTGGTTACTTTTATGTATAAAAAAATGTCAATTTCGTATCCCTGGGAGCGAAATTTTAATTGTTGTTTTCTTTTTATACCAATGCTAGTTTTCATTACTTATAAAGTAGTTTTATTTACAAAAATCTTAAAATTAGCAACCATTTTTGTCACTTTCATGTTCTACAATAGATTGCATGTACCAAAATAAACTTTCAGTTTGCCTGCCCCGGAATTTAAATTTAATTTTTTTTGCTTTTTTATAATTACGACTCTTCATGAGGTATAAAGTAGTTATATTGAAAAAAATTTAAATTTTTCACCATTTTGGTTACTTTTATGTATAAAAAATTTCAATTTCCCACCGCTGGAAGAGAAATTTTAATTTTTAAAATTTTTTTATCAATGCAAATCTTCATAAAGTATAATGTGATTTTATTTAAGAAAAACTCAAAATTTATAATAATTTTGGTTATTACATGTACTACAAAATATTGCATGTACAAAAAAAAACTTTCCCAACCCTGGAAACGAAATTTTACTTTTTTATTTTTTATTTCTTATCAGTGCAAGTCTTCTTGAGGTATAAAGTAGTTTTATTTTGGCCACTTTCATGTACTACAAAATATTGCACTTGTCCAACCCTGGATTCGAATTTTTGATACCAATTTTGTTCTTCCTAAATTATAAGACAGTTTTAGGTCGCAAAAAAAAAAAACATCAGTTGCCTGTTTGATTACTTTCACGTATAAAAAAATGCAATTTCCCATCCCTGGATTCAAAATTTGAATTTAAAAACTTTTTTTTGGTCACTGCAAATCTTCATGACGTATAAAGAGGTTTTGTTAAAAAAAACTTGAAATTTTTAACAATTTTAGTTACTAGATGTACTACAAAATACGGAATGGGTCGAAACAAAAAAATATTATTTCCCATCCCTGGAAAAAATTTTTAATTTTTTTAGTTTTTAATTGACCATTGAGGCATCCCAAAGCACGAAATAGGTTTGTTGAAGAATTTGGTTGCCCTGATTCAATCCAAATGTAATCAACTAAGTTTTACCATTCTATGTTTTTAAATGTCAAAACTTAATGCGGTAAAATACGTTTTATGTATCTATAAGACATTCCTTTTAAAACCGTTGATCG
Organism: Linnaemya tessellans; assembly: GCA_951800035.1. Lineage (NCBI taxonomy): Eukaryota > Metazoa > Arthropoda > Insecta > Diptera > Tachinidae > Linnaemya > Linnaemya tessellans. The sequence continues at coordinate 76,321,526 of OX637535.1, forward strand.
AACAGGATCTTTTCTTTTATAATTGTATACTGAATTTAATAATATTAATACTAAATAAATATTGAATAGAACGACAACGTGTTTCACTTTAAGTTCAAGGTATTTTATTTCTGACTACTTCTGCGTAACACTCAAAATATACCAACAAAGGTTATGGGCCCAGAACAACGAATGATATAAAATACATACACAATTTGATTGAATTAAAGTGAGGTTAGTTTTGCAAAGTGTCGTTCAAGGTTTTATTGTTTTATCCGGAGCTAAAAAACAAGGAAAATGTCTTCTGCAGTATCCAGCATTGAAAAACTAAGCGGTGATAATTATGCAACTTGGTCCATCCAAATTAAGAGTCTGCTCATCACTTTAGATTTATGGAAAACGGTAACAGAGTCTCGCCCAGAAAAAGAATCTGAGAAATGGCTTCAGATTGACTCTAAGGCTCTGGCAACTATCAATTTGAGCTTGAAACCAAATCAGTTGATATTGATAAAAAATTGCTCAACAGCAAAGGAAGCTTGGGAAGCATTATGTTCCGTTTACAAAGCTGATACAGCATTCAGAAAAGTGAACCTGTTCAAGAGGTTAGTGCGTTTTAATATCAACTCAAATGAAAAATTTGCCACGCAAGTGAATGAATTTGTCTCAATAGTTGATGGGTTAAAAGAAATAGGAATCCAACTTAATGATGACTTGTTGTCCATTATGTTGCTCTGTAGTCTTCCGGATGAAATGGAAGGTTTTATAGTCGCTATCGAAAGCCGAGACGAGTTGCCCAAATGTAACAAATTGATATCAAAAATTTTAGAGGAAGAAATGAGACAAAGTAATAAAATTGATGAACCAAACGAAACTGTGTTTGCGGCGAATTCACGCAGAGAGTGTAAAAGAAACAAGAAGAATTTTAACAGCAAGAATGATCTAAAATATAACAATGTTAAAAATGCACAGCAAAAAGTTAATTCATTTGAAAAAAGAAATACAGATTTAAATATATACAACAACAATAATATAAAGTGCTTTCGTTGCGGTAGAAAGGGACACATAAGATCGCAGTGCAAAGAAACAAATGAAAAAAGAGAAAATGGTTTTGCTTGCTCTTTAAAGGAGAATGAATTAAACTTAACAGAACTGTGGATATTAGACAGTGGTGCATCTTCGCATATGGTAAACAGCAAAGATTATTTTGAAAGTTTAACAACTACAAAACAACAGATATATTTAGCGTCAGGTGACATAATATATGCTGAAGGTATAGGAAAAATAAAATTAAAAACTAGTTTTTGTACGCTCACATTAAACAACGTATGGTATGTTCCTAAATTACATTCTAATTTTATATCAATTAAAATTATTAAAGCTGGTCACACGGTTCAATTTGCTCAAAATAAAGCAATAATGAAAAGTAAACAAAACGAAATAATTTTGACGGCAAATGTACAACATGATTTATTTGTTGTAAATTTTGTAAAACAGAAAGATTTTGAAGTTGTATATGGGGCTACTGATGAAAAGATTGCAGAAAAATGGCACAATAGATTTGGACATTTAAATCTAAGCGATTTAAATAAGTTAGCTAACAAAAATATGGTAAGAGGCCTGGAAGTGAAATTTCCAAAAAATATGGAGTGTTTTACATGCGCTGAAAGTAAAATATCTGCAACATCATACCCAAATTATTCTGGTGTTCAATCAAATGATTTGTTAGAAGTGGTTCACACAGACTTATGCGGTCCAATTGGTGTAAGGTCTGTAGGTGGCTCTTTGTACTTCATAACATTTATAGACGATTACTCCCGCTACATCTTTACTTATTTCCTCAAAAACAAAAGTGAAGCATATGATGCTTTCACACATTTTGCTGAGCTCGCGGAGAAGCAGACAGGCCGAAAAATAAAAGTTGTCCGCAGTGACAACGGCAAGGAATATGTCAATTCTAAATTTAAAAAATATTTTGCTGACAAAGGAATTGTACATCAGACGACTGTTGCGTATTCACCCCAACAAAACGGTGTATCTGAACGCGCAAACAGAACTTTGGTAGAAATGGCTAGGTGTCTTCTAAACTCGTCAAAACTACAACAAAGTTTATGGGGAGAAGCCATAAATACCGCTACCTATCTGAGAAATCGTGCTCCAACGAAGGTATTAGATGATGTTACCCCGTATGAAAGATGGTGTGGAAAAAGACCATCAGTATCGCACTTTAAAACATTTGGCTGCGACGCAGTGGTTCTTAAGAAAGGTCCAAAACCAAAAGGTGGAAAATTTGTTGCCAAAGGTACGAAAATGAAGTTTGTTGGTTATCAACCATACACAAAAGCATATCGTTTATACAACACAAACACAAGGCAAGTAGTTAGTGCTCGTGATGTTATTTTCTTCGAAAAGTCATTTCAAAATGATTTGTACGTGTCTAAATTGGTTAAAAATGAAGTTCTTGAAAATATTCCCATGAAATATGAAAATTCATCTAATGATGAGGAGAAACTAAATGAAAGTATTGAAGAGAGAAATAGTAACATTAATGCACTAGAAAATAATAAAAATAATGAAATACCAAGAGATGATACTGATATAGATAGTGAAACTACTGAATCAGATGAGGAAGAAATCGACAGTGTGATATATAAAAGAAAACGTGGTAGACCAAAAATAATACGAGATGGTGGCAAAGGTAGGCCTAGAAAAATTTACTGTACGGAACCACAAATTTTAAATTCGATCATCGAGAATCCAAGTACAGTGGCAGAAGCTCTAGAAAGCCAGGATTCCGATAAATGGCTAAAAGCTATGAAAATTGAATATCAGTCATTAATTAAAAATAAAACGTGGGAGCTAGTCGAAAAGCCAGTCGGGAAAAATATTATCGGTTGTAAATGGGTGTTTACGTTGAAACATAAACCTGATGGTACGGTTGAAAAATACAAAGCACGATTAGTGGCTCACGGTTGTTCGCAAAAGCATAAAATTGATTTTCAAGAAACGTTTGCTCCTGTGGTAAGGTATTCAACAATTAGGTTATTGTTAGCCTTAGCAGCGCAGCACAAATTGTTGGTGAATCATGTTGATATAGTAGCCGCATATTTAAATGGTAATCTTGAGGAAGAGGTTTATATGGTTCAACCACCAATGTTTAGAAATGAAAATCATCCAGATAAAATATGTAAATTAAAAAGGGCTATATATGGTTTAAAACAGGCGGGACGTGAGTGGAACAAACGCATAAATGATATATTAATAGAAATGGGATTTCTAAGATGCAAATCTGACACGTGTGTATATTTAAAAGGCAATGAGAAGAATATATGTATAATTGCTGTATATGTCGATGACATGCTAATAGCTTGCTCAAATGAATTAGAGATGAAAAAAATTATTGAAAATTTAAACCATTCGGTAGAGGCAGTAGATCGTGGTCCAATATCATTCTATCTTGGTATGGAAATAAATCGTGACGGGCTACGAGGTAATATAACGATTCATCAGAACAAATACACTGAAGAAATATTAAAAAAATGGGGTATGGAAAACTGCAAACCTGCAGCAACACCTTGGGCTAGTGGAAACATTTTGACTAAATGTGAAGAAGATTGCAAATGTACTGAAGCAAAGGAATATCAGAGTCTTATTGGTGCCTTGATGTACCTGGCCGTTATCACTAGGCCGGATCTCATTCATGTGGTATCTAGACTATCGCAGTTTAGCTCTCATCCTCATAAGGAGCATCTCCAAGCTGCGAAATATGTGCTAAGATACTTAAAAAAGCATCCGGCAGGTAAAATAACATTTACTTCAAACGAAAACAAATTCTTATGCTTTACAGATTCTGACTGGGGGAGCGATACACACGATAGAAAATCATATTCTGGTCACGTTGTGCTTATGGCTGGTGGTCCTGTTGCTTGGGAGTCTCGCAAACAATCTGTTGTGGCTCTAAGTACCATGGAGGCTGAATATATAGCTCTATGTCAAGGAACGAAAGAAATTGTTTTTATTCGTGGTCTAATAAGTGAGATGGGTTTAAATCAATATATTAACAAACCTACTCCTATCCTATGTGACAACCAGGCTGCAGCGTTTATGGTGAAGAACGCAGCCGTACAAAAGAAAAGCAAACATATTGACATTCGTTACCATTACATTCGAGAGAAGTATGAGGGGAAAGTAATTGACATACAATACGTTACATCTGATCAGAATGCAGCAGATATATTTACAAAGGTTCTAACTAAGCAGAGACACGTAAATGGTTGCAGTATGTTAAAAATTAGTTTATGAGTTGAAAATTGGTACATTTGGAATGTGGGGGAGATTGTTGAAGAATTTGGTTGCCCTGATTCAATCCAAATGTAATCAACTAAGTTTTACCATTCTATGTTTTTAAATGTCAAAACTTAATGCGGTAAAATACGTTTTATGTATCTATAAGACATTCCTTTTAAAACCGTTGATCGAACAGGATCTTTTCTTTTATAATTGTATACTGAATTTAATAATATTAATACTAAATAAATATTGAATAGAACGACAACGTGTTTCACTTTAAGTTCAAGGTATTTTATTTCTGACTACTTCTGCGTAACACTCAAAATATACCAACAAGGTTTAATTTACAAACATTAAAAAAAATAATTGTTTTTTGGTATAAATTTTGCGTCGAGAAATATATGTAAGCTTCCCAGCTCTGGAACTGTACATCGGATCTTTCTGAATTTCAATACCACTCTATTTAAGTTCATTTCCAATCCAACGGTCCAAGAAGAGTCACTAGCTCTTCTGGGGGCTTGGGAAAACCGTACAGACAGACGGACATCGCTCAATTGTCATCTCTATTCATAAGGATCCAGAATATATATACTTTATGGGGTCCTATATTGATATCGAAGAAATTACACACGGAATGACAAACCTATATATACCCTTTCACTTTTTTGTGAAGGGTATAAAAAAACGCACAACGAAAATGGAATTATTTGTGAGCATAAAATATTAAAATAAATACGTATTCAATAGATGTAAACAGAATTGTTATTTGATGTAAATTTATTTTATTCATTTTTATGAATATTTTTAAACCTCATGAAAGTAAATAGATATGCCCAGGCCGTACTTAACCAGGTGGCAGCGTTTACATTCTTAAGTAAACAATTTTTTGCTCTTATTGGATTTTTGATTGTTGTGAGTTTGCACTCTCAAAGATTGCTTAACCCTTATGTGCGCACCAAGGTACCCGGGTGCCTTTGGCTTCTTCAATCAAAATTTTGTCATTTAAATTGATAACTTGCGTATTTGAAACTATTTGATAACTACTAACTTTCAAACTATTGAGTTATTGTGCAGACGCGAATAAATTTTGTTGTTGTTGTAATTTGCCTGGCAGACCATTTCATTTTAAACAGCCTTTACTGCGCACCAAGGTACCCAGGTATCTGTACGGGTTTTATATGAGAAAGCGGCCATTGCAGGTATATTATTTGAAGCTGTTAGTAGCTTTGCATGAATAAATAAAAGTCTGCATAAGTTAAAAACAAAAACAATTTATTTGATCTAATTTGAAAACAGAAACATAAAAATATCAAAAAAGGAAGTAACATGTTAGTGTAAACCTATCGAACAGTTTGAATATATTGGTCGACTAATATAGTGTTAACTGCAGATTGGCTTGGAACATAAAGCCAGCAGATTGGCTTGGTATATAAAAAATTTTTATAGTATTTTTTTGACATAAACTCTTTAAGATCTTTTAAGAATTTTCGATGACGATCACTAGATTGATGTTTTAAATTCCATATATATAATATAAGATGCTACTGCTGCTATATCAATAGCATTAAAACAAGTGACAATGGCCATCGGTTTGTTCTAGTTTGTCCATATTATCTACTCCCCCTTTTGTTTTATTATAATACATTATAATTTTCGGTTTTGCACAAGTATTGGTTTCAACATTAGGTTCGTCGTGCATAGTAGATAACATAATAACTACCTTTTTCTGTTTTGGCACATGGGAACATAAATTCGTCTCTGTACTAAAAACAAAATTTGTAGTATATAACGATCTGAAATATATTTCAAACCATTATAAAAAATTAGTAACCAGATTATGTTTATCACTCAATGAAATGTTGTATTTAATCCAATTTTAAATTTTTAGAATAATACTAATAATGTGTTTTTTTTTTGCCGCAGACATAAGGGTTAATTCTATTTATGTTTAGAGCTTTCCTACTAAGAAAAATTAAAAAAATCCTCGTTGGTAACTATTGTTTAGGTGCAGCCTGACCACCGATCATTTACTATCCTTCGAGAGTTTAGCAATACTTCAATTAATAGTACGGACAAGCAGCTTAGTATATTAAAAATTGTAAGCCTATAGGGCAAAGAAGCTTCCACAGAACACGTCACGTGACTGGTTCTCAGGGACTACCAACCGGTTCGAGTTCCGGAACTTTATATGAGAGGTTCCGGTAACTTTTACAGGGGCTTTCATTGCAGGGGCTCAACTGAACTAATTGTGATACTCGTTAAAAAGTTTTATAAACACCGGTTATTGAAATATGCTAGAGCAAACTATCTAAGCCTGGTGCTTAATGAACATGTCACAGAGGAACTATCTTAAAGTCTGACTTAAATCAATACTATTTTAATAAGATTATATCATACTTAATTAATGTAGAGTGTAATGAGAAATGTATAAAGAATTACGTACTTAACATTCCTTCTCCAGAAAGAATCACAGAGATTAAACATGTTACGCAGAGTGAGGGAAATTTGTAAGCAGTTTGGTCTTGTTTTGTGATATGTGCTACTTTTATTAGTCAAGACACGGGAATATTTTGTAAACTCCTCATGTTCAGCACTCACAGGGCGGGTACGTTCAGAACCATTGTTAGAACATTTCCCGTGGGTCAGTTAACCTCCTGAACTGACAACGTCTTACAAAAGTTAACTATCTCATTCATATAAAGCTCCCGAACTCAAACCAGTTGCTGGTAGGAACGTTCCAGTCACGTCAGCTGCCTTAAAATCAATTCGATTGTTCTGTTATTTAAAAACATTAAAAAATATATTGTCTCATTCATATTTGTTTTTCCTCCTGCACTAAGAAATTAGAATATATTTTGGGCTACTCTTGCATAGGTAACAGTCAACTAATATGCCGAAGATCTTCGGTTCTCACCTCAGCCATGAATATGCGATGGAACTTCTCTGATCTGCATTAGCGCATAATTATGTTAATATTGCCGGCCAATTTCAATGGTGAAGACATCTGAACATTAACGACACCGATTTACATTATCACGTACTACTGATATCGTAACACCACTCTTTTTCGTCGGTACTGTAGAAAAAATCACCGGCTAAGTAAAGGCTAAAATTCAACACAACCCCTTCCTTTCACAGTTCCTGCAGAACGTACTGCATCAGTAAAAAAATTTGTCGTTTTTTTTTTTTTTTTTTTTTTTTTTTTTAGGAGTAGGACCAGCGCTCAGGGGATGACCCCTATATATGCAATGCATTGCGCCAGAACTGAAAACGAGGGGATAGTATTGAGGGTACAGATTAGGAAAGTTGAGAAGATAGACAGTTTTTTTTTTTTTTTTTTTGTAGCTATTTCAACCTTTTACTTCGCCGGCTAATTTTTTGCTACAGGGCCGACGAAGGTGGGTGCTGTTACTCTGCTTTTTTTTTTTTTAGTACATGATGGTGTCAGTCGCTGCCAATTATGTTCAGTGATCAGTGACTATGCCTTCATCATTGAAACAGGCTGGCAACAACTAACACAACCACGCACTAATGCTGATCAGAAGAACTCAACACAATATTTCATGACTCAGCGCGGGCTCGAACTCACGACCCTCCGCTTCATAGTCTCGTGTTCTACTACTTCAGCCAACAGCACCCACTGACTGTTGGCTGACTGATTGTCATTGAAAAAACAGAGAATGCTATCGTTTAAAGTTCAATGAGATATTGTTGTAAGTGAAGAGAATACACACGTTATGCGCTTTACTTCCGTTAAGTACCAGGGCTGATTGATAAGTATGTGATTTTTTACATTTTCCTCGCAGTCGCTTTAAATGCACAATCTCTCAGTGGGCTACAAACAAGTTTGGAGCAACCTGCGTCATTTAGGTTGTATTTTGCCGCCATTAAAGGACGACAAGCTCCTGAGTTTTAACAAAAATGGAAAAAAGTGATTTTCGTTGGTTGATTAAGATATATTTCTTTCGTAAAAAACACATTGTGCACCATCATGGATACGAAGTGGTTTGGGCACAACTTAAGTGTTCGTAAAAGCACAATTGACGCAGTAAGTTTAGCTTGGCTAAAAGAGGAATAATATAGAACGATCGCAGATTGACGTGGTGGCTGAGTTTGTAGGCATCTCAACTGAGCGAGTACATCACACTTTACATGAATAATTAAACATGGAAAATCTGTCTGCGAGATGGGTGCCGCGATCAAGATGAATCACGAGTGCACACGTGTGTAGTCAGTATGACACCCTGTCCAGGAATATTATTCAGATTCCCCCTACTTTCTTTTCCCAGACCTGAAAAAATGGCTATGACGAGAAGATATTTGAGTCGAATGAATCGAAACAATCGCCTATTTTGAAGGACTTCAAAAATGTTTTACTTGGAATTTAAAAATGGCGGAGTAAACGCATTAATCTAAAAGTAGTTTATTTTAAAAATAAGAGGTTTATTTGCCGAAAAAAAACTTTTTTTCAAATAGTCGCGGTGTTGTCTATTACATATATTACTTCTATCCGGCATCTGTGTTGGAAATATTCAAATCGAACAAGTCTTTCAAATACTCATATATTAGCTTACCGCCTCGTTATGCCTATTTAAAAATATGTAGGTGATAAAAAAACTGAAAACGGATTTCCATTAAGCTCATTAAGGAGCCTATATGGAAGGTTCCATTTATTTGTTTATAAAAAATAAAACATTTAAATTCTTTGAAAGAGAAAAGCATAATGACTGATAGTGCATAGAATACTAGTCGATCTGTGTTGAACTTGTGGGTTCGATTCCCAACTTAGCCTATGGCATGCTTCCCGACTAGGTCTTAACTAATATTTTCGTTAAAGTTAAGTTGTTCTTGAATTATAATTTGTAATTGCCTTTGTAGAGTGCAATAAATAAAAAGGAAACGCGAACTCTATCCAAAATCATTAAGAACAGTTTTCATCCACTTAATCGACAGATTAAAAGCGGATTTTTAATTATATTTTCCGTTTGCAACTTTCTTCTGTACATATTTCAATAAAGTTGTTGTTGAACTCGCACACACCTTTACGTGTACTCCTTTTTAATATAATTACTTTCATAGCAAATAACTGTAAGTTTCTAATGTCTTTCAATTTCAAGCCAATTAAACAACTCCATTTTCACTTCTCATGGTTATTTCATTCAATTGACAACATTATCTAACAAGAACATGCTTTAATTACTTTCTCTCAGTTGTTGTTTGAAAATCAAATAGCCTGAACGAATCTATTTGGCTAAAGCTTCAGGCAAGGACAAACCCCATAAGGGCAAAAAAAATCATTTGACACCATCATTAAACTTAATAAAGACAAGAATTATCAACAACACCAACAACAAAAAGTAACAACAAAATTATTGCCTGAAAGGACAATCAGACATTCTAGTTTTACACACACATTTAGGGTTTTTATGGGTATACACAAGCCTGCAGTATTAGAAGGAGCTAGTCATATTATTTACTTGTACTAATCAGTGGATGAGGCTCAAAGCTTTTAAAACCAGGCAAAAACCAACCGCAAACACAACCAACCTCGACACTCAAAAAGAACACTGAGTAGAACTTGTTGTCTTCATTTTTTTTTGTTACGATGGGTTTGGTTAATGAAAAAGCACGTCCTCTTTTTGTACGTGTGTGGCTGCGTTTAAGAATGGGCTTAAAGCTTGAAAAGTCGGCCATTAATTAAAATTCAAGCAACATTTAGTATTTTGCTGTCTCCCTATTAAAAATGGTCGTCGTTGGTCTGTTTGCTGTTTTTATGTCTTATTTTATTTATGTGCTAGCTGCTGACGACTATAGTCCGTCAGTCCACTGTTGCTTAATTTTTCTCATTGTTGCCTTCACAAACAAAAGAATAAGTACATTTTTGTGGTTAGAGTTTACATAGACATTCATGGACTTTTAAGCATATAATCACGGTTATAACTGCAATAACACACGTATATGTATATTCAAATGGAAGTGAATTGGGTTTGGGTATACATTAAGACGTTTTTGTGGGGCGGTACAAAAGTTAATAATGTCATTATATGTGGACAAGAATTCTTTTAAAAATAAATAGTGTTTAGGACTTAGGAAGTTGATGTGTAAATTAATGTTATAGCCAAAATTCCCTTTTCACACAAATCAGCTTTACTTGATCAGATTTTCTACCAGTCTTTCGTTGGATTCAGTGATGTGTTTTTTACGAAAATAATAACGCTTAATCAACAGATGAAGAGCTCTTAATTCAATTTTTCTTAAAACCCACAAGTTTGTCTGTCTTTAGGGGCTTGCAAAGACGCTGCTTGCTCAAGATTTGACAAGTGGTTAACGGCAGCAGTTTTTCATTAACATCTTTTATGCCCGTCACAAAAAAGTGAAAGGGTTATAGGCTTGTCATTCCGTGTGTAATTACCTCAATATTAATATGGGACAAAATATATATGTTCTGGATACTTAATAGCGATGACAAATGAGCGATGTCCGTCTGTCTGTACGTGACATCGGTTTTCCGATAATTGAAAATAAATTTTTTTTGTGTGTAAACTAAACATATACATATAATATTTTTGAAAGACTTTCATTGGTATTAGATATAAGAAAAGTAAAAAATACAGCTATCGAGCTAAAAAATTTAAATGTTTTCTTAAATATGAAAGTAACTGAATAACAAAATTTTGTCTTGTCGAACAAGCACTGCCACAATACCATCAACAGGAAGGCCAAAAGAGGTGGTTACTGAAGAAGATATCAAGAACATCCTCGATATCGTTATGATAATCGCCGAGTCAAGTTACGTGAGATTGTTGAAGTGGTAAACATATCATATGAACGTGTGTTGAACATTTTGCCGCGTTTGCTCAGTGTCGAACAAAAACAAGTTCGACAGACCACTTCACAGCGGTGTTTGGACATGATAAAGCGTAATCCTGTTGATTTTTGGCATCGATTAATAACTGTTGAGGAAACGTGGGTCCACCACTACACACCTGAAACCAAAAATCAATCGAAACAATGGGTGGAAGCTGGTGGAAGTGCTCCGAAGAAGGCGAAGACAGTGAAATCGGCTGGCAAGGTTATGGCCATTGTATTTTGGGATGCACATGGAATATTGCTCATCGAATATCTTTAAAAAGGATCCACAATAACAGGAAAGTATTATCTTGTATTATTGGATCAGTTGATTGATGCAATAAAAAAAACGACCAAATTTAAAGAAGAGTGCTCTTTTTCACACAGCATCAGATACGATGCTAAAATTACGTGAAATACACTTCGAATTGTTTGATCATCCACCTTATAGTCCACATTTAGCTCCTAGTGACTTTTTCCTGTTTCCAAACAGGAAAAAGATGCATCTCAAACGAAGAAGTGATTACCGAAACTAACTCGTATTCTGAGAGGTTCCCAAAATCGAATTATTCAGATGATATAAAAAAGTTGGAATATCGTCTTACTAAGTGTGTTGAGCTAAGCAAAAACTATGTTGAGAAATAAATGCTTTTTCAAGAAAAACAATGTTTTTTCCTACTTAGGTAGCTTCAATATCAATATATACATATATATATATATATATATATATATATATATATATATGTATATATATATATATATATGTAGGAATCTCTTACCTCGTGACCATTAAAAATGAAAAATGCTGTAGTCATATTTATTGAAGTTTAATTAAGTAATAAGATTCATAGTAGTTCATGTAATAATAATGTTAATAGTAGTTTAGTTAATAATAATAATAGTTATAATAGTTCTCAATCAAGTATGTATCACTTGCGCGGGGACAACTTCACTCTTCTATGGTCAAACTTCAACTAACTAATTCCTTCTTCTTTCTAGCAATCACCAGTCTTTGTCCGTTGAGTGTTCTCATCATTCGTATGTTTATCCTTCGTATATTCAATTGTATGTCGGTATGACTGATCAGTCAGTACCCCTACATATATATATATATATATATATATATATATATATATATATATATATATATATATATATACATATATAATGTGTGATCCATTTTGAGGTTCCCTACACAGACCATTCATATTTAATGGAGAACGTTTATTATTATTTGAAAGAACATTCTTTGGCATTTATTTTTTGAAGACTATGTCTATCAAATGTTGGCCGTTGCTATGTCGCAGATGGTCCATCCGTTGAGCCCAATTTTCAATTACTCGTTCGAGCATTTCGACTGGTAACTGGTGAATGACACGCGTGATGTTTTTTTCCAAGGCCTGAATCGAAGCGGGTATGTCCGCATAAACTTTAGACTTTACATATCCCCACAGGAAAAAGTCTAACGGTGTGATATCACACGATCTTGGTGGCCAATCGACCGGCCCAAAATGTGAAATTATGTGCTCACCGAAATGGTCTCACAATAACTCCATTGATTGATGCGATGTATGGGAAGTGGCGCCGTCTTGCTGAAACCAAATGTCGCCGAGATCACGAGCTTCAATTTCAGGCATGAAATAGTCGGTTATCATGTCCCAGTTGCTGCGAACGGCGCCGAGTCGACTCTCCACGGTCTTCGTGTACACTCTCAGCTACGGCCGTTATATTTTCTTCACAGCGTGCTGAATGTATCCCATTCGGTCGAATATTATCCAATAATGGGTGCTGGGTCTCAAAATGGGTGATGTTATCGCGAATAGTACGCTCAGTAGGCCGATTATGTTGACCATAAGTTGAGCGAATTGCACGAAACACATTCCTCACAGAACGTGAATTTTCGTAATAAAGTTGAACGATTTGTAAACGTTGTTCAGGCGTAAGTATTTGCATTATGGAATGTCAAACAATGCTAAACAAAACTAAAATGTCAGCATGGAACGACTCACATGAGATCTGTCAAAAAAAGACTATTGAAAAAAGTATCTCTACTTGAATCACTCATTATACATATATATATATATATATATATATATATATACATATATATATATATATATATATATATATATTTTTTTTTTTTTTTTATTTATATAAACATATACATATATATATATATATATATATATATATATATATATATATATTATATATATATATATATATATATATATATGTATATGTTTATATAAATAAAAAAAAAAAAAATATATATATATATATATATATATATATATAGTGCTTTTTTGTTTGTTATGTGGTCAAGTATGTCTATATGCCTGCATTTTATTGGTTCTTACACCAAATCATCAGTAGACTTTAGCCTAATTCCAAAATAACAAAACCTCTTAGCTTATACATAAACTCCCAAAAATGAATTGCGAATTAAACAAGCAAAACCATAAGATTTGAAATTCAAGAAAACACAACAAACAAATTTTATTCGATATAAATCTATTTTGTTTTTCCACCTTCATACAATTAGTCTGCCGTTGGCAAACAATAAAAGTATATAAAAAAGGCACAATGAAAAACAAAATCTACACAAAACGTTTTTAAAAACGTTTATTCGACATATTATCTTGTTTGTTATATGGTCAAGTATGTCTATATGCCTGCATTTAATTGGTTTTTACACCAAATCATTGTGTAATTTTCAATTCATTTTATTTAAGATTCGACCCGGTTGAGTACTTTTGCAATGAATTCCCCAATGAAAATTAACAGAGTGAACGTTTCCCCAAGTCAAAACCGCTCAGCACCCTTTTATTTTTATTAGCTGGTAAAATTGTCTATAGTGCCATGGGTTTTCCTATTGCTTTGAGGGATTCATTGATTCATTCTATATATATATATATATATATATATATATATATATATATATATATATATATATATATACATATATATACTATATATATATATATATATATATATATATATATATATATTGCAGTGATTTTAATGGTCTTTACGCTTGTATCGATTTCAACAAAAGTATTGATGTCGTAAAAAATGATATAATTTTACAAATGATATAATTTTACTCATTACAAAATTGATTATAAATAAATGTTTAATTTGTTAAGTCGACATTTGTTAAAGCCATATTTTTTGTTTTTGCTGTAATTTGTCTTGTTACTATTAAAACAAAGCATTATAGATTCCATTTATATATGTATGTAATTATCATTTCTGAAACATTGTTATATTGTAATTGTATCAGTCTGTAAGGATTAATCCATAGACTAAATAAATAAATAAATAATAAAAAAAAAAAAAAATATATATATATATATATATATATATATATATATATATATATATATAATGAATCAATGAATCCCTCAAAGCAATAGGAAAACCTATGGCACTATAGACAATTTTACCAGCTAGTAAAAATAAAAGCATGCTGAGCGGTTTTGACTTGGGGAAACGTTCACTCTGTTAATTTTCATTGGGGAATTCATTGCAAAAGTACTCAACCGGGTCGAATCTTAAATACCCTCCAAATATTTTGTAAGTAAACTTAAAATTTTTAACTTGGTGGGACTTAGTTCTTTTAAGACATCCCTGTACCCAATTTTAAATCTCTATTTTGGCAGAGTCAATACGGGAAGGGAACAGAGAACATCTCAGCTTCTTATAGGCTTAAGGAATACAAATTGTGCAGTATTTACACTATTTTTCCTTATAATATCGTAAGTCAACGGCCACTAAAGGGGGCGGGGTCCAAAAGTAGAATATATCATGTTTTCCACACACGGACGATTGGGCTCTGCTAGACCGTTTTAGACTTCATCACTGATCAAGAATATATATACTTTATGGGGTCCAATTTTTTTTGGAGGGTATTAAAAGTGTATTTTGTCGGGGTCTCTCTGGCAAGGGCCATGGGGGAGACATTTCACATTTGCCATAAATCTCTAAATAACTATAATTATATGTAATTTTGTTTTTATAGGGTCATTTAGGGGCCAAAGGGAGTGGAGGGGTAGGCCTGAGGAGTACCAGGTTACGCCTCAGTTTCATTTGCTTAACAAAATTACAAAAAAAAACTTTAAAAATTATGATGTCTTTTAGAGAGTTGTTTAGTTCTTCTTAGGGTAACTTTTTTCTCTCTTGCCCGATTTAGCCCATTTACGAACTTAGCGTGCTAGATTGAAGTTCTAGCCTTCAAAATATATATATATATATATATATATATATATATATATATATATATATATATATATATATTCAAGAGTTTGGTTCATTTCGTTTGGACTGAATCGTAATTTATACAGACGGGCGGACGGACATGCTCAGATCATCTTAAATTTCGTCACTGATCAAGAATATAAGTATATACTTTATGGGGTCTCAGATTGTTAATATTTGCACTATTTTTGTATGTAATGTTTTGCGTCAACGCCTACTAAAGAAGGTGGTGTCCAAAAATAGATTTTCCTTATTTATTGGCTCCAAGTTCAATACTTTGAACTTTCTTTGACATAAGAAACTTTAAAAATTATATCTTCTTTTAAGTGTTGATTTAGTTCTTCTTAGGGGAACTTTATTTCCCTCTGGCCCTATTCAACCCGCTTACGAACTTGACCTGTTCAAAATTTAACCATTTTAATATTTGGGTTTGGTTTTTTTCGTTTGGACTGTATCGTCATTTCTACAGACGGACGGATGGACGGTCGTCTTAGATTTCATCACTGAACAAGAATGTATATACTTCATGTGGTCTTAGAGGGATATTTCGCTGCGTTACACACGGAACGGCAAAGTGAATACACTTTGGAATTCTTTTTTTGGAAGGTATAAAAACATTAGACTGTGTCGAACTCTTTAATTCGTTCAATTTTTACAAGAACCTGTTATCAAACCAATGTAATTTAAATGGTTTTGATCATAAGTTCTTTACAAAAACGAGCGGATGAACGAGTTTGACACAAATCTATAAAACGTTGCATTATCGCAAATATTTTGGCCAAACACAGCACTGTAATCTTGCCGTCGCCGGGATTGGTTCCTGTGCCTTTTTCTTGTTTCTGAAATTGAGGAGACCCATGAAGAGTCAGCGTTTTGTGATGGACTGGAAAAAAATATTTAAAAAATTTACGAATAAATAATTATATTTTGAGAAAAATTAAAACTAATCTTAGTTTTTGAGAAGATCATCTAAATGATAATATTGAATCAAAATGGATCGAATTTTTAAATCGAAAGAGGCCTCAGTGCGGCAGCAAGCCTAAGTCCGATACTGACTTTTCTTCAAGTCGCTAATCTTGGAAGCGCAAGAAAAATTTAGTTCCGACAGCGGCCATAGATTTAACAGTTTTTCTTGCTGTATTTACTGCAAGAGCTCAATTTAAATTAAAAAAAAAATACTTTAAAAATATCATCATTTTCGCCTGCAGAAGCCCTGAGATTAACAACAAACATTTATCAAATCAATAAAATAAAAATATTTGTTTCTACTAATACTACCACAATAAATCCGCCTCTAACACGCCTTACAGCACCCTCGTTTTTTTTAAAAATCTCTCTTTGGAAATCTAAAAATATGTACGACAATGAGCCGTGTTAAGTCATTTATTAACACGAAATTTCATCAATAGTCTTGCTGTACTTGTGCATTCAAGGCAGCATAAAAACCAGAAATAATAAAAAACGTACGAAATGGACCCTCAGGACTAAATTTTGTTAGGTTGTACTTTTTAGGCCGTGTACAAAACAGATAATAAATGAAAAAATGCTCTTTCTTATGCAGCTGAGGTCTACATCAAATATTTTTTTTTAATTTTCGCACAACCACCCAGACTCTGGAATAAAAGGTAATAATGACACTGACAACTCTTAATACCCAGCAAACAACTAAGTGTGGCTGTGTGTGTGTGTTTATTTTATTAAATATTTTGTTTCTTTACATACCTTGTATTAATAACAATGATACCCCAAATAATGACGCGCATAAATAATGTGCACTTATTTGCTTGCTTCTATTTTTTTTACGGAATTCTCTTCAGCAAGGAAGCAGTACAAAATTGCTTGCAACAGCATTGAATCAGCAGCAGCAGTTGTCTCTAATCGCTTAAGTCACCCTGTTTATTAGTGTACAAATATTGCCTTCATATAATTGCCATAAAATAAAATTCAAGTAATAATTTTGCTACTTAAACCATGTCCCTGTTTTAGTTTGTAGTTGTTCTTGTTGCTATTTTTATGCTGTCATTACTGCATAAAATATCCTGACAATTGAATACGTGTTATTTTTATTTAAGGGATTGCTTATTTATTTATTCCTTCTATAGGAATATTGCCTTTTTGCAGTTCATTCGCATTATTTTTTTAAAGATCTAAGCAATTTGCCATGCCATTAATTTAATGCCCGTGTCAAATTAAATGAACATTTAATGGAATTTCAGAAATTCAGTTTTATGTCACATAAATAATAAATCAATTTCGATGAGTGTAATTTAAAAGTTTTGATTTTCATATATGACGAAGAAAATATTTTGAAAATTTAATCGATCGAAACAATGATCAAACACATTTAAGAACAGAAATCTTAAACTATTTTTTTATAAATAAAGCAAAAAATTAACTTCTTAACTGAATTTCCAAGATACAAGGATCAACCAGTAAAGAAAGATAAAACACATACATACGAGTGCATTTGTTTTCACGCTAACTAAGATTTGGTTAAAGCTAACATTAATTAGTTAGCAAAACAAGTAAAATTGCTATATTCGACTGTACCGAATCTTATACACTTTTCACCGACGTACGTCTAGAGAATATATCTACATACATTCATTCCAGCTCTGGAACCCTCTTTTTGATCTTTCTGAATTTTAATACTAGATTCTTTCTATCTGTAATATAATATATGTTTGATTACCAATGACAAAAATTAGTTTTAATTTTATTATTCCAATAACAATTTTAAGTTTAGGTTTTCTGAAATTTAGAAAAATCGCAAATCCTTTTAGCGGCATGAGAACTGAATATTAATTTCGATAATTATGATTTGACAGCTGCGAAAGCTAACCAGTGTTGACATATCTTTTCAGCAAGCTTTGAAATATCATCAGGAATCATTTCCTTTAGAACAACGCTTCCAAGTTGTGGATAGTTTTTAAGTAAATTTAATTAAATAAAATAATAATGCTCACGAAGTTTATAGAGCACTTCGTGCATTTTACTACCAACACAATCGAAGATTAAATACTTAAATGGCTCCGGGTACGTTAAAAAGCAAAATTGCCGCATTTAAAGCGAATGTAGTCCTCAAGCCGTTAAAGATTTGAAAACGGTTCGCATAGTCGGACTTATTTCATTAGACATGAGCAATTACATGCCGTTACGGTGAATGGCGAACGCATTCATGCCAACAATTACTTTCCAACAATTACCCCAGTTTTAGATTGAAAATTAAATGGTATTTAAGGTTAAGTTCTATTTAAATACAATATTTATTTCGGCACATCATATTTTAATGCAACTTAAATCTCCTACCAGGTCTATTTAAATGCAACATAAGTTGTTCATACTTCCATGTGTTTTTAATAGCAGCTTTCATTGAAGGAAATGTCCGCAATTTCTTTACCATTTAACTGTGCTGCCATACTTTTGATACAATTAAACACCAGTGTAATTTGGACTGAAAAACTCAAAACTTATTTAAATACAACTTGAGTTTATAGAAAAATTAACTAATTTTTTACTTAAATGAGAAGTCGAAAACAGGAGGTTAATCAGCACATTTGCTCCCAACGAAACGGGGCAAATTGCCATGCAAAGCGGTTGATAATCGATTGATAGCAAAATTAATTTTGGCAACTTTATTTCCAGAAGTAGTCCCTAGATAACCTTTTATGGGACCATGAGATAACCTTTTATGGGACCATGTTAAGTAATTGATTTATGACGACAAACTAGCATCTGTTAAAGTTTTAGAAGCCAATATTCAAGCCATTATTGACGTCATATGGCCAAGTTTATTTGGAAAACATGAACCCTTACTCGTGCAATGCATTGCTCCGGAGCTACGGAAAGGAGGGGATGGTGCTTTACAGAGCACTTGTAGTAGCCTTTTTATCAAATATATTACATTGTTGGCGACATCTTTTTTATTTTATTACAATAACCGACAAAGGAGAGTGCTGAAGTGTCCTATTTAGTACAGCGTCTTTCATTAAGCGCTTCCTATTTTTAAATTTAAACAAAACAATATGTTTGAGACATCAGCGAATTTTTTTTATTAATTTGAAAGATCTATTAATACAATTACGTGCGGAATATAACATCGTTCAAGTACACACCACGGCATCTCTGGGTGGAGTGCATCCGAAATGTCTAATTTTCCACGACTCTGGCGCTTAAAGCAGGCTGAACTTGACCGATGGCATGGGTTTTGTTGGTTTTGAGGATCGCGGTAGTTCATGAATTATTCGCATGTACCTTCGAATTAAGAAAACCCCACAAAAAAAACGGTAACGAGATCAAATTGCACGATCTTGGTTGTCAATTCCAATGCTGCAAGAGCTGTGTGTGGCACGTATCATCATCTTGTTGAAACCACATATTGTTGAATTCAGGTAAAAATAGGTTGGTAATACTAGAGTTATAGCGTCCACCTTTGACATGCCGGCCTGGTTAACGTCGTTCTTAAAGAAATATGAACTGATGATGCCGTTAACCCAATATCCACACCAAACACTGGCATTTTGGGTGCGCATTGGACGCTCTTGGAGGTCATGTGGATTTGTATCGTCCTAAATTCGAACATTTTATATGTTCACTCACCCTTTCATCCAGACCCCATTTCGTGTTTTTGAATGCTGCAGCCTTCCATGATATGGCAAAACAGAGTTAATAAGTAACAACCAAATTTCCAGTAGCTTTAACAAGATGACCGCTATCAGCTCTTAAAGTTCACTGGCCCCTGTCGGAAAACCGTTTACATGGTAGTGTATTCCATGACGATTTCCTCCAGGTATTACTAGATTACAGGTATTACTCGGTTATCCTTGATGTTTGTGACAGAGCAACGGGAGTGCATATAAGAATTTAAAAGGAAATTGGCTCGGCTACAATAATCTGGTAAAAGATGAACAGTCAACTAAAGTTCCCCGCAAAACCAAACCCGGCAGAAATTTATCCTGAGGGATAAATTGAGCATTAATCTAACACTGATTCCACAGGATTTTAACGTGTTGCAGGCTTACAAGACAAAAAGTTGTATCATGCCGTTTCCCGATATCGTAGAGGTCTCATTCGGGAGTATACGTGGCTCTTGTTTGTACCAAAACTCCCTTATATGGATTTTGGGTAGGGATTGGAGGTTATTGTTTTTTTTTAATCTCTGCCATATACGTTATGCTATTTGAAATAAAACAGCATTTTTTAATTACATATATATTTTTTTTGTAGATACACACTTTTTTCTCTTCAATTTCTGCAATGTGCTTTATTGCCTTATTCCCTTCTCTGCGGTATTCGTTTAAATTAATTTTCCCATAGTAGTCCTTGTATACGCCAAAATACTACTCCACGGATTGTTAGCAAAATTAGTTGCCTTTAAGTTTCAAAACTTTTCATCACTGCGAAATATAACCCAAATTGACAATATTATAGTAAATAAAACGGAATTTAGGTTTTCAATTCAACAATCTATGATTTTAATATGATGTAAGTTTAAAATTTTGTGGTGCCTTAGGGAATTTGGGATAAAGTTAATTTCAGTGCTAAAAATTTAATTGAAAAGTATTATAAAACATCAAGCAACTATTTCAAGAGAAACACTCACAATTTCAGTTTTACAGTTTGGAATAATTTGATCATATCCTTTTTTTTATTTTACATTTAAACAGTGGCCTTTTGAGCAGAACTCTCTTTCAGTAATTGAATATATACAAATATATTTTTTGTTGTAAATTGAAACATTTAAACAGAAAAAATATTTCTATAAATTTTTAATCTTGCACACATCTCTTGGATTTGACTTATTTAAAACCAAAAACTTTCTATGGCCTAGTTTACAATTATAAGCGAAAATGAAGAGTTTTCCTTTCCAAAAGTATTTTAAATTATTTGAATATTAAATTGTGCTCTGGCACTAGCAAAATAAATGTTTTAAATGGGACATTTCACAGAAAATAAAATTAAAATAAGTCTGTGCAAAACTCTAACCACCACTTAATGCTAATGATGTTAATGGTGCTCGTGTCCCCAAAGAAATGTTTCATTGACATTTATTAATTGTTTATGAATTAATGTCTTTGCTAGATATTAAATTCGTTTAACAGCTGCGGTACTTAAAAAAATCAAAGTTCTTTTCCAACTGCCATTTGGGCAACTGAGGTTGTCGACATATCAACCCTCTTTTGCGACCATGCAAACAATTATTATTTTAAATAATATATTTCTCAAATGTGGTTTTAAGACTTAAATCTAAGCAGACTTAATTTCAAACAGTAACAAAACTCAATGTAGTCACAACTTGGAACCAAAGTTCGAATTGATATTATAACACATAGATAATGTAATAAATATAAAGAAAGAAATTTATTTAAAACAGATACAATTGCAAAATTAATATGTGTACAAACTTTTTGAACTGAAACTTCTTTAGAATCATTGTGATTTCAAACTCCATGAAACGAAAAAATAAGTCCATAGAGCAGTGATGTCAGCGTCACACACAATTGTGGAAACAAAACTCACATGTACACTTACACTCTTTTATTTTGCGAGCGTAAAATATAATTGTGTACTGAAAAACACTCTCATTCAGCGGAAAATATCGCAAGCCCTGTTTTGAGGCCTCTAAACAGATATAATATATAAATGAAATTTATTTGTTGGTGGTTAATCAATGTCTATATGCATTTCATTGGTGCTTTACCAAATCGTCAGTTGACTTTAACCACAGTTTTGAAAAGTTAAAAACCTCTTATCTTATGCATATACTTCCGAAAACCATCTGAGAATTCACAACTTGTAAATTACAAATTATGTATTTTCAAAAATAACAACAGAATAAGAATAGTAGGCCTTGTTTCATTGGTGCTTTACCAAATCGTCAGTAGACTTTAACCACAGTTTTAACTTTTCAAAACTGTGGTTAAAGTCTACTTCCGATTTGGTAAAGCACCAATGAAATGCATATAGACATTGCTTAACCACCAACAAATAAATTTCATTTATATATAATAGTATTGTGACAGCAATGTGTCAAATAAAATATTTCATAACAGATATAATATATTTATGTATATAAATAAATATAAGTAGGCTAGTTGAAATAAGCTGGAGACACTGTATCTAGGTACATATGTTCGAAAATTTCTTAAAGTAGCTTTTAAGTGAATTAATAAGTAGGGCTTTTGCAAAAATTGTTTCTTTTGTATTTAAACTAACCAAATGTTCAGGTAAAAAATTGAGAAATATTTTAAAATTAAATATCTGTTTTTTCTGCATTAAATTAGCTGTGAGCCCCTGTATGTTGACTTTATTTGCTTATTATAAACTTCACATTATATTTATGCATCATTTAGACAATAACGGTTCGGTAAAATATATTTAATTATCGTGTAGACTGCGATGTTTCTACATGAAAATGAAATGAAAAGGTCATTAATTAGGCCTCGCAGTCCTACATTTTCCCGCTGGGAATGTTAGAGATAAGAGTAATCGCACCAACACAATCGTAATTGACTTCTCTGCCATAAAAACACAAACACATAAATGTATACGATTCAGCCGGCGAGAGAATGAGATAGAACACATCCCTTTCAACATTTGGAAGTTTCTTTCATCGTCCATCGTCAAAGGCGTTACGTCTTACTCACTTCCAGACGTTAATTGGAAGATAGTTTGAATTTCACAATAACAATTTACATTGCAGTCGACTTTTAATCATCCAGACGACGTTTGGAAGATAGTTTGTTGTTTACAACACCAGCCGAAAATGACATGTACCGTTATGCATGTAATAAACAAAAACAACACTATGCACTTCTGGGAAAGTCGCAGTGACCGCGAAGTAAAATTAAAAGAATGCAAAAAAATTTTCAACGTCATCGAGTTTTCTTGTCTTTTACTGTGGTCGGTCAGTCGTAAAGTGTGACTCTGTTCTGTTATTGTTATTGTTGTAGTACATAATTGTTAATTATTTGTTAATTTGATAATTGTCCCATAGTCAATATGAGTGAACTTAATAAATTACATTTAATAAATACAATAAAGTCACCGGAAGTGACTTCTTGAAGTAACGCAGAAGTGACTTCTTGAAGTAGCGCAGAAGGGACTTCTTGAAGTTACTTCCGGGGGGTACAACTTCTCAATACGGAAGACGCTTCTACAATAAGAAAATGGTATCGCAGACGATGAGTTTCAACTTCTTAGCGTCACTTCTGAGTCACTTCCACGATAGAAAATGTTGGCAGGAATTAGACGTTCTCGGTCTCCTCTTTGTGCGACTCTTCGTAGCATCGTCTACTAAGCATTGTCCATATGTATGCTCCTGTGTAGTGGGATAGTCAGTATATCTATATGTATATCTTGCTCCAGGTTAGAGCGTTTTACGTGTTATGTTAGTATGTGTTTAAAGCATGGGTTTGCGCCTGCGTATTAGAAAGTTTTAGTATAAGTGTGTTGATTGCGATGAATTTTTATTTGTGGCAATATTTTCATCTCCTTGATAAATTAATTTTAAATTATGCCAAAAACTAAAGTTGAAAAGAATCGTGAATACTGGCGGAAAAAATTTAAAATAAAATTAATTAAAAATACTCATTGAAGAGTATTGAAAATGATAAAATTTGAATTGTTTTCAGTAATTCTAATTCTGTTCATTTGTTCAATACTTTTTAATAAGTTTTTTAATCAGGGACTTTTACGAAGTTTCACTTCTACCGTGTGTGACTTGCACACACACACTTTTTAATATATTGTTCTAATTTTTTTATGTCCGAAGTTCAAAATAAAAGGGGAATCTTCTAACTTCGCAGCCTATGTAAATTTGATTAGTATATTTAATGATACATTCGTCTAGATCAAATGTTCACAATTTTAGCTATTTTGAATGGTTAATACATACGTCGGTGAGAGTCAGAAGTGTAAAAAAATACTTTTTTTATTAATTTTAAAATAATTAACATTTTAAAATAATTTTTAAATAATTTTCAATTTCAATTTCATTTTATTGAGACTTTTTAAAATAAATATTATAAAAAACATGAACAAATAGTTAACGGATATGTGAAAAACTCAAAACTATAGTGTATTATTTTAATTGAAATTATAAATATTATTTATACGCATCATGCTTAGCTAATTTGTTTGAGTGAAATTTTAATTTTTCATGTAAATATTAAATTATATTGCTCAATGAAATATAATAACATTTAATTGACATAGTCTATATGTCTTTTTAATATCTTAAAATCATACTTAAATTTAACCTTAAAACTATAAAAACAGAAAGAAAAAAAATAACAATAATAACAAGTAAAAACGTTATATTCGACCGGGTCGAATCTTAAATACCCTCCAAATATTTAGTAAGTGAATTTGAAATGTTTAACTTGGTGGGAAAGAGTTCCGTTAAGACATCTCTGTACCCAATTTTAAATCTCTATTTTAACAGGGTCATTCCGGGAAGGGCCGTGGGGGAGACGTTTCACCTCTGCAAGATCAGAGAACAGCTCAGGTTCTTATAGGCTTAAGAAATAAAAATTGTTCAATATTTACACTATTTTTGCATATAATATCGTACGTCGACGCCACTAAACGGGGCGGGGTTCAAAAATATACAATATCATGTTTTCCACAGAAGAACGTATGGGCATTGCTAGACCGTCTTGGACTTCATCACAATTCTCTTTGGAGGGTATAAAAACTGTATTTGGCGGGGTCGCTCTGGAAAGGGCTGTGGGGGAAACATTTCACCTTTGTCATAAAACTCTAAAAATAAATGCTTGGGATAATTATATACAAAATTAAAAATTTTTTTTTATAGGGTCATTTAGAGGGCAATGGGGGAGAGGGGGTAGGGCAGAAACAGGTAGACATAAAACTCTAAAACTAAATGCTTGGGATGATTATACACGAAATTAAAAACAAATTTTATTTATTTTTAATAGGGTCATTTAGCGGGCAAAGGGGGAGGGGGGGGTAGGTCAGCAACAGGCAGTCATAAAACTCTAAAGATAAATGCTTGGGATGATTATATACAAAATTTAAAAAAAAACATTTTTTTGTTGGGTAGGGTCATTTAGGGGGCAAAGGAAGAGGGAAGGGGGGGGGGGGGGGGTAGGGTAGAAATCGGCAGTCATAAAACTCTAAAGATAAATGCTTGGGATGATTATATACAAAATTTAAAAAAAAACTTTTTTTTTGGTAGGGTCATTTAGGGGGCAAAGGAAGAGGGGGGGAGGTAGGGCAGAAATCGGCAGTCATAAAACTCTAAAGATAAATGCTTGGAATGATTATATACAAAATTAAAAAAAAAAAATTTTTTTTGGGAGGGTCATTTAGGGGGCAAAGGAAGAGGGGGTGGGGGGGGAAGGTAGGGCAGAAATCGACAGTCCTAAAACTCTAAAGATAAATGCTTGGGATGATTATATACAAAATTTAAAAAAACAAAATTTTTTTTTTTTTGTAGGGTCATTTAGGGGGCGAAGGTGAAGGAGGGGGTAGGGCAGAGTAGTACCAGGTTTCGTCTCAGCTTCGTCATTAAAGCTTAAAGGTGTTATTTTTAAGTAAAACAATTTGTTAAATTTTTATGCTATTTTTGCCTATAATAACGCCCACTGAAGTGGGCGGGGTCAAAAAATATATATATTTTTTTTAATGGCTCCAAGTTTAAGGCGTTGGACCGTATTCGACATAAATATATATCATTTGCTTAACAAAATAACCAAAAAACTTTTAAAATGATGTTGTTTTTCCTAGGTTGGTTTAGTTCTTCTTAGGGGAACTTTTTTCCCTCTTGCCCGATTTAGCCCATCTTCGAACTTAACCTGCTCTAAGCTTTAAAATATATTTATGCTAAATTTCAAGAGTCTAGCTCTTTTCGTTTGGACTGAATCGTGATTTGCACAGACGGACGGACGGACGGACGGACATGCTCAGATCATCTTAGATTTCATCACTGATTAAGAATATATACACTTTATGGGGTCTGAGATGGATATTTCGATGCGTTACAAACGGAATGACAAAGTGAATATACCCTCCAAATTCTTTTTTGGAGGGTATAAAAATAATAAACAAATAACATATACATATGTATGTATGTATAAGTAGAACATATACAAAAAAATTAAGATATGTATATTAGCCTCTGTTAGAGACAGGAAGTGAGTGGGAATAAAACTCTGGTAAACAGTACGTTGTGACATTACTTGATGTGTCATTATTTTCATGCAAGACACCAATTGGTGACAAATATCCTGTGTTTGACCAATTAACTCCAGATTGGGAATGAATAATTTCTCTCATTAGCTGATTCTCATGATAATCTAATCGAGAAACAAACTTCTTAAGTAAACCTAAAGCGTAAGACGAAAGCGGCTGTATGATAAATTGTTGAATTAGAAAATTTTTTTATATAATTTTCAAAATTTGCATTAATGCATAGTCTTAAGCAACTACGTTCTAAAATTTCTAATTCTTTCATAAGCGTTGGTGAAATCGAGAACCAAATGGGTAATCCATAAATAATTACCGAACGAATGCATACTTTGTAAATTATTAATTTTGTTTTTTGACTTAGGTGCCTGTTAATTAATAATTTAGAAAACATGGATTTGACTCTCAAACCCCTTGGCTTTCGCAATTCTTCCATGCTGGTTAAACTTGAAAAGCCTGTTTAAAGTTATCCCAAGGTACTTTATGTGATCTTTGAATTAGAACCTTGCAAAGAAAGATTCAATCCTTTACTGAGAGGAACGGTATTACGAGTACGCTTCACGGTATTGCTTCAGATTTATTTATATTTATTTTAATACCCCATTTGTTATAAAAATTTTTTACCTCAAGTAAATGATTATTTACCTTTCTTAAAGCAGTTACAGGGTCTCTATCATGCGCACAAATTAAAGAGTCATCTGCATACAAAACGCTCTTAGAATGATTAATTATATGAGGAAAGTCATAAACAAGAATGCTATATAAAAATGGCGCCAAAATCGCTCCTTGTGGGACTCCACAAAAAATGCTTCCTAGTTCCGATTTGTTGTTTTTTATCTCAACAAAAAATTTTCTTTCATTAAAGAAATTATAAATAAGTTTTATGATAAGAGAGTCATTGCAAACTATTATAAGTTTAAAAATGATCCCCAAATGATATGCTCTGTCAAATGCCCTCTCTATATCCAAAGAAACCGCAATAGTACATTCTTGTCTTCTCAAATTACAAATAACTTCATTCTGAAAATAAACTAAGGCATCAACCGATGAATGTCCACTTTTAAAACCAAATTGATATGATGACAAAGCACTCATTACATTCATCTTTTCAAGAATTAATTTTAGCACCCTTTCAAATAACTTACCAATATTAGATAGCATTGAAATTGGGCGAGAGTTTTCTAGTCTATAGTTGTTCGGTTTTTTCATAATTGGAAAAATTTTTGCAATTTTCCACATTTTTGGAAAATAGCCATTATTAAAACAATTATTGAAAATTATAACTAAAAACTCAACTGCAGGAAGTGGAAGCTTTTTGATAATATAATTTGAAATATTATCTAACCCACAGGATTTTTTTGTATTCAAATGTTTGATAATTTCTGTAATTTCGGAAAGAAAAGTGAAATGGTTGCAATCGTTATTTCGTAAAGCGTTAAACTCGGAAGAAAATTGACAAAATTGATGCGAACAACTACATAAGTAACAATGTACGTACTGAGGAACTTCAGCAACATCTGAATTTGTAGGCCCAGAGTATTGATAAACACTTGAAAAATACCTTCTGAAATGTTCAACTAAATCATTTTCCTCTTGAATTGTGTTACCGTCAATAATTATTCTATCGAAATTCTTAGATTTTTTAAAACCGACAATATTAAACACCTTTTTAAAAGTCGTTGGTCCCGGCTTTAGACATTCCAGCTTCTTGTTAAATTCAGCTGAATGATGAATCTCAAGTATTTCCTTAATAATTGTGTTAAGTAGTTGAATTTGGCAACTTAACAAACGATATTCGTTAGAGCTTCTGTCACCATTTCTGTGGAATATTCTTTTAAGTCCTTTTTGCCATGTATATTTAATTTTAAACAATTTTTTAATTCTTCTGGTATTAAAAACTCTCTGTTCTTAAGCTCAATTTGTCTTGAGTGCAAATCTATTCCATGATTTATTCAATTATTAAAGTCATTAATTTCAACATTTGCTAGATTTCTATTCCGAGGAAGGCTCAAATTTTCTATATTTTGATAAATACAGTTACGAAAGTCTTCCCAATTTGTTTCCTTAAAAAATTTTAAAAATCTTGGGGGATTAATCAATAAATCAAAATCTGAAAATCGAAAAGTTAATTTTAAAGGATAATGATACAAAAAAGTTGGTAGGCTATTAACTTCAAAATTTCTGTTAAATGAATTTATAAAATCCGAGCTAATAAGGAAATGATCCAAATATGACGGTCCACCAGGAAATGATGGAGTTGTATCACAAATTCTTTTAAAATTGGAGCCAGAAAGATTCAACCATTCAAAAAAACTACGTCCATTTGTGTTGACAATTGAGTACCCCAAAAAATGTGTTTCGAGAATTAAAGTCTCATCCAATATGCCCACCTTCATAAGACATTGAAAACTGTTTAATGATATCAAGGGAATTAACGAAATTGATATGTTGAAAGTTAGATAGAAAGTATACACTTTTTTTTATCTGTCCCGAAAATTTTAAATTAATCTCAATAAATCTATTAGGAATTACTAAATTATCAATAAAGATAGATGTAAATTTAATATTTTTTTTAATAATAACTGCAGTGCCTAAACTAGAATTATCTCTCACAATATTATAATTTTCAAACTGAATTTTCGAATTTTTGCGGAAATGTGTTTCCTGTAAAAAACAGGCATATACATTATTGTGGTTAAGTATTTTATTTAATTCTATACGTCTGCTTAATTCGACTAACGACCTTACATTAAATGTGATAAAAACTAAATTATTTCGGACCATAAGTATTTAAAACTTCCTTTAATAATTTAGCATACTCAATTTTAGCTATCTCGGAAGATAAAGATTTGTAAGATTTTAAAAAATTCGATATTCTAGTTTCCAAAGAAAATGATTTAGGTACTTTAAAATATTCTCCTATTTTTAAAAATTCTTCTACTATTGCAGGTATTTATCTATCATTTACTATATTGTGATCAGAACTGAAAAGACTAGCAAAGGTAGTATTTTCATTTATAAAATTATTATTTAAAGCTGAATGCACATCAATTTTGGATGCATTTGTTCTATTTTTAGCCCTCATCAACAACATTTTCTTATTTTTTATATAATTTTTGTAAGCCACACACCCTTTGTAGTTAGCTGAATGTCCACTTTCATTACAATTAACACAAATCAGAGTAGATTCGCCTTTCTTAACACTGCAAGAACCAGGTTCATGGTCTACATTACATTTCACACATCTAAACTTCGAATTACAATTTCGAGCCATATGACACCATAACTGGCATCTAAAGCATTGAATCTCTTTTCGCTTTGACTTGGGTGTTTCCCAACTTAAAGATTGGTTTAATAAATAACGTAGACCACTTACATCATTTAGATGCTTACCTTTGGCTAATGTAACAATAAACATTCCAGTTTCGAGTTCATGCACAGCAAAATACTTTGTTACTAATTTCCCAACATTTTCAACTATATTAGGCAATTCAATTTCAAGGGCTTCCTTAATTTCTGATACATCAGATAAATGGTACAACCCTCTTAATATTAACGTTGTCCTTTTCATTTCAGGTGGAGAATACGAATATGATTTAATATTTTGCGATCGCAAAATTTCCATCATTTCCAAATGTGCAGAAAGATCTTCAAAATATAACTTGCTCTTATTTTTTGAAGAATTTATTATTTTGTAAATTACTTTAGGAGATCTGGCATTTAATTGGTCAACAAGCTTTTTAACATTTACGTTATGTAAAAGGAGGGCAAAATTTTTTCCTTACCATTTTACCAGAGTTTCTTACATTTTTTTCTGTGTTGTCCTCCTTACAAGGTATCTTTTTATATATTTGTGAATTTTCATTAACTTCTATATCTAGAAGACCTAGTACCTCAAAACGATTTGACGAAATTTTAGTTGAACCAAACTAAGAGACATCAACATTAGAAGCTACATTTTTGTCATATATCAGAATTCGGTTTATGCCATTAGCATCTCTTTTAGTATGCTTCGGGTCATAATTATCGGATAAGGATACCGTAGCAGGCAAAGAGGATAACTGACATATTTTGTCTGGAGGTATTTTTCCAGCTGCTGGTAACAGATTTTCTTTACCATTCATAGCAATATGAACGTTTCTTGAATTTGTTTAATGATACAATATTTCACAAAAAGAATATATGTATGTATCTTCTTTTTTATATATATTTTTCAATTTTATTTCAAAATAATATATACTAATCATATATTTTGCCTTCAAAAGCTATGTCTGCTCAGTACAAAGTATAAAACCAAACCTCTAATTTTTAAATAAGAATATATTTCATATGTACGTACATATGCACATATAAATTAAAGTAATAATAATGTGTTAAAATTCATGGTTTTCTTCTGGTATTTCTGGAATTTTCAACATATGTAAAAGTAGTACTTCAATGCTGCTTTTTTATATACAGGAGGTCGTCGCAAACAGTTTATATATGGATCAGTTTTTTTTATACGGCAAATCTCGGCAGATAATTTCATACGTGCCTTAAAGTCGGTACTTCAGACGTTCGTATAAAAATAATTTGGTGTTGGTGTTGATTATAGAATTTTTATTTTTCTTATTTCTTAACTTAACAAAAAGAGTAATTGTTTAAATGAAATAGAACGAAAAGAATTTTCCAGGTTCTAAAAGTAAATTTTCGTGATATTAACAGTGAATAAGTTGAGCTTCAAAACAAACAAAAAATCGTTAAAAAATCCGATTCCAATAAAAAGTTACAAGCTTTTAAGAATGAGCAATTTCATGTAAGTGTTTTTGTTGTTTTTAGTTTACTCAAAAATATACAAGTTAAAAGTACCGTTATAATGTTATTGTTGATAAATTAGGCAAAGTTTTTGCATTTTATTTATAACAAGTGATCGATCTTTCATATTGGATAAAAATATTTACCCAAATTGAAACTCAAAAAAACAACTTTCGTCTAGCGAGATTAGCAAAATCTTAAGGCTCTTTTAGCCGAACGTTGAAATCGTAACTGTTAGGTAAATGTGTCAGCTGATCCAAACTGTAATATGGCAAGTTGTGAAAACGCTTACTTGACTTTAAAAATGTTGCCGTAACGTTGGAACCTACAGAAAATAGAATTTTATTCAAAGGTTACGTGACAGTTGTAGACAGTGATGGGATGTATGTATGTTGAATGAGAATGGGGCACAAAAGACCTCTTTTGGTACTTATTTCTCTTGTGATATGTTTAGTTGATATATATGTATGTATAATTACATGATATATGCATTTTATATGTTTAACTTTCTAAATAAATGTCTTATTCACAATGAAATATCGCATGGCTGTATATGGTTGTTCGTTTCAGATGTATTAAACACTCGTTTGTACGTAAATATATACATGTGTGTAATATAACAAAACATTTAATATATATTGTAATATTGAAAAAAATGTGCCCATTTTCTTAAACTTATGCCAAGGAATAACTCTTTATCCTCTTAGTTTTGTATATTGGTGTTTCTGATGCCTCTTTGTACCATTTAATTAATTTGCGAACTTTTTCAACACGAACGCCAATAACATAATCATATTAAAGTGCCATCAATGTTTTAAACAGTAGTATAGAGTTTTATGGTATTTATTTTTGAAAGTGATACCCATCAGATTTTTTGTGATAAACATATTTTCCACATCCATTATATTATATTATTTTATTTATTAAATGCACTCAATCGATATAGCTTACAAGAAACGCAATATTTTGGGAATTTTTGATCATCTTGTTTTTATAAATAGTTATATGTTGTTTGTTTTTGTCAAAAACATATGACACGATTTTAAGCATTCTATAAGTGTAGGAACATTTACATTTAGCTCACATTTACGATTTCAACGTTAGGCTAAATGAGCCTTTACACTGTGCAACGTAGCTTTGGACTTAAGTGGATTAACAACAGATCCAGCTGTCATCCGCATTATTCGCATTTTCAACATAAATCGGTACAAAAGAGAAAAAAGTTTGGGTTAAAGAGGAAAAATTCGAAACCTTATCAGCAATCAAAAAGTTATAGAAAAATCAAAAACTGATAAATAGTTTAGTAATCCATGCCAGGCAAATCTCTCAAAATCACGATATTCAGTTGATATTGACTCATAAATTACATCACGAAGGAAAAATAACAGCATGGTGTGAAACGGAGACAGATTAATGTAACATTAATATATAATGAGATCAACGATAAGCGTCTATGAACAGATAACCAGGCACTAAAGTTATGCAAGAACCCAGCATGATGAATGAAGCTGCAGATCATCATGTTGGTTTCGAACAATATGAATAAGAGAGGAAAGAAAAACGTATTCATATCACCACGGTCAATTTTCAGGCAGGAACAACAGCAGCATCATCGTATCATAGGACCACATAATCCAAAACCATTTTCAAATTATTTATCAAAGTTAATGGAGAATTTGGCTAATCAACATTTTTAAGCCTGTACTTGTTAATTACTCCTTCAGTATTATGATTTTTAGGGTAATTTTTTATTAGTACAAGATTCAAGTTTCCTCATGTGATACAGCTACTAAGTTCAGCCTTTAAGTTGTTAATACCATCACTGAACTCCTTCTTTATATCCGAGACAACAGTATCAAGTTTATCATTAATATTAATGCGGTCTTCACTGCTTCTAACCATCAGCACGTTAAACTTCTCACTTACTAGTAGGTCATCAAATTTCTTGCTTAAGGTTTTACATAAAATTGCGTACTCGTCACGAGAACCACCAGGATATATGCTATCCTTGCACGATATACATATGAAAGACATAGATGAAACTTTACCAGCAACCTGCATATCATCGTCCGATAAACTAGCACACTTGGTCTAAGCCCACAAGCTACATACGTCACATTGGATGCAAGGCGAGGTTCCGAGTATAGATTTTCATTGGGCACATTGCGAGCTATTTTACTGATAAGTATAAAACAAAATATAGTGGCGGCAATAACTGTACTGTACAAGATAGAAAATGCAGGAACAGTGATGAAGAAAAAACAAAAAGCAGCTACAACACAGGCGCACAGTCAGCAACAATCAAAGACCCCAAATAATAGTAAGCAGCCAACAAAAAAGTTTAAACATATATAAATATATCCAATAAGGTCGAATCAAATCAGTATTATTATAATATTTAAATAGAGGTTTGATATTTTAATTAATTTAGACAAGAAATTACAATCAGGTAATGTTGTCTACACAGACATGGCGTTGCCATATATTTGAAAGTGGCACAATAGAAGTTTTTGAATAAATCAAACTTTTTTAGAATATTTAAAATTTACCTTACTTCTGGAACAGACCTCGTACAGGAAAAATAATTCACCTTGGAAGCGATTCCCATAGCTTCCGATTTTTTTTAATCTTAAATCATTTAAAATTATTATTTATAAATGTATACCGTGTTCTAAAATTTTGGCACGACGTCTCTTGGAGCACTTGACAGATTCATATAATCCTTGCGTTTTAGCACATGGTTTCTTTGCTCATCAAAAGAAACCCTCTGTACAAATTCGACTTAATAAATATTTTCATGCAATTTATAAATTAGTGTGTACAGATAAAAATATTCGTATATAACTTTTTTTTAATTTTGCGAAAACGATTACCCTCGAATAGCTCAATGGATTTCAAAAATTAAAGCTGATTTTTTGGTATAACGCAAGATAAGCAGAAATTCGATCAGTAAGTAAGAATTTTTTTCTAAATATTATTATATGTATATGTAACTTAATTTATTTAATATGTTGACTAAAATAATATAATCATCACTTCATTCAGTCGAACCATTCGAAAACTGACAGAAAAAATAAATAATTTCTTATTTCAAAATAAAATAAAGAAGCAAAATTTCAAAACTTACTGCTTACTGCTTGAGCAAAAAAAAAATCGTCGAGAGTAGCACTGCAACCTTACCAAGAATGATAAAATAAAGATTACGCCAACAAGCTGAAATAAAAATACTTTTCTGCGCATGATGGAGCTCTGACGTCACTCAACATGTGCTCTGATTGGCTAATAAAATTCAGTTGGAGAACTATTATGTTATTGTAAAAACATGACAGTGGGACAAATTGTTATTTTTCTACCTAAATTTTTTGAAAGCAAACAAATTCTTTATAATAATTCCATATATAGATTTTCATTACTTTTAATACAATATTTCACTATTGCTGCAAATAAAATATAGTTTTCAAAAAGAAAATTTTTTATAGAGAACAAACGTCTCAAGGCCTTCTCAAGATTAACGTTTGCAAAGCTTAATTTCTGAATACGACATGATAAATTTTTTATAATGACATCACACTGACTTTTTGCTATTTTCAGCATAAAATTTTCCTTGAGAAGTGCATCTCTAAAAACGATTCAAATAAATATTTGCTTAATGTTAAAAAATGTACATACATTTTCATTTCCAAAGTTTTATTGTAAGTTTGGAGGCCATCTTCTTTTTCAAGATCTTCAAGATAAGTCGGCCGTGGAGCATTTTCCGTGACCAATTTTTCTTCAAAACTATTCGAAATATCATTTTGTTTTTCAGTTTCACATAGTCTTTCATATACTTTTGCAACTTCAGTTTCATTAGCAGTTGCCGTTTCAATTTCAATAGCACTAGTGTCTAAAGAGGGAACTGCATGGGATTTTAATATTTTTGCACGCCGTTTGCTAAATCCTATTCATAACGCCTTAGTAATGTACTGCAAGAATTAATTTTGTTTTAACTTACCCATTTCAAATTTCTCTCAAAATCCTCTTGCTTGAAATGTAAAGCACAAATTATTTCTTTATCCACATTTACAGGCTTCACTCTTTTGCAAAAGATTACCCATAACTTCCTTCGAGCTTCATCTTTTGGAAAATTGTAAAACAATACAGCTTTTTGAAAACACAAACGTTTTATTAAAAATACTCAAAATATTAGGTTTTAACATAATTTCTCACTTGTTTTTTTGCTGTTACTTTGTTTGCATTTGCCCACTGCACATTTCATATTTGCTCTCTTTCTTATCTCTTCACTTTATTTTGTTTTTTATTTTTCTTAGTTTTGCAGCTTTTAAACAACCAAATTTAAACACTTTTTTATAATTTTAATTATTTTAATATTTTTTATATGTATTTATTATAAAATATGACACGAAATTCGTTGTTTATTAAGCACCGATGAAATACTTTTTTTAAAACTCTCTGAGTAAATTAATTACAGGGCTGCCAACTATTACAAAATACATAAATTTTTTGTAAGAAATTATAAATTTCTCATATGATACAGACTTGGTAACCTTTGCGAGGGGGCTACTACGTCATCAAACGGTAAATCATGCGCAAGGCGTAATCTTTATTATATCATTCTTGAACCTTACATTCATTTTGGTATGTAGTAAAAATCCAATAACAAGAAAGAGCTATAAACAAATAAATTTATTGTAAATTTACATTAAGCGATTATATTTCTATATTTAAAAGTGGCACCATTAGAATCAGATGCTTACGTTGCAGTTTTCGTGCTCGAAATAATAGCTGCCAACATGGTTGCATTTGTAGCATATGAAGGCGTGTAGCCACGTAGCCTGCCGTCGGAAAAGTGTTTATACCCTCAGCTACGCTTTTAGCTAATTAATAATATATTCACTTAAATATATTTGTTAATATACAGCACAAAAATTTAGCCATAAAAGTTCATTATTACTTTTAATATGAACTAACTAGACTAAGCAAACAGAAACAAAAACTTGCTGGAAAAAACGCAAAATAAAATGGTGTTTTTATAGCAAAATATGTTTGTTAATTAATTAATATTTTTGAAACTTTATTATCTTATCGTTAATAAAATTATTAATGACTATTTTTATAATCATACAAACAACTCGAAGCATTTGCAAAATTTCAACCGCTGGGGCTTTTAAAGTAATCAAGTATTAAACATCATTAAATTTGCAATTGGAAGGAAAAAAATCAAAAATGCTAAAATCCAATGAAGAGTTTTATCGGCAAACAATACACCTGCGAATATCATGTGGCAATAAAAATTGATTTAAATAATACAAACAGCAACACACGCCTACTCGCTCAATGTTTATATGTAAATACAACTCGTGTATAGTTCAATGATAATTTTAATACAATTTCAATAAAAAATATATGTGTACGTATGTTAAGTTTTTATATTTGCACGTGTGTTTTAACAGGGTTTGTTGCTGCCGTACAATATGAAACAGACGGCACTATTTGGAATTTATAAAATATGTTTAAAAACACACAGAAACGATAAATAAATGCTTGAATAAATGCAAATAATGGCCTTTTATTGCAAATAATGAACCAATATTTAATGAGCCAGAAACATAATTATATTTAATTAAATTTTATTATCACATACAGTCAAATCTCCTCAGCAGCAGCAATAATAATCATAATTGTTATTGTTGCTTGCAGTTGATATTATTTTTCATAGCAGTCAGATTTTAATTTAAATAAATATTAAACTAATTGCATTTTATGATTTATTAAAATATATTTGAAATTGTTATTAATGTATAACAAATAATGAAACATGTAGCGAAAGAACGAACCAATTCAGTTAATATGAATTCATAACATTCTTATACATATATTTATTGCTCGAAGTTGGATTAAACGTTCCCCACCGTCTCGTTTGTGGATTGCTTTCGTTTCAATAGAATTATTGTGAACTATTTGTTTACTTCACATTCCAAAAATTTTATTTAAAATATATATATGGGGATTTTCATGATGCCATTGTAACCGACTAACAAATTTTAAGTGAAAGGAAAGCCAAAATACAACGGATTTTTATTTTAACAAGAAACATCGGTTCGGTTGGGATAACATCTTACACATTCCTATGAAGTACTGTTATACTTTTCGCAAAGTCAATTAGCGTCCCTGGCTGAGAACTTACTCTTGCTGTTCTCTATCAAAACAGATCCAGCAAGAGCCATCGTGGGAAAAGCTTAGACGTTCCGAACTAATCCGATTGCACGATGCCACTTGATGATCTCAACCAGGACTGCTAGCGACTTCTTTCCAACTGTCAGGAATTAGGTGGTCCTAACACTGCTAAAAGCCGTGGATACTCTTCAGGTGGTAATGGTAGACATGTGAATGTCACCTTTCTCTGCGCCCAATCCACAGTAATGCTCGGCAGTCCAAGGAAGGGAACACCAATAGCCGTGCCTGTTCTTGTGCCATTTCATTCCACTGTATGCCTTCATGTCTTGGAACCCAAATTATCTTGACGTCATGTCATTCAAGCCTAAGGGATGACGAAAGGTCGAAGCTCTCGGGAGAGACCGAAAAAATTCCGGTATTCATTTTTGAGCCGTCCACCAATGTTTTCATTTCAGTTTCACCTTTCAGGGAACTCAACTGGAAAAAGGGTTTGTTACCAGTAAAATTCACGAAGGGAGTCACGTAAGCAGGTTGTTTCCTCAGGATCTGCCCTCCTACATTGTGCAGAATGGTACCATGCCCGGTATGGTCATGCCAGAAGAAGCGTAACTAATGAGTTTAAATTAGCCTTGTAATATTTTGTGATAATTGAAAAAAAACCAGGCGTTCTTAAAAATATAAGTTGAATGCTTCACAAGGTTGTATGTAGCAAGGTGTTCAGTCAGTAATTGCTACCTTATTAACTGTTCGATTAATCTAAAATCGATTAACCATTAAATAGGCTAACTTTGCTCGATTAAACGATACCCGACCAACAGACTTTTCCTTCTAGAAGAAACTTTTTTGAAGAGTGTACAAAGGTCCACCAGGATTCGTTCATGACGACTTTACAACAGGTAAACCTGCTGATAGTAATGCAATCATTGCTTCAACAAAACCAACCGAAACTATTACAGTTGTTAAGTACCTGAAAAAATTATGACAGGAATCTTAATTTGGTATTCTCTTTTATGGGTTTCTACTAGACCTCTGCATAAATGTATATAAAGAAAAAAGTACTCCTAATATGGCAAAACTTGTACATATTTCCCTACTGTACTCTGCTCTACAACAAAATATTGTACTTATTTTCTAAAATAACAACATCAAGGAACAATTTTGTCGTTTGGTCAATTATAAAAGTACTTCGCAATTTTATGTTCGAGTCAGTCATCAAATATGTCGAGTAAGAATTGAAGATCGAACTTCATGTTGTACAATAAGTTCCACGTGAAGGTTTACAGATAAAAGACATTTGTTAAGTTTTAGTCTGACTTTATGTGTCTGCATAGTTAAGGTGGTTAATTTAACATAAGTAATTTTAGCAAAAGAAAGATTAATCCATAGTGGTTTAACACAAAACTTAATAAAAAGCAATCCGATCGCATCAAAACTTGATAAATCCATTTTAAAATTTGTATTTATTTAAATTGTTAATTTTTCAACGGGCTTAAGTTCGTATTTATTCAAATAATATAATTTTTAAATCTTGTACAGATCAATGACTAATCTGGACGTCTATAACACTTCAACAAAAGTTCATATCAAATACAATTGGAATTACCTAAAAAATATATTTTCTCAAATTGTGCGAATATACAAAAAATGGATTTATCAAGTTTTGAAAAAATCCTCTTAAATATAACAAAAAAAATGTTAATAGCGTAAGTATTGCAATATTATAAAATTTTTGCGTCACTTTTCTATTATCTGTTAAAAGACTACCAAAAATAGCACTTCTAGAAAATAATAACATCATTATGAAAATTAACACTACTGTAAAGGTATTTGAAGTACAACGAGTAGAAACATAAAATTTGAGGAAGCTATTTTTCAGTCTTCAGTACAACGTAAATACATATTTATGAATTGCTCTTCTGCTTGATTCAGTTCAAGAATCGCACTATGGTTTTTTATTTAATAACCGATTAATTTTATATTAAGCTGCAATTAACTGTATGGAGAAAAACCTCGATTAATTAATCGGCTGATGAACTCATTAAAAGAGTACTAAATATTTGAATACCCTGGCGAGTAGTTTGCTCTAAATCAGATGTTCTCAGACGTTGTTTTCTCTTAGACCACTTTTTCCCATATTCTAAGCTCGACAAAAGGAGAAGATTAAGTCTAACTATAGAAAATTTCGCTGCGAAAAAGATGAGAATTTATTGGTTAATTAGTTTATTAATTGTGTTGTGAGCGGAGGTCTAAAATGTAAAGTTGGCCAATCAAAAAAAATGGTTCCATCTAACTTTGCTTTTTTAACATTTACTTACAGCAAAAGCAACCAAGCAATTCTCTTTTATTTCATTTAGAAAAATACATTTTATTGTTTTATTCATTCACATAAGTAGTTATTGAACTTGAATTTTGATTACTTTTTTATAACAAGCGTAATATAATTCAAATTAAACATTGACAACGTAAAGTAACTTCTATAATGATAACTACAAAACAGTCACAATTTTAATGGACTTCAGTTTTGTTATTCTTTTCGAAATGCCGGAAACAAACCAGTACCATTTATCTTTAGCATTCATATATATTGGTGAAGTATCAAACAAGTCCATGCAAGATTGCATGCATGCTTATGTTATAACCATAAAAAAAAATTTATGAATTAGATCATTAATGCTATAAACACAACTGGGACGAATGACGAATTTGTCGTTACGAATATTCGTCGTTGGAAATAAATTACATTTAAGTAAATGTTCGTTGGACGAAATTCGTCGTGCACAACGGACTTTGCAATAGGTTTATTTCCATTTCTTACGCAGGCAAACGACGAACAAATCAATGTAAGGTGCCCAGGTTTCATATACTCGAACTGTTTTTTTGTGGAAAAGAAAAGTTCACTACTGTACTGCTGTTGCATGTAACACGAAAATTTCTAGTGCATACTAAAAATGCATTCACCGATTCACAAAAATTCGGACGACTTTTTATTAATTTTGAACACTTTTTATAATAAAGTATTTCTTCCTATTTCGTACTTTTACATATGGTCACCTCATCAGCTGTTGAATGAAAAGAATAATTTATTTACAGAAAAAAA
The DNA here is from genome assembly GCA_951800035.1 of Linnaemya tessellans. Classification (NCBI taxonomy): domain Eukaryota; kingdom Metazoa; phylum Arthropoda; class Insecta; order Diptera; family Tachinidae; genus Linnaemya; species Linnaemya tessellans. Next base: position 76,362,177 of record OX637535.1, read on the forward strand.
ATGTTTCAGAAAATAACTACAAAAAGGAATTTGTTCTGGAAAAAATGGAAACCACCGGAGTAATTATTGAATGCCTAAGCAATCTGGCATCAGAGGATTACAAAGATGATTAAAAAAATTTTACATTTTTCTTCATTATTTTAATTTATTCGTCGTTATTGTGTTTAATACGACGAATTTATAGAGCGAATCTTTACCAACGAATTCGTCGTTCGTCCGAGTTGTGTTTCTACCATAATGTATTATTCAAAATGTTATGGAAATTGAAACCCATTTTAAAGTTCAAAGACAATTATTTAAATATATCTCTCACACTTAAATATATCTTTCACACTTTAACTCGATGATTTTAACTCAATAGCTTAGATTGTAATTATGTGAAAAGAAAAAAATATATTGCATGAAAAAGTTTGCTTTTATATTTAGAAAACCGATATTTTTCACATTCGTTGGTTTTAATTTTTAATTGAATACAAAGCAGCTCTCATCACCTTTAGTGAGTCTACTATTAAAAGTGACCGTTATTACTTTTCTTTGTGGTCATAAGTAGTCTCTCTTAATAACAACAAAATATAATCTCCCATTATGTTTCCCTGGGATTGGTGTTGATGCAGTTTTTCGAAGCTTATAATGCCCTTATGTAAATGCTCTACTTGGTCTTCGGTATAAGCTCCCATATAGTGTTTAAATTCATCTTCATAATTTCTAAAAATATCGTGATACGGAAACCGTGGGATGACTTTACGGCAGTGATGTCAGCGTCATACACAATTGTGGAAACAAAACTCACATGTACGCTTACGCTCTTTTATTTTGAGAGCGTGAAATATAATTGCTTACTGAAACACTCTCATTCAGCGGGAAGTATCGCAAGTCCTGTTTTGAGGCTTCTAAACAGAAATAATATATTTATATAAATATACATATATACAATATATATAAGAGGTTTGATATAACTTGGAACCACTGTATGTACATAGGTACATCTTTTCGAAAATGTCTTAAAGTAGCTTTTAAATGAATTCATAAGTAAGGCTTTTTGTAAAAAAATTTTTTCTCTTGTACATACATATATAAACTAACCAAATGTTTAGCTTAAAAATGGAGAATTATTTTAAAATTAAATATCTTTTTATGCTGCATAAAATTAACTGTGAGCACCTGCATTATATCATATGCACCCCTCATTTAGACGATACCGGTTAAGTAAAATTTATTTAATAATCGTGTGTACTGCGATGTTTTTACATGATGTAAACATAATTCTTCCAAATGTAAACAATGGCGATGTAAATAAGGAATATTTTTCCAACTTTCCTAGAACTTTGCTTATTTATGACAAGGAGAAATATTTGAAAAAATCTGAGCACTTAGCCATTTTTGAAAACCTTTTTTATAACTTTCAAGATTTTGAGGATATAAAACCACAACTTAACATATGTATTTCAAAATCCTTTTAAGTGCGACATTGCAACTTATGAATTCAGCATCCAGTCGGAACTAATCATACGTAGGAGCGAATTAAATCCTCCAGATAGGGAAAATTTATTGAGTTCTGGAAAAATTTAGACGGGTCACATTTCTCCCGCTGGGAATGTAAGAGATAAGAATGATCTCGCCAACTCAATCGTATTTGACATCACTGCTTTAGATAGCTTCTCTTGCCCTATAACGCGTTATAGGAAAGCAAGAAAAAAACAAATTCTGCCTGCGCAGCAAACATATATGTATGTATACGAAAAAAAAGTTTTGTTTCTCTCGCTCTCCTTAGCTTTTAGCGTACAGCAGGGATGGATAACAAGTACTTTTCAATTTTATCGATATATTGAGTTGAAGGGCTTGTTGCTACTATTCGTATGTTTTGCATTTATAATTGTATTTATTGTACCTATATAACACAATATTTTTATTTATTAGCATTTGACTAATGAAAAGTGTATTTATTTTGTAAACTCGTTTATAATAAATGTCTATTTCAAATATATATATAATAGCTTATCCAGATCTATATGACCTGGGTACTCTTTTGTTCTTGCGTACTTTGTTTAGAACTATTTTCATGGTAGAAAAGCTGTTTCACAATTATATGTGGTAACAAACATTGAATACAATTTGTAGATTTCTGTCTTCAGTTTTTTTGATAAACAGAAAGTAATTCCAGAAACATTTCCACCTCTGTTAATGGTAAGCAGAGGTTTTTCTCTGCGCCACACACAATCGCAACTGTGTTTATGCCATAAACTTTATGGTGTAGTGCACATCGCTGGTTTAGATCAAGTTTTCTTCTCGAAGTTTAACAAATTGAGCACATATGGAACAAGGTGGCACGAAATAACTCCCCACGAAATAAAGGCCTTGTCAGATACAACGCTTTGCTTGGCGTTTTTAACTTTAATGCTAGAGTTAATGTCGACGCCGTTGACGGCGTTTCAACGCCGAAAAAGTTGAAATAGATTGAACTTTTACGGCGTTGCAACGCGTTGAGATTAACTGCTCTCATACAATTTCATACGATTCAACTTTTTTTTTACATTTGACGCCGTCGACGACGTCGACATTAACTCGAGCATAGGAGAAAAGCTTAAGGCAAAAGGTGTATGTCACAATAAAAACTTTGGCAGCACCTGCGTATTGTTTCTTTACCATAACAAGTGGTTGATAATTTTGTTATTATATAATTTTTTTTAATATTTATTGCATAAATTGTACATACATATTTAGCTTTTACTAAAACAGATTCAGATATTGAAAACTTACGTCCGAATTTGGCAAAAAAAAATATTCCTGCTGATTGTCAAAGCACGCAAAAAGATGAGAGTTGCCGAACTTTTCGCTTTGCGCTGCGTTAAAAGTGCATGTTTCATATAAGTATGTACAATTTATCTTAGATGCAAAAGCGAATCTATAACGCAACGCGAAGCAAAAGTTGTATCTGACATGGCCTTAAGTCCCTAAAACGAAAATGAAATAACTCCCCAAAAATATATGTATATGAGAGGGAACAACAATGTTGTTATATAATTTTTTTTTTTGACTTACTTCATTTTTTATATTAGGGAGTTATTTTATATGAAATAACTACCCAAAATTCTGAAATGAAATAAGTCCCCAAAAATACTCGCGCGAATTTTTAATTTTCTGATAATTTCCTCTGAAAAGATTTTTCTTCAATAATAGTTTTATTTTATGAAGAAGTTTTTTGAAACTTTATATTTTAGGTTTAATTTCTGCCAAGCTATGTGCAAACGAATGACTCTACTTCAGTATATACGTTCCCAAAAATTGGGGAGTTATTTCATTTGGATTTGGAGAGTTATTTCGTTCCGTTAGGGTTTTATTTTATTTAAAAATTGGGGATTTATTTCATATGAAATAATACCTCAAAAATTGGGGAATTTTTTCATAGTATTTTTGGGGCCTTATTTCGTGGGGAGTTATTTCATGCCACCATGGAACAATGCATCACAATCATAGTTACATATTCGCCGTGATATTTCAACTATTTTTGGACTTTTACAAAACATATAACCGTTGTTTATCATGCGAGTTGAGCCTGGCGGTACTGTTTAAACGTAAAAACCTCACTCCCTTTTTATATGTAATAAAATTATTTGTATAAAAAATTAAAAACTCGTACAATTGCTACAATTATGACATAGGAAAGCTTTATTCCAAGAAAAGGTAACTTCGTTCCGTTTTTGTGATTAATTAATCAAAAAATCGTAATACATATAAACTTTAGAACAAAAACAGACAATTTTTCGTAGAGTCCCGTAATGTCTTAATTAAATATTAATTAAACACAAATACGTGCCATATTCACACTTACGCTTCTTTTTAAATTTTTCCATAAAATAATATTTACAGAATTCGAGTTCTAACAGGAAACCGAATTTCTTTACGCAGCTGTGTAAAATAACACAAAGTATTCATATATCTTAAATTATATCATAAATTTAAATGACAAGAATATAAACACACAATAATTCATACATAAACAAACATGTTGCAAAAACACATATCCTCGCACAGACAATTACATATACAACTATGTAATATAATCCGGAATGAACTACACTCATACATACATGTACGAAAATATTTCGAAATATACACAAAAGCTTTATACGAGTAGTATGAACCTAAAATAAAAGAAACGAAAGCTTCCTTTGTTATTTAATAATAAAAATGTCTTAAATTCAAATACTCCCAACAGTTTTTAACAAAAATATCCACACACACGCACACAATTAGCACTCACCATTTCGGAACTGATGTGTGCACAAACAACCCCCAAACACATAAAAACTCCATTTTACACATGCCAACATTAAAGGAACATTCAAACAAATATTTAAACCCACCGACAAGAAACAAACACACGGAAACACACTCGCACATACCAGTTTCGTATCTATTTCTTACTCATTTTAAGCAAATATATCAGATTTCCTGTTTATGTTGGTGTTAGTATTGTTGTTAACATGACAAGACTACAACAAAACAACACCAACAACAAGAACAATATCAAAAACAAGATTTTAATAATCATGAAAATTTATAAACAAAATGAACCATGTGAAAAAAGTACAACAGAATAAAAAAGAACATCATCATGCCCCATTTAAGAATTTATTTGTGTCTTTAGCTCTCCATGCACGACACCCGGACGCAAAAGCAAACAAAAGCAAAAACTGCCTCCCTTTTTTGGTTCATGCCTCTTTCCTTCCGCTTCTAACGTGGCTGGTTTTCCTGTATGAGTGTGTTTGTGCGGTTGTGAGAATAGGGGAAAGTATGTGAGCAATATATTGTTGCTGTTGTGCACATAATAATGTGGCAACATATTTTTTCATCTTGTTTTCACAACAAGAATAAATTTATATAATTTTTTTCCAAAACGTTGTTGTTGTCTATCATTTGAACAAAGTTTATTTAGTTTTGACTTTTCAGCCAGACATATTTACTTAAATGAAAATAATTTGGCAAAAACATGGTGTGCTATTTTAACGAGGCCAGTCCGAAAATTACGTGTTTTTGTAAAAAGTATCGCAACCTTTTCACACAATTCAGTTAAATCTACTGCCTTGTCATTAAAATGAAAAAACGTTTTAAGTCTCTTTTTTTCCAAATCTCGATTTCTTTGTTCGCCACAAAATATTCAATGTTATACATTTTGTATTACAAGGATAGATCGGCTGTCAAAATTCAACTAAAATATGAATTCTTCCGATAGATTAAGGCTCCTGAAATCTATGAATAATAACCAATTGATATTCACATTTTCTCTTCTTTAGTCCATCGCATCTGTTCGAATTTATGAAAAATGTTGAGCAACGTTGATTACTTCAATGCGGGAAATCTGGCATATAGCTGAAGTACTCCTTCTCGGGATTTTATATTTTATCGATTTTGTTGCTGGATTCATTGTTTTAGGTGAATAAACAGAAAACATATGTTGTTGTGCAAAAGAAGTTCTGGTGCCCGTTGCCCAAAACTGCTGTATTTTCACTCGTAACGTGTGATTTTTTAGCAACTCTGCTTTTTGCCTGCTCAATTGTTTCCGTGTAAAATGTTACTGGTAAACATGTTCAGTTTGGTCTATAGTTTAATCATAAATCGACTTGCAATCGAATAACGCTTGCATATTATTCAATTTTATTATCGAATTTCATGCAGCATGCACTTCTTGCGTTCAGTGACGCAGCTCATTTCTGGTTAATGGATAAAGGAACAAGCAAAATTGTACTACTTTTTCAAAGATGACGAAAGCAGGAACGTTAATGTGAATGGCGAGCTCTGATTAGAAATACGATGATTACATATTTTTATTATCTTTTTTTGTGCCAAAAAAGGAAGGGCTGGCCTTGACTTGGTTGCCACATGCTACACAGGACGCGATACAATGGCCAAATTGGGAGGCAAGTTCGGTGAACTGTTTGCTTGTCAATTAGCCGCCTAGACCATGCAATTTAATGCCTTTAGACTAGTTTTTGTTTACGCTATATTAAGGCTCATATCTATAGGAACAAGACTGCAAATGCACTGGAAGCCAATATTGAAGAATTTATTTGTGAGATCAACATTTACATGTTAATGTAAATTAATGTTAAAAGTTAAATCCATAATCACACATTAGAATTGAAATTTTAAGGTTTGTGAAACGCACTTGAAAAGAAAAAATTGCAAAAAAAATTTTGAGAAACCTGCTGCCAAATTCTTTTATGTGTTTTTCCCAATAAGAACATACATATGTACATAGGTGTACTATTGCAACATTATTTTGTATATATTTCATACCAAAAATTTTAATATTTTATTTGACAGCATTTCGCACTATATCTTGAACAGCCTTTACACAATAAATTAAAAAAGCAGTAGGTATCTACCAGTTTTGGTTTTTCAAACAACCTTAACTCAATTTTACTATAATTTTTATGATAAGAATTTAGCTAATATTATCTAACTATATGCTAAACAACGTTTAAACATTATGACGCTTTAACTATTGTATTCCATGAGTAAAATCTCAAGTGTTATTTAAGCTGCGTGAAAGCTATTGATATCGATAACTATAGTTTGACAGCTGAGAATTTCAAACTGTGTTGACATTTCCGCCCAGTAAGGAACCAAAGCAATTCGTGCAGTTCGTTGATCGTTTCTGCACTAATTTTACTCTTCTCGAATAAAGATAGATTAAAATTAACTTGTTGTATGTGGTTTAGACGCTGGCAGCGTCATTGGTTTTTATTTCTTTCGAAATGAATACAAAAAATTATAATAATAAAAAAATTTCATTCCAACAATATTTCTGTCTATTATCATTTTGAGCTCTACTACAGCCAAAGAACATGTGATATTTATTAAGTCATTTTAATTGCTGTACTTTGAAACATTTCAAATATTTTTCCAGCCATCCTCGTTTTCGCATTCTTTCAAGTTTTTACAAGCTACTAAATATATTTTTCACTTACATCAAAAGCAAATTTAAGCAAGAAACTCAAGGTGCCTGGTGGCATGTATCTTTTGCAGAGGCTTTATTCTGTAACTTATGCAAAAAATGGAAAAACAGCAATTCTGTGATACCGATAAGTCTGTTTTATCTAAATACAAATTTGCTTCCGTTGCCGAAGGCAGCAGCATTTGATTGTGATTTTATGCTTTTCAAAATTATGTGAAAAAGATGACAACCACATTCAATGGAAAGAAATATGTTACAACTGTTTACTACTCGTACATAAAATTTTATAACTTTATGATTTGATAAAAAGCTCTTTGAAACAAAGCGAAATACTTAATTTAAATGCAACCAATAAATATAAGACGAAACTGCATTTGTACTAGGGCATTCGCTTAATCGGCCGTTTGCTCTAATCGGTTAGCTGCTCGATTAATTAACAAATGTTTTGCATTAATCGGTTAATAAGCGATTAAGTTTTTTAGTGGTCGGTGAACAGATTAATAAACTCTTCTTTTTATAAATTAAGTAATTTCAATAAATAAAAATGTATGAATTATTTATTATTTGGAGTTTATTAGTAAAACAATAAATAAACACAATCGCAACAATTCTTGAACCAAAACGACGACACAAAAAAGAATTCATAAATATGTAATACATAATATGCATTAATTAAGATATAAACTGTGATATCATTTTATTAGTTATTCCAATATCTTAAGATCTTAAAAAAATCCCCTTAAAAAATTTCTTTCACTTATCGTAGATATTGCAGGAATCGCTAGCAACCCGTAATACGCAACATCTTTCTCAGTCCTTTATCTCAATTTCTCTAAACATATGGAATCTTCCGCTACGCTATTAAGGCCGAGTCAGATAGAACTTTTTCGCTTTGCGTGACGTTTCTAACTTTAACAGAAAAGCGCAAAGCAAAAGGTGTATGTCACAATAAAAACTTTTACAACACCCGTGCATTGTTTCTTTTCCATAAAAAGTGGGTGATAATTTTGGTATTATACATATTTTTATTTATATAAATTGTATATATATATATATATATATATATATATATATATTTAGCTTTTATTAAAACACCTTCAGATATTTAAAATTTAAGTCCGAATTTGGCAAAATAAAAAAAAAAGATTCCCGCTGATTGTAAAAGCACGCAACTTTACGCTTCGCGTTACGTTAAAATTATTTTATGTGACATGTTTCATATAGGTATGTATATTTCATTTTAAATGTCAAAGTGAAACTATAACGCAACGCGAAGCAAAAGTTTTATCTGACACGGCCTTTAAAGTTCTGTTTTAATTGAATTCAATTAATAATTCTAAGTGCTTCGGTTAATTCTGTTAAAAGTTTGCTTGTGTTATTATCGAGAGTTTCTTCGGTTCTCAGGTCATCATCTGGCTGGTCCTGCAAAGCTCAGCACCGAATATTCTGCGAAGCAGTTATAGTTATAGTTAATAGCCAAAAATTAAATTACCTAAATTAATTGGTCAGTTAATCAGGTGGTAATTAATCGGTTAACCAACTAACGGTTCTCTGAATGAATACACTAATATTATGTAAAGTTCTATTTTCTCAACTAATTTGCTTTAAAATGCCGAAGTGCTTATGAGTTTTGTAAGAAGTCGTATCTAGTGACAATTTAACTAAAAGTAATAATTTTGGACACTTTTTCTAAATGTACTCAAGCTCCCAAGACAATAGTAATTTCTATCCGGAGCCAATTCCCCGTAACCATATATGTCAGATTTTAACGGCTATGAGAAGTGTTAAAATAAAAGTCGTGAAGGTGATACACACAGTAAAGTTTTAAAATCAAATGCATGAAATGTACTTATTTTCTTCACTTGTAGAAGGACTCTTATATAGTAACGTCGTTCAAATCCGGTAACACAACTCCAGAATTTTTCAATATGTCTTACCGACAACTTCAACCAGTTCAGGAAAGCTTATTTAACTACGACTAATCTATCACAACTTGCCGCTTTAGCTAGCTAAGCCGTTTAATAACATGCAACAAACGAATGTTGTTTAGACTGATCTCAGTAAGGTTTTTGATAAAGATAGTCGTCTATATTCGACAGAGCTTAAATCAGCTGTTGGCTGAATTAGTTAACACGAGATTAAGAACCCCAAAGTCCCAAGTTTATCTGATATGTGTTAGCGCTGGGATGCGTTTGTACAAACCTCTTACAAGTGGGTGCGGTTGGCTGAAGTAGTGGAACACGAGGCTATGAAGCGGAGGGTCCTGAGTTCAACCCCGCGCTAAGTCATGAAATATTGTGTTGAATTCTTCTAATCAGCATTGGTGCATGGTTATGTTAGTTGTTACCAGCCTGTTTTCAATGATGAAGGCATAGCACTGGCCGCTGAACGCAATTGGCAGCGACTGATACTATCTTGTACTAAAAGCAAAGTAACAGCACCCTCCTTCGTCGGTCCTGTAGCAAAAAATTAGCCGGCGAAGTAAAAAGGTTGAAATAGCTACAAAAAATGCTCTATGTTGATTTATTTTTATTGACCTTATCAGTTTATTGTAATATTTATCAAGCTTGTGGTCGTTTTTTATAATATATTATTTCTTATAATTTTTATTCGATATTTCGTTAACAGCTTGTTAACATCTTCAGGAAATAAAAATTATTAAAATTTTATACATAGAAAAATGGTTTTGAAACATGACATGAAAAATTATTCAAAATATTTGTTTTTCAAATACAATAACATAAATAATTTTTTCAACATTAACAATTTATAGCAAAATAAAATTTTTCAACATTAACAATTTATAGTAAAATACAATTATTTTGCCTTTCAACATTAAGAAATTATAATAAAAATCTTATAAGAAAATTATTTTTTATATATGTATAACATGAAAAAACTTATACATAGTATAAATTAGGCGCATATAATTAATTTTTTTTTTTTTTTTTTTTTTTTTTTTTATATAAAACATAAACGTACATAAAGGAACATAAATATGTATACATATATACAAATGTACATACTCATATGCATACGTACATACATACATATATACATACGAACACACACATATATATATACACGTACATACGTACACATACATACACCCATACATACACACACATATATATATATATATATATATATATATATATATATATATATATATACATATATATACACATATATGTACATACACATACACACATACATCCATACATACATATATATACACATATAGATACACATACATATACATATATACACACATATATATACCTAAAATTATAATAATAATAACAACACCAATAATATAATACAATAAATTATCCCTAGCGAATAATATATAGTTAATATACACAATTAAATTATGTAAATCTGCAATTTTTACTAACTAAATGTCTATAACTCTGTGCTAATTTTTCTGTATCTGTTTTAAAATTTATTCTGAGTGATGATGGTGTGTTTATTATTTCTAACATTTCTAACATTAATCTACGTTTATAGTTATTTTCTGTGTTTAATATTGAAACATTTTCAAAATCTGGAAAATGATATGATTTATAACAATGGGAAGATAAAGCTGTTTTTTGTGAATTTATATTCCTATATTTTTGATCTGATTTATGACCTGCTATCCTAGTTTTTAATTTATTTTTGGTCGTACCTACATATACTTTATCACAATTCTCTATATCATTACCCTTGCATGGTATTTTATATACTAAATTTGATCTATCCCATTTTTCAATTTTATCTTTAGTTTTACTAAATAGTCTGTTTAATGTATTACACGTTCTATGAGCTATTCTATATTTATCTGTATCATAAATTCTAGATTTTGTTAACCTTTCTGAAATTCCTGATAAAAGAAAAACACGATATATTGAAACATTTTCAAAAAGAAAGGGAAACAATTATTAAAAATTTGGAGGTATATTTTTCATTGGAGGAAATGGTTGAATTTTTATACTTTGAGGAACATTTGGCTGTTTTACAAAAGAAAAAGGTAAATATTACACATAGAAATAAATTTGATAAATTGAAAAAGTTGCAAGAAAAAGAATTAGGTATAAAATTAAATGAAAAGTGGTTTATAAACAAGACTAACACTGACATACCTAAGGATATTCAATGGATACTTTCACTTGGACAAAAACACGCTCTACCTAGTAAAAAATATGAAATTCCTATTTTAAAAGTAATATCAGAGGGAGAGGACTTAGTACAGACTTTAAATAATAAAGAAGAACAAGAGATAGCAAGAAATAGATTAACTACGGTTATTGATAACCATTTAAATAAAATACAGTTGACAAATAGAGATAAGTTTATATTAGATAAAGCAAAGAAAGCTAGTAATTTCTTAAAGGAAAACAAAGATATACTTGTTCTAAATGCAGATAAGGGCAATGTAACTGTAGCCATTAGTAAACAGGATTATGATTTAAGAATCAATAACATTGTAGGAGATATTACAAATTATCATCTTATTAATAGAGATCCAACAACCAAATACCAAAAAATCAATAATGATATAGTTGAAGAATTATTTAAGAAAGAAATTATAACTTCTAATGATAAGAATAAGCTAAAGACAAATGTTGCAGTTGCTCCTCGTTTATATGGGTTACCAAAAATTCATAAAGACAATTTTCCATTAAGACCTATATGTTCTTTTATAAATTCACCCTCATATGAATTATGCAGATATATTACAAATATTTTAAAAAATATTACTAAGGATTCTAAATATAATATTAAAAATTCAATAGAATTTGTGAATAAAATTAGGAATCAACATATATCTGATAATGAAAGCTTAATTTCTTTTGATGTAGTTTCCCTATTCCCAAGTGTACCTATTGATTTTGCAATTAATACAATTGAAAACAAATGGGAAATGATAAGAAGGTATACACAGATTGAAAAATGTTTATTTTTGCGTATTTTAAAGTTTTGTATAGAAGATAATAGGTATTTTCAATATAATAGCAAAATATATATGCAGCAAAGGGGTCTTCCTATGGGATCACCAGCATCTCCAATAATAGCAGATATAGTAATGGAGGAATTATTAGACATATCAATTCAAAAACTTAATATAAAACCTAAAATAGTGACAAAATATGTAGATGACTTATTTTGCATCCTTCATACATCTGAGATAGATAATATGTTATCAACATTAATTCAATTTAATTCCAACATTAAATTTACAGTTGAAAAGGAAAATGACTTAAAACTTTCTTATTTAGATACTCTAGTTATTAGGAAAGGTAATAAATTGATAATAGATTGGTTCCAGAAACCTACAGCTTCGGGAAGGATGATTAACTACTATTCAAAACATAGTAGACATATTATTATAAACACAGCTAGGAATTTTATAGAAAGGGTTCTAAATATAAGTGATAAACAATTTCACAATAACAATAAGAAGAAGGTTATAAATATATTAGAAAATAACAATTTTCCAAATCACATAATTAATAAATTAATATCACAATATAGAAATAGAAGAACAGAAAGTACTAATAATAATAATACAGAACAAAAATTATTTAAATCTTTAACATACATACCAGGAATTTCAGAAAGGTTAACAAAATCTAGAATTTATGATACAGATAAATATAGAATAGCTCATAGAACGTGTAATACATTAAACAGACTATTTAGTAAAACTAAAGATAAAATTGAAAAATGGGATAGATCAAATTTAGTATATAAAATACCATGCAAGGGTAATGATATAGAGAATTGTGATAAAGTATACATATGTAGGTACGACCAAAAATAAATTAAAAACTAGGATAGCAGGTCATAAATCAGATCAAAAATATAGGAATATAAATTCACAAAAAACAGCTTTATCTTCCCATTGTTATAAATCATATCATTTTCCAGATTTTGAAAATGTTTCAATATTAAACACAGAAAATAACTATAAACGTAGATTAATGTTAGAAATGTTAGAAATAATAAACACACCATCATCACACAGAATAAATTTTAAAACAGATACAGAAAAATTAGCACAGAGTTATAGACATTTAGTTAGTAAAAATTGCAGATTTACATAATTTAATTGTGTATATTAACTATATATTATTTGCTAGGGATAATTTATTGTATTATATTATTGGTGTTGTTATTATTATTATAATTTTAGGTATATATATGTGTGTATATATGTATATGTATGTGTATCTATATGTGTATATATATGTATGTATGGATGTATGTGTGTATGTGTATGTACATATATGTGTATATATATGTATATATATATATATATATATATATATATGTGTGTGTGTATGTATGGGTGTATGTATGTGTACGTATGTACGTGTATATATATATGTGTGTGTTCGTATGTATATATGTATGTATGTACGTATGCATATGAGTATGTACATTTGTATATATACATATTTATGTTCCTTTATGTACGTTTATGTTTTATATTAAAAAAAAAAAAAAAAAAAAAAAAAAAAAAAATTAATTATATGCGCCTAATTTATACTATGTATAAGTTTTTTCATGTTATACATATATAAAAAATAATTTTCTTATAAGATTTTTATTATAATTTCTTAATGTTGAAAGGCAAAATAATTGTATTTTACTATAAATTGTTAATGTTGAAAAATTGTATTTTGCTATAAATTGTTAATGTTGAAAAAATTATTTATGTTATTGTATTTGAAAAACAAATATTTTGAATAATTTTTCATGTCATGTTTCAAAACCATTTTTCTATGTATAAAATTTTAATAATTTTTATTTCCTGAAGATGTTAACAAGCTGTTAACGAAATATCGAATAAAAATTATAAGAAATAATATATTATAAAAAACGACCACAAGCTTGATAAATATTACAATAAAAATGCTCTATCTTATCTTTCTTCATCTGTCCCCTCAATACTACCCCTCCTTTCTGTTCCGGCGCAATACACTGCATATGTAGGGGTCATCCCCCGAGTGCTGGTCTAAGATAAAAAGTAGGATATTTTTAGCAATCTCTTGTTACAGAAACCATGTGGGACACTCTATTGGTGGGTCATGTATGGTTTTTAAAGTTTTAATAGCATGTTAAAAGTTTTTATATTTATGGCTTGAATATATTAATAGAATGACCTTAAAAAGGTTGCTTTATGTGTGCGTGTACCCAAAACTTATAAAGACGTAATTACCTGCAGACAAAATATCTGTGTCAAAAACTCTGTTTTTGTTTTTACATTTAGCACGGAACTCAACTATCAAAACCAAAGCTGAAGATCACTGCATATCATGAACTGTTTATGGATAAAATAAAAACATCTGAAACTTTTGTATTTTGATAGAATTCGTATGTTATAAATATTATTAAAATTTGCATTACAAATAGATGTCTGAGTGCCCAATTAATCATTTTATTTAACTAGAAACTATGAGAAATAATTACTTTTTGTAGGCACATAAATGTTTTAAAACTTTGAGTAAATATTGATTAAATGATTATTAAGATAAAAATTTTTATTTGAACTCAAGTTCAAGTCTGGAATCTGCAAATAATTTTTTTGCGAATTTTTATTAAATTCAAGTTATTATTATTAAAAGTGGAATATTAGAATATTTTATAATCGTCAAATTAGCAAAACGGATCAGAACTGATCCAATTCATCACTTTCTACGGCGGTACTTGTCAATAGGAATATCGACTATTTAACCAATATTTTTAACAAAATAGAATGTCAGAACTTTTTATATTCATTTTTAATTTAAATCACGAAATTCCCAGACCCTGACGATTATGATTATAAATATTAAATTTTTATCTTTGCTTTTTCCAAATTTGAGCTTGAATCTAAATACAAGTTCTTATCTTTATAATAAAATTAATAAGATCGATAAATAAAATCACGTTCACTACTCACTTGACTTTCAATAGAAACTCACGAAGAAAAATAATATGTCACTTATACATATGTGACTGCTTAGCGTATCCACAAACCGCAGCTTTAATATATATTTGAAACCATGCCAGATACTCAAATATACAAGTTCCTATAAGCTATTATGAAATAAAACCTGTATACATTTTACTAATTATGCGACCCATATATGTGACATGACTTTCTATGAAAACTCCCACGTCACATATGTGTGACACTGAGTGGTGAACGTGTTAAAAAATATTTATAATTTTTTCATTCTTAATATTTAGCTCTAAGCATTTTACAATATATACATATAATAAACTTTTATCCGCATTTACTGTTTTTATTTTAATAACTTAATTTTATATATATATATATATATATATATATATATATATATATATATATATATATATATAGTTAAAGAAAATAAATATGTCCAACCCTGGAATTGACTTTTGGATTTTGTTTGATTTGTAATACTAATTTAATTGTTCTTGAAGTAAATATAATAAACAATAATTAGTTTTAGTTGTTTAATTTTATATACCAAACATTAGTTTAATTTCTCTCTTTTATATACCAAACACAAATTTAATATCTCTTCGGAGAGTTTGGAAACCCGATTTCACGTACAGACAGATCCACAGACGAACATCGCTTATTTGACTTCCCCATTCATAAGAACCCAGAATATATATATTCAATAGGGTTGCCTGTTAATATTGAGGAAATTACACACGGAATGATAAACCTACGTAATTTCAGTTTAGATAATGATTTAAATTTTATATCAACAAATCTACACAGGACTGCTAATGAACATTATTGAGTGGCTTTCGCAAATTGGAAAAATATTAAATTTATGCCGATTTTCTCTTAGTTTTTGTAATATTGATTGTGTTGTGTACTTCGTTATATTCCACGCTATCAACGCACATGGAGTATTTATCCATTTTAGCCGGACATTAGACTAAAACTAAAAACTAAGAAATGTAAAAATTTAAGTACGCATCTCGACAGACAACAAAATTCTGCATCGTATAGTGAATTTCTAAGGCGTTTGCTTGAGATTTTTCATTTTGCGACACTGTTAAAATCAGGACAGTTGATTAAATTGCATGCGCTTTTACTGATTTTTTAGGATTTTGAGACATTTACAATATATTTTTTTGTGGCTAATTAATTGTTTTTCTCTGCCTTTCGCAGAGAAAAACAATTAATGTCAAAATTGTTTTTCTCTGCGAAAGGCAATGTTATCAGCTGCTTATATTAATTTTTAAAAAAATTTAATTTTAAATTTTTATGATAAGAAAATTTGTTCGAAATTAAAATAAATTAATATTTTCTTCAATTTTTTCTAAAAAAAAATATCAAAAGGTTTTTGAAAGTGAGTTCCGTTGAGTTCGTAAAAATTTTATAATCTACTATAAAATATGAAATCTCTACTTTTAGGCAGAAAAAAAACCTTGCGCGTTTTTGCGTCATTTTTTGGAATATTTTGAAAATTTCGCCTTTTTCTCCTTTTGATCATCTTGCATAGGTATACATATATGAGTAATAAACCGTTTTGTCAGTCATAAAATGTTTAGTTTTTAAAGGAAGGATACCTCCCCTTTCTTTAAAAGCTCAAAAATTAAATTTGTATGGTATTAACGCGTAAGTAATTCATTCTTTTTAATATTTACATTATTTTTGCAAATAATATTTTATGTCACCGCCCACAAAAGGAGACAGGGGAAAAATTATATTTTACGATCTCCTGGGTCCATGTTTAGGTTTTTGAACTATCGCTGACTCTAAAAGTTCCGTTTTCTTAACAAAAGTGCGGGAAAACTTAAAACAAAATTTCATTTTTCAGAGGTAGGATTAGTTCTTCTAAGGAGAACTTTTTTCTCCTTGGTCCGATATTTCTTATTTTCCAACTTAAATATTCTATGATCATAACACATATCTGCCAAGTTTCATCAATTTAGGAGCATGCAATAAATTTTAATCAAATTTATTATTTATTCTAAAGCATTATTACGGTTTAATAATAACATTGTCTAATAATAAAGACAGGCATTTGGAAAACTTCCGTAATTTATATATTTGAAGAACCTTGAAATGGCTGCTGAAGCTTAACTTGTTGTGTACATACTTTAATAACTTAATAAATAATTTATCTTGTGGAATCTAAAAATACTCCTACCTCGTAATTAATAATAATTTAATATTCACGCACTTAAATGTACATAAAAAGCAAACAATAAACTGATAAGTAAAAACATGATCTTAAGTAAGTTTTTAATGAATACAAAGTAGAGATGATATCGTGAGTAACTACCGAATCACGTTTTCAAGCAAACAAATCCATTGAATCATGATCGTGCATGCTCTCAGGCATTCCATTAATGTAAGCAGCACATTTTACGCTTAAAAATCGTTTCAATGGTATTTTGTTTTCTAAAATTTCGAAATGCATTTTTATATAAAAATATATGAAATCGATACACGCGGTATCGAGTGGGCACTTTATCATGCAATTCACTGTTCTAGAACTACATAAAATACCACAAAATGTTTTATATTTTGAGAAGTTTCCCGCAGTGTTTTCTTATAAAAATTCTTCACGATCATACGTCATCACGACGATCATGTAAACAGTAACCTTCTTGGTTACAAAATAAACACACGCAAATAATCCAACATCTCCTGAATTCCAAACATCCAGTTTAAAAGTGATTCGACACAAAATATTAAAAAGCAGGGCACAGTCTGGTCGATAGCACATTTTAACAAAGATTTAATGAACTAAACATGTCACTGGCATTGACAAGAAACTACTTCACATTCGAATCAATAACAAGACGATCATTCCCACAAAAGCAACAATAACGATGTAAATTAATATTTCATATGTTCTTAATTCGTAAAAATGCATTCATTAAATGCACTTGTAATGTTTGTGTGTATGAGTCAAGTGTGTGTGTGTGTGTGTGTGTGTGTTTGTAAGTCTTTATTTTTTGTAAGGCAATAAACATTTGTTGAAGCGGTATCCAGTTAAATTTTAATGAGTTTTACATTGATCGAAACTCATCGGGAAGGAAGTGGTAACACAAAGAAAGCGAAAAAAGTATTTTACACTAGTCATATCAATAACAGCTCATCAGCATCAAAGCATCACAATTTGATCATTGACACGCAGATTATTTACTATTCCACATTATGAAGTCAATGTTTCTCAATCGAAAACGGATTTTTACATTAAAACTTTTAATATGATACGATATGTGAAAGTCAGACATCATTTACATGGTTCATACAGTGTGACCATTGGGGCGACTAATGTAGAAAATATGCATTTTCTGCTTATTTTCGAAAATCGAAAAGGCAATCGATATAAATAAAACAACGCATTGTCTAGCTTTTTATTGAATGTTATTGACAAGAAGACAAAAAATCAAGATTTCATATACAGTAAAACACGGTTATAACGAACTCGAAAGGACCGAACAAATTTGTTCGTTATATACGAAGTTCGCTACATCCGTAATAAGAGAAAAAAATTTTACGTACATTTAAGTACTTGTATACGTATATATGTACATATGTATATTATTATGATTTTATAGCTTCTTGAGAATTAAGTTTTACACTACAAACTATAGTAACTTCGATCCCTTTCGGAGAATTTGCAGTGATTTTAATAGTCTTTACCCTTGTATCGATTTCAACAAATGTATTGATGTCGTAAAAAATGATATAATTTTACATCTTAACTCATTACAAAATTGATTATAAATAAATGTTTAATTTGTTAAATCGACATTTGTTAAAGCCATATTTTTTGTTTTTGCTGTAATTTGTCTTGTTACTATTAAAACAAAGCTTTATAGATTCCATTTATATATGTATGTAATTATTATTTCTGAAACATTGTTATATTTTAATTGTATCAGTCTGTAAGGATTAATCCTTAGACTAAATAAATAAATAAATAAATATACATTTAAAATGTACATTTAATAAAAAATCAGTCAATTCATTTACTACAAAAACAATATATTAATCATACATACATAAAGTAAAAATAAAATAATTCAAGGTTAGTTGGTTAGTTAGTTATTTTTTATTGAGACTTCATTTTTTTCATATTACAGAATTACTCAACTAATTACATTTTGAAAAAACTTAAAACTACCAAGTTTTATTTTAATAACATAAATTAATTTTGACTATGCAACTTGCTTATTAAGATTAAATGAAAAATATTTATTTTGTTTTTAAATTAGTGTATATATGTAAAAAATCAGTGTTTGCTCCCGACACTTTCCATTATTAGTAAAGCAGTAAAGCTTTGTTTACAATAAATAAACTTAAAATTAATAATAAAAAAAAACTTAAAACTAAATCTTAAATAAAATCCTAAAAATTACAACAACAAAAAATATTCAAAAAAAAATTATAATAATATTTACAAACTAATTTTAACCCCTGTGAATACCAGGAGTATTAACTCAATAAAAGTTTTGATCAACAAAACTTTCCTGCACAATCCCAATGCAAGAAATATATTGCGTGTTTGACCAACTCAAATTTTTCTCACTGGATAAAATATTTTGAATAACGCTGCCTTCAAAGTAAGTCAATATTTCAACAAAACCCCCATTAGCCTAACAGCATACCGAGATATGGGAGTTAATTTAGCATTATCATATAAATATTTATTAGAGAATCTCTTGTTTAAATATTGATAATTCTTTTCGTACAATGTGCCGCTCGAATATCTCCATTCTTTTCATAATTGTCTTCGAGATGCTGAACCAAATTGGAAATGCATAGAGAAGAATTGGCCTGATACTAACCTTGTACAACAACAACTTCGTCTCAACTGGTAAAAATTTACTGTTAAATAATTTCCCAAACACTCCCTTCACACAATTTGCCTTAATTTTTACAATTTGTGGGTGGATGCGGCACGCCTTCCCCTGATGCAATCTACCTACAATTTTTTATAACATACTTTTTTGTTACGGAGAACATTTATGAAGGGAGTTAAGGTGCTATTTCGCTTTTTTTTAAATAAGGTGCACCCTAATATACATACATACATAGACATACATACGCACACACATACATATATACATATATATATATATATATATATATATATATATATATATATATATTTTTTTTTTTTTTTATGGACGTAATGATAGCAACTATCAATAGTGGCCCCACGACAACTTCACTAGCACCACCCTGGGACAGCTTTGGCATTTCATCAGGGTGGGTAGTATTATCAGTATTATTCCTACGTCCTCCTTAGTTCCTAGGTAAGGAGGTTCGGAACTGATGCGCATATTTAATCGTCAGTAGCTAACGAATCCTAAGACGTACTAACTCTCCTACGAATCTGTGCTAATCTGCGAAGTTCTATTAGAACAAGCTGTACAAAACTACACACTCTGGTCCAATTCAATAAGGATTCCAGCATGGTCGGAATAATATTCTCCGGGCTGATCGTACGCCCCAAGCCTTCCTCTAAATACGACCTCCAGTTGCTGAATCGTGAGCAGACAAAGACGACATGCTCAGCATCCTCAACCACATTCCCACCACAGTGTGGACAGAACGGAGAGTCGTCGCGCTTAAAACGAAATAGATATGACCTAAAGCAACCATGTCCAGACAAGAACTGTGTTAGGTAATAGTTCAGATCACCATGTTTCCTAGTCAGCCATAATCTGATGTCGGGTATTAATGAATAAGTCCATCTTCCCTTTTCAGTGGTTGACCACCGTTCTTGCCATTTTTGCATACATAAATCAGAGTTATCCCTATTCATGATTTCTAAATCGATAGGGATCATACCCGCAATGATAAAAGCCGCCTCGTCCGACACTGTCCGAAATGCACTACATACTCTTAAAGCAGCTAGCCTATACACAGGGGATACCAGCCCCACATATGTGGAATATCTAAGTGAGTCTGACCATACCGGGTGTGCATATAGGATAATGCTCCTTACTACTCCAGCGAGCAGTTTCCTCTGAAGATACTTTGGCCCTCTCGTGTTTGGCATGATCCGAGATAGCGCCAAACAGGTCCCTGATGCTTTGGATGCTATATATCGCAAGTGCTCGCGAAAAGATAGCCGTGTGTCAATCATCACACCCAGATATTTCAGAAATGCCTTTGATTCTATGGAACAGGTGCCAACATTGAGGGTAATAGTTTCCCTAGCCTTACGACTACTAATCAAAACCGCTTCGGTTTTATGATCAGCTAGAGTCAATCCCATTGCAGTGATCCAGGACTTTACTAATTGTACGCTGGCATTTGCAATGGTTTCTGCCTCCAGCAATTCCTTAGCTTCACACACCAGCGCTATATCGTCTGCGAATCCCACAATCTGCACTCTCTCAGGTAACCTCAACCTTAGTACTCCATCATACATTACGTTCCACAACAATGGTCCAAGTATCGATCCTTGGGGAACACCACCACTAATCCTACGTTTCCTTATACCCGCATCTGTACTATAGATCAATTCCCTATACCGGAAATAATCCTGCACTATCCCTATCAGATATTCTGGGATGTCCAATCGAGTTAGAGCATCAACAATATGCACCCAGCTCGCTGTGTTGAACGCGTTCTTCACATCCAGCGTCACAACTACACAGTACTCCTTTGTGCCATTCCTCCAACTCCTGCCATAGATAGTCCGTGCAGCAGTTTCTACTACCACGTTTATAGCATCCACTGTTGACCTCGCCCTCCTGAAGCCAAATTGGTTGTCTGATAGACCATTTCTGTCATCAACGCAATTCCCAAGTCTTCGGCAGATCACACCCTCTAGCAACTTCCCACATGTATCTATCATACACAGTGGCCGATAAGATGAGGGATCATATAGGGGTTTTTTGGCTTTTGGTATTAATACCAACTTCTGCCTCTTCCATCTTGTTGGAAAAATTCCACTACCTAAGCATGTATTCACCATTCTTAAGAACTGCTCAGGACAAAGCCTGACGGCCTCCTTTAATACTATATTTGGAATGCAGTCGAGTCCAGGTGCCTTCTTGTCTCTAAACCTAGAGACAACGTCCTCAATCTCAGCTATGGTAACCGGGGGAAAATTTAATGTCCCAATTGGAGGGTTGTGCTCCCAAGGTGGTGCGTCCTGCTGGGGAAAGAGATGGTCTACAATTTCCTCCAGGATTGGCCCCTCACTCGGTTGCAACGGGGTCAGGCATTTAAGTTTTTTGGTGACCAGCTTATATGCGAGACCCCAAGGATTATCATCCACCTCATCACAGATATTAAGAAAACACTGCCGCTTGCTCCTACGAATTGCATCCTTTAGGGCCTTCCTCCTATTCCTGTAATTCTCCTGGTATACGCTATTCTCTAACCTACCTCGAGTTCTTGTATACTGCCTTCTGGCACGTATACACTCCGCCCTCAAGCCGGCAATATCATCATTCCACCAATAAACCGGTGACCCCTCTACGGATCCTTTCCGCCTCACCATAGATGCATCGCACGACCGCGTTATATGGTTTACCAATTGTTCTGCCATATCCTCAGCTGAACCATTTAATTCCATACCTTCCATACAGATGGCAAAAATATCCTTATCAAAGGTATTCACTTTCCATTCCGACAAACCTTGTGCACGGGGAGTCACATGCCGTATATCATCCTGTATATCCATAATTATGGCACTGTGATCGCTGTGAGTATAAACATCAGATACTCTCCAGTTTACACGGTTTATAATGGTATCGCTGGCAAACGTAATATCAATAATTGAACCACCATTTCCTCCTCTAAATGTTTCCTCATCTCCAGAATTCAAGAGCACAACATTTAGCGCAGAAAGGGCCTCTAATAGCATCCTTCCCCTTGCATTTGTCAAGGGGCAGCCCCATTCAACAGCCCACGCGTTGAAATCCCCTGCTATTATAACAGGACTCCTGGCTGCAGCGTCCATCACTATGTTGTCTATAATAACACGAAAGTCATCAATAGAATACCTAGGAGGAACATAACAGCTGTACAAACATATGCCGGAAACAGTGGCCCGCGTGTACCCACATTGCGGTGATAACCTCTCCCTCAATATCAAAGAACCGGTAGTCCATATAGCTGCTGTATCTGTATCATCAGTAATCCAATTTGCAGATACAATCTTCTTATATGGCTCGCTGAGTACAGCAACGTCTACCTTTAAGTCTCGTACGGTTTGCCTAAGCAACTCCTGTGCTGCTTGGCAATGATTGAGATTTAGCTGTAATATGCGCATCCTGATTTTTAAGTAGTGTTTAACCTCTAAGCTTTTGTAGCGCCCTCTTGTAGTACGGGCAAACTACGCATCCGGTGACATGGTCACCATTAGTACTTCCACCCTTTCTACAGAGCATGCACGAAGGTCTGTTGGAACATGTTGCAATCTTGTGGCCAGCTTCCCCACAACGCAAGCAATTTCCGGATAGATCCTGGCCGCTACAATTCGTCGCCCTATGTCCAAAATCGAGACAGTTGTAGCACGTCTTCGGTGCTATCTTTTCCCGTATTCGACACACGACCCAGCCGATGCGTATCTTGGACATCTCTAGAAGGCGTCTAGCTAGAGGAGCACTCAGGCCAATCGTGGCAGTTTGTGTTCCCCCATACGCTCTCCTCAGTGATTTAATTGCAGTCAACTGCAGTACCTTAAAATCGTTGGATTTACTAACTATGGCGTCATAGATGTCCTCCTTGGAAGTCACCTCATCTATGTCCCTAATTTCAATCCTAACCTCTTGGGATAGTGCCCGTACTTCGGCAGTCCCACCCAGTACCGCTACCACCTCCGACCTGAACACACCTATATTCTGGTGAGCGGGTTTAGTGAGCTCCAGTAGCAGCTCACCCTTCCCAGTCTTCCGAATGCCCTTCACATTCTCCCCCAGATTACTAAGTTTAGGGTCCTTCTTCACTTGCTTGAGAATCTCAGCATAGGAAGCGTTCCCACATGTTTTAATAACTAGGGCATCCGAACGTGACCCCTGCTTACTCCTAATCCTATTTCTATTCGCTTCCCTGGGACGGACCTTTATCCACCCAGGTTCCTTAGTGCCTGGGTTCGGCAAAGCAGCACCATTCGCTGCCGCCGATCCCACACAGCTACCTTCACTACTCCTGATTGCATCTACTGCATCCTTCCTCTTCTTCTTAGCCTTATTCCCCTTTGGCCCAAGAGTACTTTCATCTCTCCTACGCTTCGGGGTCGCACCTGCAGGGACAGGGGGAGATGGTCTTACCATAACCCCTGTCTGCGTCTGCTTATTGCAGGGCACCTTGAGCTGACCAGTTCCACTGCTCAGCTCATCTGCCACCTGCATATACAATGCCTGTATTTCTCGAGACATGGATACTATATCCTTGTGGACATTCGATCTTGTCTTGAGAAAGTCTAATAGCTTTGCTATCCTCTCTCCTAGTGTTTCAACCTTGCCTTTCGGTTCCTGACCACCGTCTGTGGTGCCAAAACCTACCCTATGCGGCGTGTTCACCGCCGTAGGGGGCGATCTCGCGATCACCGGCCTCTTCAGGAATGGATTCTCAATTTCGCCATTTCCAGAGCCTTCCGCTTTCGCTTCTAAATTATTTTTATTGATCTTCATTCAATTGGGTCCAAACTCGCAGCCGCTGTCTCCGTTCGTTGTGCAGTCACGTTTAGATCCCATGGGTGTCTTTGCAAGCAGTGAGGTCCATGCGACGGTTGACGAAGAGACCTTATGGATCAATCCGCCAGAGCCAGATCCGTGCTAACCGGGAATCAACATCCGGACCTACACCACCAACTTAATGATGACGAACTTCAAACGTACTTTGAGACTTGCCAAGTTTTAATAGGACGGAGGCAGTTGTGGCATTAGCCTGAGAGCCATTTCTGTACAAATTCACTCATACATACTTAAGTCCCAGAATACCACATCTACCAGCCCAGGGTTCTACCATTTCAAATCGTTTTCCCAGGAATGCCATAATTAAGACCGTACTGGACTTGGTCTTAATGCCAGGGACTTCAAAGCCCCATCTCAGTGTGCCAAATAAAGGGCCACACTGAATAACAGGTCTTCTTGGGGCATCTTTGTTCAAGCCCTCCAACCCGTTATAATAACTCAGGGCCGCGGGGTCGTTACTCCCCGTTATCCGTACATATATATATATATATATATATATATATATGTGTGTGTGTATATGTACATATATATGTATATGTGTATGTATGTATGTGCGTATGTATGTATATATACATATACATATATATATATATATATATATATATATATATATATATATATATATATATATATATAAAATATATAAAGAACTACCACAAACTGTCTCGAAAATGAGTCGAAATTGATCAGATGCGCGAGTCATAAGACTCCCTTAGAACAGTCGCGGCTAGGGTACCACTTTCTAACGAACGAACAGTCATTTTCGACTCGAAAACGAGCGCATAAATGCTTATTTTAATCGTGCGAAGGAGTCGAAAAAGACTCGAAATGTTTTTTATATATATATATATATATATATATATATATATATATATATATATATATATATATATATATATATATATATATATATATATATATATATATGCATGTATAGGTTTTTTAAGGTTTTTATAAGTTTTTTAATTGAAAAAATCAGTTATTTTTCTTTGTACCTTTTTTTTAGTATTGTATTCTCAATAAAATTCTCCAAATCTATCAAATTATGAAGAACGTTAAATGAATTTTCTTTTGAACTCAAAAATTGCCGAATTGTTTTTAAACTATTCCTTGCAGATTCATTTGAAGGAACTAGCAATTGGTCTTCTTCATCAGAATCATCATCTTCAATATTTAAGCCACCATTCTGATGATTTTGTACCTCCATGTTTTGGAGGTCAGTTAGAAACTCTGTTGTAATTACAAGATCATCAATACTAGCATATTCTTCAAAAGTAAGGGCATTTGGCAACCAATCTATTAATTCAATATATACATCATTTTCCATATTAATCTGAGGAATGGATTGTTGCGCATTTTCTGTAATTCTAAATCCACAGCGAAAACAATTTTCAATGGTTTGTTTAGTTATGTTTGTTAGTTACTTTATCCCACGCAAATTTAAAAAAATTAAGTGCGTCTAGAAGTTTTATATTTGGAAGATCTTCATTTAACGCAATAGATGTTAAATATTTTTGCAAAATTTTTTCCGGTAGTGATGTTTTAAGTTTTTTATTATTCCTTGGTCACATGGTTGTAGTACACTTGCTGTGTTGGGCGGCAAGAAACAAAGCTTAATATTTTTAAAAACCATTGAAGGATGAGCGGTGCAGTTGTCTGATATAAGAACCATTTTTCTATTTTGAGAAGCAAATTTTCGATCAATTGTTTCTAACCATCGGCAAAAAAAAATCAGCCGTCATTCAAGCTTTATAATTAGCCATATAGTCTATTGGAAGTTCTTTCACATTTTTAAAACATCTGGGTCGTTTTGATTTGCCAATAACTAATAGTGGCATTTTTTCTGAACCAACTGAGTTGCAGGCAAACAAGAATCGTAAGGCGTTATTTCGACTTTTTTCCACCATGACAAGGGTCATCTTTGAAGCATAACGTTTTATCAGGAAGGCAACGAAAGAATAGTGCACATTCGTCACAGTTAAAAATGTCTTGTACAGCATATTTTTTTAAAATATCAGGAAGCGTTATTATCTCCCACTCATTTGTCATTTGAGATGTTACAAATTTTGATTCTCCACATACTGTTCTATATTTTATGGCGTGTCGTTGTTTAAAACGTTCAATCCATTCTGTATTTGGACAAAAATCTAAATTTAACTCCTTTGCTAGAGATTCCGCTTTTTCTTTCACCAATGTTTCGGAAATTGGAATGCTTAGAGCCCGACATTGTGTAAACCAAAAACGCCTTTTCTAGGTCTTAATAATTGTGGATAATGTTGATTTTGGTATTTTAAATGGTTCACATAATTGTTTTTTACTTTTACTTACTTTGTCAATTTCACGAATAATTTGCATTTTAGTTTCAATTGATAAAGAATTTCTATTATTTTTTTTGACATTTCTTCTTTTACACTGTTTGTTATTTGCATATGAAAACAGCTGATCAGTTTGTTCGTTTTATCTATTGATATTCTGCGTTTTTTGTATAGATTTGGTACATTAGGAGTGTTTATAAGAGTTCAAGTTTAGCGTTTTTAAAGAGTTGCCAAAATTTTTGGAGGGTGTTATAAAGGTATAAATTTATATAAAAAATCATTGAAGGGTACAGAAAAAGATGTTCGCTATTAGGAAAGTTCGCTATAACCGTGTTCGTTATAAACGTAATAGTTTGTATGAAAAACCAGTGGTTCGTGCTTGGGACTTTTAAAACCTGTTCGCTAAAAGTAAATTTCGTTATAACCGTGTTCGTTATAAACGTGTTTTACTTTATAACACACGTATATATAAATGTTGACAGTATTTTTTATATATTACAAAACTCAGCACATCCAATTTTAGTTTTATTTAAATCTACAGTCGTTCGATATTTGCGAACGAATACGGCATAACTATAATTTGTTTAAAAAATTCTTGTAAAACTCGACAAATCTTTTTGAAATCTTCTTTTCAATTGCCTTAACGCTCACACAGAGAAATTTGATTCTTAAATTTTTGACAGTTCATTTAATTTAGGTTGTGTAAAAAGAATTTATTATTAGTTCAAAGTGGAACTTCTATTTCTGTTAAAAAAATGGAAGTCAAAAGTAATTCTTTCTCTTCCTCAGTAAAATCAGCTTCTTCCGTCTACATGGACGCGTCTTCCGAAATCCCCGAAAAGAGAGACATCGGTCCTGGGTTGATGTATTGGAAATAGTCCTAAATAGCCCTATTGATAAAAGCAAAATCTAATGTTGATTTCTTTCCTAAAAAAGAATGCTAAATATTTTGCACTTTTCAATCAAAAATGGCAACATTATGGCATTTGGAAATAGTGAATTTATTAGAAATTAATCAACCATCTCTTACGAAAAATTATTTTTACTTTAAAAATGCGCCCAGTTGTAGTTTCTTAGGAAAACAGTGATAAAATGTTACATTTTTTCAGAGAAGAATTAACCATAAAATGCAGTTGCAGAGCTCGAAAATTTTTAGTATTTAAAAGTAACAGCGCTAGAACGAAAAAAAGAATCTTAAAACATAAAACTTAGCTTTTAGTTTTTAAAATGCCACATCACTAAAATAAAATTTTAATATAAGTATGTTTTTTATGTTATAAAATATACATATATCATTCTTAATTTTTGGTATATGGACACGTTCAGATTATATTGGTATGTTCACAAAAGTTGTTCAGCTTTACCGTGGCTACAATTTTTTTAAATATTGTGTACGAAA
Source organism: Linnaemya tessellans (assembly GCA_951800035.1). Lineage (NCBI taxonomy): Eukaryota > Metazoa > Arthropoda > Insecta > Diptera > Tachinidae > Linnaemya > Linnaemya tessellans. The sequence goes on from OX637535.1 coordinate 76,390,507, forward strand.
AATCAGGATTTCTTAAAACTTATGATCAAAATATTTAAAAAAAAATTTTTTTTCTTTAATCTTCTTTAAAAAAATACATTTTTGTCATAAAATTTTAGCAAAAAATATTTCAAATACTCTTGGCAACATTTTTGCCGAACATAGTTAAGCGATATTTTTAAGTGCTGATTAGCTATTTGGCAAAAACTGATGACACCTTTTTTTGGGCATCATGGTAATATTGGTAATTGGGAATATACAATTTGATAGTAGAATGGAACCCATATAGTCACGACCTTGCACTTTTCACTTTTTCTTCATTTGTCGCATAGTGTTATTACCTTTGTTTTTTAAATTCAATATAATTTTTCAAATAAAATCGTACATTTACGTTTTAGAAATTAAAGTTCGGTTGACACTAGACTAAGATACAAGCTAATAACTAAACCAAGGTAGTTTTACCGGTAATTCAAGATTTTAGAGGTGTTTCTCAAATTTCAAAGACGGAGTCTTGTTCTGCCCGACAAGACCTATCAGAAAAATAATATCATGTCCCAGGTATTTCAACTTTGTTCTATTTTGTATCATAGTGTCATTATTCAAAAAATTTAGTTTTATTATGAAATTATAAAAGTTGAGTTTTTATGACCTATTTTGGGTATCAGGACACGTTCAGATTATATTGGTATGTTTACAAAAGTTGTTCAGCTTTTCCGTGGCTACAATTTTTTTAAATATTGTGTACGAAAAATCAGGAGTTACTAAAAGTTATGATCAAAAAATTTAAAATAAAATTTTTGTTCTTTAACTTTCTTAAAAAAACTCTACGATAAATCACATTTTTGTCATAAACTTTTAGCAAAAAATTTTCCAAATATTCTTGGCTACATTTTTGCCGAACATAGTTAAGCGATATTTTTAAGTGATGATTAGCTATTTGGCAAAAACTGATGACGGTTTCTTTGGTAATCAAAGTATTTTAGAAAAAAATAAATCAGTATTGAAAATCAGAAAGACCAAAAAAATGGTTCCAGGGGTGAAATTAAGCTATGCATATACTCTAGACGTATGTACGTCCGAGGAGGGTATATAAAATTCGGCATATTCTAATATAACACCTTAGTCGTATCTTTTGTAAAGTGTTGAATTGTAAATAATATTTTGCCAACAAAATTCCGTCAGTAGTGGCTGTTGCCAAAGAGTTTATAATTTTAGTTTTATTGGAAGTCATCTCACTAAATATTCGTTCATTAGTAGCAGATAAACTTGGTAATACCATTGCATTGTGATTAATATATAATATATATCAGACAAACGTTCGTCTATATTTAAAAGTTTTCTTTTGTTACCAAATTGTTTAAAAGGGAAGTAAACAAGTATTTTTTTAAACAGCAGATGAAGTAATCAATTTTGAATCATTTGGAACTGAATTCTCACAGTCAAATCAATATAACATTCAACGGAATTATTATATTTCTAATTTCTAAAAGTTTTAATATATCATATCAAACACTTTTATTCCTTTACAAGAATACTAAAAGAAAATCGTCAATCGTCAATTTTCACTTTGAGAAAAAAGCCCAGGATTGTCACGTCTTCGTTATAGACACCATTTTTCACATAACTTATGGTTCTTACAGTATGGATTGCCATTTATTTATTTTCTCTCTATTTCGACTGAAGTTCTATTAATGTCGGCTGAAGGTATACGAATATTTACTGTTAAATTTTGATAGGGTTATATCTGCAACTTCTTCAATAGTCAGCCATGATTCCACTCTTAACTATTGCAAATGTAGTGGTCACCGCCCGTGTGCTGGTCCGAATTTAAAAAAAGTCGTTTTTCATTCCGATTGCTTTGTTTTTATTGCAGCCATTAACCTTTGGTTTTCATGACACAAATTCAAGGCGTCTGTGAGTTTGCTTTTCGGTATTTCTAATTTCTTGCCTACTTGATTGAACATATTTTCTCATTCTGCGAAACACATGAGAATTCAGAACACATTTCTTTATTTTCTGTACTTTTGTTAGGTTTCTTGGTTTCTGGGGGCTAACTTAATTATTTTATATATTAAGAAACACTGATATTTCTTAACACTGTATTCATTCATACATATAAAAGAGCGATCAATATTCGCTTGATCATGATCATTAGCAAATCAAAAGAAACAGCGAATCATCACTTTTGTGTGCAGTTTGAATGAAAACAAAAATCTCAGAAGCCCACAATGGCTTTTTCTCCAATACCTTATATGCACTGCAAATGTAGTGGGCATCCCCCGTGTGCTGGTCCGAATTTTAAAAAAAAGTCGTTTTTCATTCCGGTTGCTTTGTTTTTATCGCAGCCATTAACCTTTGGTTTTCATGACACAAATTCAAGGCGTCTGTGAGTTTGCTTTTCGGTATTTCTAATTTCTTGCCTACTTGATGGAACATATTTTCTCATTCTGCGAAACACACGAGAATTCAGAACACATTTCTTTATTTTCTGTACTTTTGTTAGGTTTCTTGGTTTCTGGGGGCTAACTTAATTATTTTATATATTAAGAAACACTGATTTTTCTTAACACTGTATTCATTCATACATATAAAAGGGCGATCAATATTCGCTTGATCATGATCATTAGCAAATCAAAAGAAACAGCGAATTATCACTTTTGTGTGCAGTTTGAATGAAAACAAAAATCTCAGAAGCCCACAATGGCTTTTTCTCCAATTCCTTATATATAATTGAAGATCTCATGTGTTATTGACTGAAGCTTAAATAGCGCTTCCTCTATAAGATGTGTCTGTCCTTACAATAGAGATTATGTGTATGTATACATATTTTTGTTTAGTTTCTGCATTTAATTCTTTTTCTTGACAAATGATTTTTCTGTCATTAAGTTGAAATAAATACTTCACTGAATTGATTAATATTGTTCATGATTCTCATTCCCGTTAAACCCATTGTTATTAAATTAATAGATTGGAACTAATTTTTAAGCCAATAAAATATTTGTAATTGCCTTTTAATTTCGATTTTTGTTTTTCTCTTTTCTTCACTTACTTGTATTTGATAATCGTTCTCGCCACGCCATTGGATTTGCTACTAGACCTTGTAAGCCCGGCCAATACAGATGTGTTCTATCAACCATATGACTCGCATGTGTTTTTAATGGCGTTCCTTGATTTTGTGACAAATATTGCGCCATGCCCGCTGCTGCTGCCGCTATTGAAAAACGTGGTATGCCACCTGGAAAGTTTTACAGCATTATTTCGATTAGATTATGCTTCATTTATTTCTACAATAATATACATATACAATCAAATTTCTTCTGTTTTGAATTCAACATAATTACATTAGAATGTATCACGTTATGAGTTTTAGCAAACAAGAGTGAATGTGGCATCAGCTTTTGGAAGAAGTACAACTTTTTCTGGGCCCCGAAACTAAAGCAATGGCCCCTACTCATGCAATCCCTTGCAAGCGTGGATCCAGGTGGGTCATGATCCCCCCCGGCCTAGCTTAGTACTGCTATCTATTTATTCTAAGCTCATTGATAAATAAAATAAATACATAATACATAAGTATTTAAAAAAATATTTTTTAAAATAAATATTGTTTTGATGATGAATAAAAAAAGTTCTGCTCAGCAATAAGTATTTTTATCATGAATAAAATACAAAAAGCAAAAATTAGCCCGTACGAACGAGTATTCATGTACAACAAAAGCAAAATTATGTATATACATACATACATACATACATACATACATACATAGATAAGTGTTTGCTTGCTGTGTATTAAAATAACTTGTGTATTAAACTAAGTCCTCTTTCACACACATCAGGTATACTTGATCAGTTTTTCTTCAATTTTCATTCGAACATGCATTTACGTTCACACACGAAACGTCATGGCAAGTTTTTCTTCATTGCTGAACATTCATTTAATATATTACGGATGATAAAACAAAAGAAAATATAAAAACTGACTAGTACCGTCAAGTCTGTACCCCTTTTCACGCTCTTCACCGCTCTCTTCTAAAAGATCAACATTTGACGAGTCAAACCTGGGGGTCGATTCTGGTTCTGTGAAAACGTGAAATGAAAAGTTTTTTCAGCTTTTCATAGTAATTCTGATTCGCGTACTATGAAAAAACGTAAGGACAATAATGTGTTTTCATAATGTAAAAAACAGGCGGAATGAAACGAAATTTTTTCATATTTGCACATCAATGGTGATTCTGGTTCAATGCAACTGTGTAAACAACTGTCAAAAAGTTTTCATATGAAAAAAAAAAATTTCACTTCATTTATTATCGTGATAACAATGGAGAAGATGAAAACGCGCAACAGTTTATGGAAATACTTTTAAAAAAGTGAGTTCAACTATTAATACTTTTCTATTTTTTTAGCCTTTGATTATTTTATTTTAATTTATATTGAGCTTGAGGCTTATTTTTATAAAAACTATTTATTTTATATTTATTTCAATATTTCGATATCCTCTGGATATCTTCTTCAGGATAAAATTATTTATAATAATTTAACAATAACAAAATTCTTTATAAATTATATAAACTTAAATATTTTTGTTGTTTGTTTTTATATAAAAAATTAGAAAATGAATGAAAAATTTTTTTCATACATATTAAAAAACATTTCAAAATTTAAACTTTTTTCTTTCCTGTCTACATTATGAAAATTGAAATTTGAAAAATGAGGAAATGAATATAATAATTAATAAAATTTGAACACATTCTAGTTTACCCTATGATCATTTTAATAATCTATTTTTGTAAATCAAATGTCTATAATTCTGTGCTACACTAGCAGTGTCAGCCTTAAAATTAACTCTTTTATCTAATGGTACATTTGTTATCTGTAACATTTCTAACATATAGCGATGTTTATACCTATTTTCAGATTAACGGGACATAGATCAAACTTAAAATATAGGAATTATACTTCTACACAAAAAACAGCACTATCTTTACATTGTCGTGATTCAAATCACTATCCAGATTTTGAAAATATATCCATTTTAAATTCTGAAAATAGGTATAGACATCGCTATATGTTAGAAATGTTACAGATAACAAATGTACCATTAGATAAAAGAATTAATTTTAAGGCTGACACTGATAGTGTAGCACAGAATTATAGACATTTGATTTACAAAAATAGATTATTAAAATGATCATAGGGTAAACTAGAATGTGTTCAAATTTTATTAATTATTATATTCATTTCCTCATTTTTCAAATTTCAATTTTCATAATGTAGACAGGAAAGAAAAAAGTTTCAATTTTGAAATGTTTTTTAATATGTATGAAAAAATTTTTCATTCATTTTCAAATTTTTTATATAAAAACAAAAACAACAAAAATATTTAAGTTTATATAATTTATAAAGAATTTTGTTATTGTTAAATTATTATAAATAATTTTATCCTGAAGAAGATATCCAGAGGATATCGAAATATTGAAATAAATATAAAATAAATAGTTTTTATAAAAATAAGCCTCAAGCTCAATATAAATTAAAATAAAATTAATACTTTTCATTCAACTTTTAATATGTTTCATTTAACTTTTAATGCTTTTCATTAACTTTTCTATTCTTTTATATGTATGTATATGCATATACATATATATATATATATATATATATATATATATATATGTATATGTATATATATATATATATATATATATATATATATATATATATATATATATATATATAGATATATATATATATATATATATATATATATATATATATATCCGCAAGATATATATATATATATATATATATATATACGAATGTGTATATGTATATAAATTACCATTAACTTTTTATTTATAATCTTTATTATTATTTTTTGTACAATTGTTCTGAAAGAAGTGGATATAATTTTTTTATTTCTATTCATTAATGCGTGCGAGTTTGTTTTTATTTTTTTCATTTGACAATTATTCAGAACCCGAAGTAGAGGTTAAGTTAGCATCGGCGGTTACTAACAATTATTTAGCGGCAGCTTACCTAAACTAATTGCCGTACAAACACATATATATATATATATGTATATATATATATATATATATATATATATATATATATATATATACATGTATATATATATATATATATATATATATATATATTTATATATGTATGTGTGTGTACATGAGTGTGTGTGCACATGTATATATATATATGCACATATATTTATATATATATATATATATATATATATATATATAGATATAGATATATATATAATATATGTGTATATATATATACCTATATATATATATATATATATATATATATATACATATATATACATATATATGTATATATATATATATATATATATATATATATATATACATATATATATATATATGTGTATATATATATACCTATATATATATATATATATATATATATATATATATATGTATATATACATATATATATATATATATATATATATATATATACATATATATATATATATGTATGTATATATACCTATATATATATATATATATATATATATATATATGTACGCGCGTTTGTAACAATGGTTACATATGTTTTATTGTTAAATATGTGTATGATAATAGCTTCCCTTTGCAATGTATTAATACTAATAGTTGCAATTATACTTAGTGTTTTATATTTTTGTGCTAATATTTGTTTAATAATAACTAAGTTAGACACAAAATGTTTAACATATTCAAAAACTCAACCAACAGTAGATGAACATTAAGGCGGCGGCTCAAGAAATTACAAAATTGTGTATGCGGCCTAACGCCGCACTTGAAACTTTTAAACTTCGCCCTCTGTAAGTGACATTGAAAGTTATATAGCATGGTTACAGTATTTTCATGGATACAACTGGAATGAAACAGTTTTTCATAACATGAACGGGAATCGCATTTTGTGTAAATGTGAAAAGTGTTATGAAAAGTTGTTATGAAAACGAAAATGAAAAGTTTTTTTTTCATTTCACGTTTTCACAGAACCAGAATTGACCCCCTGATGTGTGTGAAAAGGGTCTAACTCCACTGCTTTGATTTTATTCAACGTCAACCATGAATGGAAAACATGATACAATTGTACTTTTTTTGGTACAATTAGACTTTGTTTGTACCGTGGTACTACCACGACTAATTTGGTACAATTTAAATATCTCAATCAAAAGCTTACACCTAGTTCATAAAAACGTATTATGCTTGAAAATTTTCGTTAATTTCTCAGTGAATCAGTTAATAAACATAAAATATTTCTGTGAATTATACGGTTACTTAATCAAAGATTTTGTGTCAACTTTTTATTACATACAGTATTCCAGTCAGTACTTCATGAAATTTTCGGATCGCTTCTTACTCCTCTGCTTGTTCTATATATTTATTTTGACCCGAATCTTTCAAAATAGTGTCTTATGTCTCATATTTCTGCTAAATTATTGGCCATTTAAGTAACGAACTTACAATTATTTGCTATAATTTTTCGCAACAGAAACATTTTTCATCATTAGGCTGCCTTATATCTGATTCAAAAACAATAACGTTGAAAAAGAATATAATAATTGATTTCCAAATACCGAAAAAGTTTTCAATCAATGTCTCGTTGCCTCAAACTACCAGAAAATTTATTATCTTAAATTGTGTGACTTTTTGAATAGAATTTAATCAACTGATTCCTAGATTTTTATTTATATAATATTTTTTGTTGTATATGTACTTGTGTAGAGAAGTTTTTGAATTTCTATTTATAGAAATATAAAAAAATGGTACCGTCATGGTATGAAAAGTACATTTTATTTAGTTAATTGGTACAATATCAAAATAGCCCTTTTCCATCCCTGAAGTCAACTCTTGTTTGCATAAACACTTCAATAAAACATGTTCGATTACCATCCGGACAATGAAGCAAACGATGCGTTCGCCGATATGATACTGTTTTCATTCAACAATCTCTTTTGCTGCGTTGTCAAAAGACAATAAAAACTTTCATGTATGATGTCAGTAAAAGATGTTCGATCTCGCGTCGTCTCACACATACATACTTGTACGAAGCGTTCATCACTACTTTGTATCGTTCTATTAGAAACATAAAAAAATCATTTATGTACATGTATATGAAATTTACACAGGTTCACTTGTTTATTGTGCGGATCATTTAAATTTTAAAATACAGTCGAATCGGCTTTAGCGCAACACGCCTTACTGAAAAAAATCGGATTACTGAAAGCGATGCAAGTTCCCGCACTGATTTTAAACGCAGGTGGTCTTATTCACTTCGCTTTATTGAAAATATCGTATTACTGAAAACCAAAATCTAGCCCACAACTACGTTTTGAATGAAACTTACTTCGCTTTAGTAAAAAAATAAACAATAACATATTTATTTAATAGATATCCATTGCATAACTTAAGGCTGAAAATTTTTTTCATGTTTTGTCCTATAAAAAATTAAATAGAAAAATGTATTTGTCCTTTTCGCTCTTACGAACTTTATTGTATTTTTCTATTATATTGTCAATGCAAGTGGCTGGACATTTTCGAGGAATTCGTGAAAAATTTCAACAACAAAATGAATAATTCTATGAATAATTTTTTTTTAAATAAAATTTGTACGTTAAATTGACGTAAAAAATATATACAGATTTGATATAAAAAATATTGTTTTACTGATTTTAAGCAGTACGCTTAACTGTAACAAATTTCAGTAATCCGAACTACGTTTTAGAGAAAAAATCTGATAACTGAAAAAATTTTTTTATGGTTATTTCCAGTAAAGCGGAGTCGACTGTAAAGCTAAACACTTTTTAATCGAATTTCCGTGATATTAGTAGCTTAGTCAAGTGTTTTTAAATACAATACCGTAAAAAGTACATTATTTTTGCATTAAGCACAGTACTATCTCGATAATCCGGACCCATAAATCCTGAGCATGTCAGTATTACTGGAGTGTCCGAATTACAGATGATAATTTTTTACCTGCATACATTCATAATGCAAAGAATAATAACTAAATCAATTTTATATTTATTTATCAAGTTTTTTATTATGAAGAGAATATAGTTCAATATATGTTACATATACATATGTATATGTAGTATATGAAACGAAAATTCATATATGTATGTATATGTTAGACATAAATTATCTTAAAGCAGCACTATTTTTTTTAATATCGAACACAGTCGATTTTTTTCACCAAATTTGTCTGCAACACATCTTACTGATTTGCCTGTGACTAATTCATCCAATAGCTCACACTTCTTTTTTATTCTTAAACTTTTATGTGATCTCTTGCTATTACTATTCATTCACCTTTATTGTGTTTGGCGTTTTTAGCCTTCAGATTCAACATTTTGTAATAGATTAAAGAACATTTAGCTTTTTGTCTTTAAGCTATTACAATTTGTCGAATTCTCAGGCGTTAAATGCCAAACACAATAGCGGTGATTGCTTTACAATGTCCAGTTATATAAAGAAATTTTTAAAATGTGTATAGCTTAAACCTTAATAAGTTTTGCGAACAAAAACACTCAACTAACTAAAGCAAAATTGCAAAAAATCCACGCGTAGACGAATACTACAGTAAAAAGTTCCGTTGTTATACAAAGAGTATAATATGAATGAAACAGAAAAAATAAAAACAAATTCTGTCCACTGTGCCGAATCTTAAATACCCTTCATAGATGTAATTCTTCTTTCTTTCTTTCTTGCCAAAACAGAAAGTAGGTTTAATTAAAAAATCAAAATGATGTTATCGGTTACTTTTATATTTAAGAAAACGTTTAAATTTTTTGGTTAGGAAGCTAAATGTTTGACTCTGCTTACTTCTAATTCCTCTGAACGTATTTCAAATATATTAAATATGTTTAATTTACTAACAAAAAGAAAAAATCCGTTTCATATACCCCAAAAGGTTCTAATTGTCCAACCGTAGAATAGTTTTTTAGATTTTTTTGGTTTTGAATACCGATTTATTTCTTCCTGATATATAAAGTAGGTATAATTCATCATAAAAATCAGTAATAACATATTATATGGTTACTTTTATGAATCAGAAAATGTCGATATTCCAACCCTGAAATTGGATTTTTAATACCAAATTAATTCTTCCTGAAGTATAAAATAAGTTTAATTCACTAAAAAAACTAAATTTGGAATTTATGTGGGTACTTTTATGTACCAGAAATATTTCGATTTTCCAACTCTGGAAACGAATTTTTATTTTTTTACCAATGCAATTCTTAGTGAATTTTTAAACTTTTTAGTCACTTTCATGTACCATAAAATATTTTAATAATGAGGTTCATGCAACTCTTAATAATGAGCTTTATTTAAGAAAAACTTAAAATTTGTAACCATTTTGGTCACTTTCATGTACTACAAAATATTGCAGTTATCCAATCCTGGGATCGAAATTTTGGTTTGTTTTAATATTTGATACCAATTTTGTTTTTCCTGAATTAAAAAATAGTTTTAATTAGTAAAAAACCGACGTTAGTTGGCGTTTTGGTCACTTTTATGTAAAAAAAATTTCAATTTCCCATCCCTGGGAGCGAAATTTTAATTTTTGTCTTCTTTTTATACCAATGCTTTCGATTACTTATTAAGAAGTTTTATTTACAAAAATCTTAAAATTAGCAACCATTTTGGTCACTTTCATGTTCTACAATACATTGCATGTACCAAAAAAACTTTAAATTTCCCAGCCCTGGAATTGAAATTTAATTTTTTTTCTATAAATGCGACTCTTCATGAGGTATAAAGTAGTTTTATTGAAAAAACATTTTAAATTTTTAACCATTTTGTTTACTTTTATGTATAAAAAATTTCAATTTCCCACCCCTGGAAGCGAAATTTTAATTTAAAAATTTTTTTTTATTTTGGTTATTACATGTACATACTACAAAATATTGCGCGTACCAAAAAAAAATTAATTTTTCCAACCCTGGAAGCGAAATTTTATTTTTTATTTTTTATCAGTGCAAGTTTTCTTGTGGTATGAAGTGGTTTTATTTAAGAAAATTTTTAATTTTTTAACCATTTTGGCCACTTTCATGTACTACAAAATATTGCACTTGTCCAACTCTGGATTCGAAGTTTTGATTTTTTATTAATTTTGATACCAATTTTGTTCTTCCTATATTATAAGACGTATAAAAAATATGCAATTTCCCATCCCTGACAGCAAATGATGAATTTAAAAAATTTTTTTTACGTCTTCATGACGTATAAAGAGGTTTTGTTAAAGAAAAACTTGTACTACAAAATACGAAATGGGCCGAAAAAAAATTTTTATTTCCCATCCCTGGAAAACAATTTTAATTTTTTTAGTTTTTAATAGACCATTGAGGCTTCCCAAAGCACGAAATAGGTTTAATTTACAAACATTAAAAAAATAATTGGTTTTTGGTATAAATTTTGCGTCGAGAAATAGGTGTAAGTGAATATCGACGTATTCGCTTTTGACTTTTGAGCGTGTACCTGTCATTGAGAATACACCAGTATAATTGTTTGCTGATATGTCACTGTTAGTTTTTATATTGACTAATAAAAGAAAAATTGTAGGCATTTTAGCTAAAGCATTTGACAATAGAAAATAAATGTTGAAGTGGGAGCACTTGGCCCCAGTCTAACCAAAATTTAAACAAAAAAGCTCTAGTGTAGATCAAAAAATTTCGATAACAAATTTCACAACTGGAACGCAATGCCAATCAACTCAGCTGAAATGGCAAGAAAGTGACAAACGTTGTCGCTATTCACACTATTGTATTTGCTTTTGATGCAACATTAAATTTATTAACTATAATCGTGGTGACAATTTTTTTCCATATATATTATCGTTATTGAGGGATTTTCGAACTACTTAAATCCTATGTGTATTTCACTAGAGATAATGAAGTTCTTCAGGTTAGGTTTACACAAAATTTCTCAAAATATTAAAATATTATTATATATCATAATTAAAATATGAAATCAATAACTACTTGTTCCTTTTATATTCTTATTAAATCATTTCTTATTCTACCATTTTATATTAGGAAAAGCTATTTTGTAATGAAAGTCTTATGAAAAATAAGGCAACTTCTTGGAGTCCGTTCCGGTCAAAAATCAATATCTTTTTTGACAATACAAAGCGGGGCTTAGCCAAAGAAATATGTAAAATGTGTGTACATTTCTATCAATATCCCGCAAGAGCAAATTAAGCATTTTCATACAGCGCGGTTATTTAATTCAGATTGCTGGGTGCGAAGTTTTTCCATATTGACCGTCATAATTTTTTTTATATATTACTAAGAAGGATTATAATGTGCGGGATTAAATAACTTTGAGTCGAGTAATTATGTTTTAATGAAATTATTGTTGCCTAAAAGGTCATTGCTTCCCGCCGTCCTTGTGTAACTTGTAAACATTTTTCTGACTCTGAGTACAATCATCATAAAAAAAAAATTTAGCACAAAACACAATGCAATTCTTGATACATTCGCTTTGAGAGCAGAAAATCGACGAATAGGCAAAACACTTTTAACTTTTATGGCAAAGAAACTTAGCATGCTAAATAGCTGAAACAGCGCATGTTCGAGATGAGCGCACCCATATAAAGGAAATGGCAATCGAATGCACGTAGTTCGCTAAATTTCAAAATTAACTTCATTTTTTGAAGAGAGCTCATATATTCATTAATTCTCCAAGAATAAAAAGATTAAATCTATAGTAATTGTGCTTGTATAAAATAAAACAAATTGAAAATGAAATTTATTTGTTGGTGGTCAAGCAATGTCTATATGCATTTCATTGGTGATTTACCAAATCATCAGTAGACTTTAACCACAGTTTTGAGAAGTTAAACACCTCTTATCTTATGCACATACTTCTGAAAACTATCTGAGAATTCACAATTTGTAAATTACAAACTATTTTCAAAAATCACAACAGCATACGCATAGTAGGCCCTGAAACTCATACAAAACTAACCCAACAAATAAATTATATTCGATATGACAATAATATGTCAAATAAAAATTTCATAACAGTTATAAAATAAAGCAATTTAAACTCAGTGCCTCTTTCTCATGCTTCTCGATTTCAGTGCTTTTTAAATTCAAAAGTTGACTATATACTAAAATTAAATTTCGTTGTGGGTAATTAATTGAAATAATGGCGTGTGGTTTACTGCAAAGTTTTCTTACAATAACAAAAATAAGCATTATTAGCAAACATCCATAAAAATGCGGCCAGAAATGTAAACAACTTTTGGAACTATAGAAATTTTTAAAACTTAAAATACAACGCTGCATCAAATAATAATGAGCAGTGAGATGGTCTATTTATTCATGTGTTGATCACTTAGCGATGATCTTCCAGATCCCAAAATTCAACAGTTTTATCTGCAATCTAGGCAGAAAGACGTGACAAATTTCTTTTATTAGCCTTGCAAAAATATTTTGCTGTGCTGTATTTTTGTGATTACTTAAGTTTTTTTGATGCGACAAAGTTGACAAAACCAAATCACCCTGCAGTGACGAAACTATCTGCTAAAATATATTTATTTGAGGTCATTTTATCACAATATTTTGTAAAGTAACAGTTAAAAATTACCTGGTGATCTTTAGTGATTTTATGTTGCATGTAATTAACCCGAATTGTTTCACTTCTTTTTTTTTTTAATTTAAATCTACATTTTTAATGCAATAAAATGTAGTCATATAGTGACAAAATGCTGTTTTCTTTTATATCTGGCGTTTGTGCTTCAACCCATTGACGTATTTACCTCATGCATCACCGTTTAAGATCACATAACAGTTTTGCAAAATAAAAAAATTATAAGCAGATGAATTGTCAGAAGCAAAAGCACTAAAATCAAAATCATATATAACACTTATAGCAAAGAAGCGATTATGAATATAAGTTCCTGTTTTGGCAGAGGAGCGATTTCAAAAAGTGCCACCGCTTCCCTTTCTTACCAATATTTAAAAAAGAAATAGAAAGCCCCTCCAGCAGGCTTGTGGCTAATAAATGTATGTATACAATTGTGTTTAAATGTATAGACCACGTTAAGTTAATGATTTAATTTTAAAGGTAGTCCAATAATAGCACAAAATATTGGACAAAAGTAATACATACAAAAAGATCAAACAAATTCCCAATAGTTCCTTCCAAATAATATATAAGTTTAAGCTTCAATTATTAAATTCAATTTTTTTTAATCTTGGACCAGCACTCAGGGGATGACTCCCATATCTGCAATGCATTGCGCCGGAACTGAAAACGAGAGAATAGTATTGAAGGGACAGATTAGGAAAGATGAGAAGATAGACAGTTTTTTTGTAGCTATTACCTTTTTTTACTTCGCCGGCTAATTTTTGCCACAGGGCCGACGAAATTATTAGCTTTTAATTTTCACTATAATTAAAAATGATTTGATTACAAATATTGACATTTAAATGCCGATCGTGAATATAAGATTATAATACATTTTTATATGGGAACATGTCCGATTTTAAAATACACAATGCGTTGACGTTTCATTTATGTTTTATTTATCTTCCCCTCTTTTCGTCGTTATTTTTTAAGTCAGCATTTTACGTTCATTTCAACTATTTCTGTTTTTGAAGACAATTAGTACTGCTTTTTAATTGATTTGGCGGCTAAACATAAATAATAATTACTCTTATGGCACATGATTGACATTCGGGCGATTTGGTACAGATTTATTTATTTATTATAAAAAAACAATTATAACAATAATAACGACAACAAAATGTTAAATACATGCATGCTCGTAAATATAAAATTATAGCATTGACAACAATATGACGGCCACAAATTCAAAGATCTTATTAATCAAACGCAAATAATTATGATCACTTGATGTACTTACAATTGATGAAATAGTTCAATATTTCGAGTTTGTGTCCATTGTGTTTTTAACATAATAAAATTTATTTTGACATCATATTAATTACAAATAAATATGTAAATCTGGGTTTTAGCGTAAGTTGTGTTTTGCCTAGGAACAGCTTTTTGTCGATGGTTGGTTCCTAATAACTTGCCAGAATCAGCTAAATATCAAAAAGCACGTAATATAGCGTTAGTCATGCATTTTTAATTCACTTTATTGACATAATTATCTTACTGTTCACGTACACCAAATTAGGGAATACAATAGTCGTATGACAGCGGAAAAACTGTTATATTCATGTGGGCCTCAAGTTTAAATCAGGGTTATATATTTTTTTATTTCCTAATTAATAATAAACTTAATATCAATAATTTTACTTTCAACTTGGCTCGACATATTTTGTATTTTTTTTATGCTGTGTTGCATCTGTAATTTTAGTCAATGTTATAAAAATTAAGTGTTAATTAAGCAATTACTTAATATTTTGTATGGTTAGTTGAGCTCAGTAATAGCATTGCTTGCGAAAAAGCTGGTAATATTTGTAAAGAAGATGTGAGTAGAGCAGTGATTATTGATTTTGTTAATATTTTTCTTCACTTCTGTGTAAATGTAGGAAGCGAACGAAGTTTTAGGAGAAAGTTAAAAAACTTTGTCAAAGTAAACTTTATATGTGCAAGAGAATATGATACCAGTTCATGTTAACACAAATTTAATGATTTTGTTTTTTTATAAAAAATTAGCTTTTTCGAATTTACTGCCAGTGACCGCAAATCCAAAAAATAACTGCACCGATGACATGTGCTTATTTCGATTACATTTCTGTACGAAATAACGGTTTGTGGATCAAAGTGAAATCATTACCAATTTTTCAAATAAATAAACATATCGGCATATAAATTCCAAAAAAAGTTGCTTTGAAATTATTTTATAGGAGGAGCACAAAATGTTTGTAATATTCTTTTTGTAGGAATACAAATTATAGCGGGAAGATGGAGTTTGTTACGATGCGTCGGACACTCGTTATTCGCAAATATATAGAGCTTTGCGCCTAAAATGACGAACTAACTTCTTTTATGCAAATAGCCAACTTAAGAAACCCAATTTTGACTAACGATACCCATTTAACGATTTTAGTTTTCCCATGGATGTGATGCATATGACGACAAGAACAAATCTCGGCGTTCGTTCGCACGGTACTGGAAAATGTTAATATACTTTTTTAAATCATTTTTTACTATTTCCTTCGTTTTTATACCCTTCACAAAAAAGTGTAAGGGTATTTAGGTTTGTCATTCCGTGTGTAATTTCCTTAATATTAATATGGGACCTCATAAAGTATATATGTATATATACATACATGTATATATATATATATATATATATATATATATATATATATTCTGGATCCTTATGAATAGCGATAACGAATGAGCGATGCAGACGGACATCGCTCATTCGTTATCGCTATTTACAATAGTAACAAGACAAATTACAACAAAAACAAAAAGTATGGCCTTAACAAATGTCGATTTAACAAATTAAACATTTATTTATAATCAATTTTGTAAAGAGTTAAGATGTAAAGTTATATCATTTTTTACGACATCAATAATTTTGTTGAAATCGATACAAGGGTAAAGTCTATTAAAATCATTGCAAATTCTCCGAAAGGGATCGAAGTTACTATAGTTTGTAGTGTAAAATTTAATTCTCAAAAAGATATAATACCTTGTTGGACGATTGGGTATATTCAAGTTTATTTTGCTCAGGAGAAATTGAGATGTGATGCAGCCGTTTATTAATTTCAGCAGAATAGTAACATTTAGCATTTGCCGACGGCTCCTTAAGGTTGAAAGCTTAATAAGTCCTAGGCGTCTCTCGTAAGATTGTAATCTTATATTAGAGTTCCAAGGAAGACCACGAAGACAAAATAATAAGAATTGCACTTGTATTGACTCTATTTTATTTGAATGTGAAAGATATTGTGGGTCCCATACAACAGATCCGTATTCAAGTATTGGGCGAACTAAAGTAGTAAATAACATTTTGGTTGTGTAAGGGCCGGAGAACTCCTTAGCCCAGCGTTTAATAAAACCCAGAACACCCAGAACCAGCCTTGTTAATCGTCGAAGTTATATGGCACCTGAAGTCCAGTTTATTATCTAAAATAACTCCCAAGTCAGTAAATGAATCCACTAGGTCAAGAACAGCATTATTCATTTTATAGAGTCCATTGATTGGAGTTGTTCTTGAGAAAATCATATATTTGCACTTTTTCACATTTAGGTACATTAAATTATTAGCGCACCAAGTGGTAAAGTGTATAATGTCAGCTTGGAGACGCAGCTGTTGGTCAATAGAGTCAAACGATAAGAATAACTTTACGCATCTGCATACATTAGTATATTTGAGTTTTCAACAACGGAGGGAAGATCATTAATATATAAAGTAAATAAAAGTGGGCCAAGATGACTACCCTGAGGCACACCTGATATGACATTTATATCAGTAGAGAGCATATTGAGGAACTTGACACAGTGCATTCTGTTCTTCAAATAAGATTCAATTCATTTTAATAGAGACGTTCCAAATCCAATTCGATCAAACTTATGAATGAGTAAGTTGTGATTCACCTTATCAAAGGCCTTACTAAAATCAAAATAGATGACATCTGTTTGTTTGCCAGTGACAAATCCACCGTTAACTAAGGTTTTTAATTTTAAGAGATTCGTAATAGTTGATCGACCTTTACAGAAACCATGCTGCGCAGAAGAAAGGATAGATGTTGCTTGATAAGACAATGTATCGCATAAGAGTTGCTCAAACAACTTTGGTATAGCGTTCAGTTTAGCTATACCTCTATAATTTGATATATCAGATTTATATCCAGATTTGAACAGCGGAATGATGAACGATTTCTTCCAAATTGGAGGAAAATAACTAAATTTGAGTGATTTGTTGAATAAATAGGTCAATGGAGTACTTATTAAATCAGGACAGTATTTTAAAATACTACAAGGAATACCATCAGGACCGGGAACATACGAAAGTTTTAGATTTTTCATATAAGTCAAAACAGTTTGCTGCTCAATACGGGTTACACTAAAATTCACTGATTCAGGGATATGGTAAGAATACTGCTCGATATTGCTAAACGTAGACGATGGATAGGTTGATGCAAAAAGTCAGCAAACATATTACTTATAACTTTATCATCTGAAGACTCACAATCTTTAAACTTCATAACAGAAGGGAAATCTGACACACACCTCTTCGAATTGACATATTTATAAAAAGATTTGGGATAATTTTTTAAGTTATTTTTTACCCTGTTTACATAAGCACTATAAGCCAATTGATTAGGAATGGTATATCCAGATCTTGCTGAGGAGTACATAGAATAATTCAGTTGAGATGCATTTTGCTTGTACTTTTTAAATAGTTTACTCTTTTGGTTTTTAAGTCTTGAAAGTTGTTTAGTGTTCCAAGGTGGACCATGGCGGGGCGCAGGTAGTACTCTAGGTATTGAATATAGGAAGCATTTGTGTAGTATCTGGTAAAATTTTTCGATACTTTTGTCTCAATCAGTGCCATAAGATTTAATGTAATTTGTTGATTTAAAACGAAACATTTTATTTTGCTGAGATGTATTTGACCGTCGAAGAGGTTGGTAGATTTAAGTTAATTCAATCGTAGGATGATCTTCAGGATTTGAACGCGGGGGATGCTGCGATATCGAAACGTCTGACGGTTCATTAACAAATACAAGGTCTAACAATTTATCAGAACTATTTGTGATGCAGTTGATTTGAAAAAGGCAGCACTCCAGTAAACTGCTAATGAAATACTATGATAACTCCGAAGATTGAAGAGGTGACAAATAATTACAATTAGGCACAGATTTCCAGGACACATTTGGCATATTAAAATCTCCCAGCACAAGTATAAGATCATTTGAATTTACTTTATCTGCAATAACATTTATAGCTTTCAGGTAATCCTCATAGATAGAATATTACGAGTTAGGAGGAATATACAAGCAAATTATATACATAAGCTGTTTATGTATTTTCACTAATACGCATATAATTTCTTCCGACGAAAACATAGTTGAGACAGCAATTAAAACACCACTACCCGATTTTTTTACAATATTATTGGCTGTTTGACAACTTTCTCTATCTTTACTGAAAATTTGGTATCTGGAACACATAATTTCGGTATTATTAATTTTACTTTTAAGCCAGGTTTCAGTGAATGCTATAATATCCAAAGCTGTTTCGGTAAATCGATGACAATTTTGAATTAATACCCCTGACATTTTCGTATAAAATAGATATTAGTTTTTTGGATTGGGTGCACTAAATAAGGCAAGCGAGCAAAATATCGTGTATCATCTTTATAAATGAATTCACGTACTAAAGCATTCTTAGGCCAAAACTCTTAACTAACAATTTGTTGAAACATTACTTCCGGTACAATTATTTTGAATGATACTCTATTTCTAGAGTTTATTTTAAAAACGAGAATATCCTGTGGTGAGCAATTTTCAAATTTCCTTTAAATATACCATTTCTTATCTTCAGCTTTTGTATCCGATGCGAAACGTGTAGCAAATATTGTTTTTTCGGAGGAATCGTACGCAACTTCCTTGGGGCTGTTGACGTATCAGTTAAATTTTGATTATGAACTGTAGACGAGCTCGCTATTGAGGTTAAAGGGACTGGAGTTGAGACATCAAAATTACTTAATTGAGCGGGGCTTAGAGATTTTGAAGCGTTATTTAGAGGCACGCCCGTTGATGAGTAGCTCAGATCATTATTATCTGAGGCATTAGGCATAGTTGTTCTAGGAGGAGAATTTTTTGTTAAACTGGATCCGTTATTAATCGTATTAACTACATATTGATTGATTGTTGCAGAAGTATTGTTATCTTTATTCAACAATCTGGGGCTTTTGCGGCGAATTTTGGATGGTGATTGTAAAGTATCTAAAGTTTTAAAGTCACTAAAAAGTTTTCCATATTCATTAATTTGTTCAGTTAAATGGGCAAGGTTGTTCTGGATTTGCAGGAAATTGTTTTTAGTGCTCTGGAAGAATTTAAAAAACTCAACTCTGACTTTCTGGCAACCATTACAACGCCAATGAACGTTTTTGTTTTTTGCTATTGACTCGCCCACTAAGCCAGAAATACCAGCGCATTTAAAGTGGTATGAAGCGTGACATAACCAACAGATTATCATTCTATCATCCGATCCTTCTAAAGTACATCCCTTTTTCAAGCATGCCATCTTGGGAATTAACGATGAAACAATCAAATATATGTATATAATTTTGAGTTTTTATGAATAATCCGATGCAATTACTTTTGCAACTGTCGTGCAGTATTGCCAGTATTATGATAGAATGAAACAGCTGTAGATATTTGGTCTGATATTATCTATCTATTTAGTTCGTCTTGCTTTGAGTAATTTGATGAAACAAGCACAAACAACCAAACTTTCAGTGAAATAATAAAAGTAATTAAATTTCAATTAACTTATAAAATCACTTTTTTATGGAGGAAAACAACAGCGCAACTTGTTACTTATAAGCCGCTTCACACGATTTAACGATTTATGCACGTATTTACCCTTTGAGTACAGACTTTACAGGTGATTTATTGGAGCTGACAAAAAACACGACTTGATCCCAGCAAACACTAGTAACTAATTTCCTAATTTTGTTTTTTTTTTTGCAAGTTAAAAGTTTTTATACTTCAGGAAGAATTAGATTTGTGTGAGAAATTAAAAATATAAAAAATTCGTTTCGAGGGTTGGAAAATCGAAATACTTTTGGTACATAAAACAACCCATAATTTTATAATTGGTACATAATAGTAATTGGTACATAAAGTAACTAACTGAGACGTTTTATTTCGTTTTGTTTGCAAATTAATCATATATAAGATTTTTTAAAGACTTATTGGTATTAGAAATAAGAAAAGCCAAACATACAGCTACCTATCTGAAAAATTTAAACGTTTTCTGAAATATGAAAATAACTGACAAACTTTTTTTTAATTAAACCTATTTTATGTTAGCACCGGGAAGAGCGTGTTGAGCGTCGAAAATGCACGTTTGGGGAAAGAGGTCCCTAATGAGAAAGTCACGAATATCTCATTGCTTATTTTCCCTTCAAACACTTCAGGAAGGCAAAGAAATGTGCTAGAGATGGAAAACTATAGATGGCATCGATAATAATCTTTTTGTGACTATCTATGGTTTTATATATATATATATATATATATATATATATATATATATATATATATATATATGATATATTTAATCACTTCAGTAAGAGGTAAGCAAGGATGCAATACTTTTTTCAACATTCGCCCGCAAAATCGTTTAATCTGCTTAAAAATATTCTGCAAGGCTGGAGAATTTCAATACCGAATGCTCTTTTTTGCCGTATGCTTTTATTTATTAAAATAAAGTTTATTCTGCAATTACTCGTAAGAGTAAATAAATGAAATCTATGAGAAGGAAAAGACTTTGATAGCATCACGATAGTATTGTCGAAATATCGATGGTTTTTGTAAACCAGACTACCGAAATATGTTGATAGTAACACTATCGCTAGTTTTCCATTTCTTAAATGTTCGTAGCTAAGCCAAGTGCACATGATATGAACAACGAGTTGCCGTTGTGGTAACTGGCGAGCGCTATCAGATCATGACGAAAGATTTTTTTTGGTTTACAAAAATTAATTAGCCAAACAATCACGATATTTTGTTTTACCAAGATGACTAAGCTTTCCGTCTTATAACTGATTTATTGTAAAACTAAGTTGGCTGCTACTTAACACACTTGGATTACATTACATTATTTTGAATCATTGGCTTAAGCCGACAAACCAGCAACTAATATTCAATAAATTATTAACGCCATATAGCCAAATTTTTGGAAAAAATAGTCAAAAACTGAACTGATGGAGTATAACTCGTAACCGCGGTGAACCTTTGCCGAAACTCATAAAAATAAATGCCTTAAAATTTTCCTCAAGGTTATAATAAGAAAACTTTCGTTTCAACAATATTTTTATCTTGTATTAAAATTTGAAACTGTTATGCAGATAAAAATCTTTTCCGGGAAAACTAAAATAAATCTAAAATGACGCAATTGCCTGTTGTAAAATAATATTGCATTGCCGTATCTTTAAAAATGATTGTCAAAATTACATCGAAGTTATGATAATGGAAATAATGGAAATTGAAGTGCTCGATTTCCCCCGGAGACCGAAATTGTTTTCCACAGACAACATACATATTTACTTTAAGGATAAATAGTAGTCGATTTAAGCCACTTTTAATGTAAAGTAAATTAAATTTTTCTGATATATTTTTAACGTTAACTCAGGGCACGATTTTCTTAAAAAATTTTTCATGAAAGCTCATTACTCACATTCAAATTGCTGAAGAATATTTCAAAACCAGCCACATTATTTTTATCTCTTTATTACAACGAAAAAATTGTGAAAAAATACTAACAAAAACTTACCTCCCGTTAAAGCACTTAGTCCCGCTGAAGTAACTGCTGGTGGTTTCGATAAAATCGTATCGATACCATGTGGGTTTGCGGTGCCCTGTGTAAATGTGTTGGTTGTACCCGCATTCGAGCCTGAAGAAGAATTCGAGCGATTTTCACTAATCATATGAGAATTTTGTGTGGCACCATAGGAACCATTTAGCGTAGCACTACCCGCCATATTACCAGTTTTCATTTCGGTCATGGAATGTAAAGCTGCTAAGGGAGGACCCAAGAAGCTTAAAGGCAATTTATGATCCATACCAATATTGTTATTGTTATGTATACCTAGAGGATTGCCCGTATTGGAAGAGGTAAATTTACGACTTGAAAGATTTTCGGGGCTATAATCCGAGGGCGGAGGACTTGATTCGCTATTATTGCCAGCCTCTTCGCTAGAGCGCTGGCTAACGGAAAATGATTTTGAACTATCTACACCGGGACTAGAGTTGTTGTCATAACGCGATCTTTGATTTAAAGCGCTGTGACAATTGTCCGGCGATTCAGACTGTAGGCGGGAGGAAGTTTGTGAGTTATTGGTATTATTATTTTCGGTACTGGATAGTAAAGGTGGCGGTGTTGATGAGTCATCAACAGATCTGGGGGACTTACATATTGAGGGCATTTTGTCGGCGTTGTTATTGTTATTACTATTTTTCAAAAGCATTAGGGGCCCCGTTAAATGATTGTTATTATTGGCTGCATAAGCAGCAGCCGCTGCAGCACTATGATAATCCAATAATTGATTTTGATAATCCATTTGCGAAGGATCTGGAAACCCATTACCTAAATGATTTTGATGATGATGATGCAAAGGTGAACTGCGATTTAATAGATTTACAGAAGATGTGCTATTGGGTTGGGCAGTCGCCGCCGTAAATGAATGATGTCTCATGTAAGGATTAATCAAATCCATATTATCGTTATCGTGCGCCGAATTACGGATGTTTGTAACGGAACTGTAATCCGAACTTTCTTCACAACGATCGTTGAAACGTGAGTATAGACTGAGAGGTGATTGTACCGACGGCGTTTGCAAAGGGGAAGAGAAACCGTTTATACCGGCGGCCACAGCAGCTTGAAAAGCGTTGAATGTTGTTGTCGAACGTAATGCAAAATTGAAAGCGGAATTTTGTGATAATTGCAAAGATTTGGTAACAATCGATGCTGGTGTGGCTGTTGAAGAAGCAGATGATAAAGGTGAAGCTATTTGAGGCGTAGAAGCTATATTGTTATGGGGAGCAAGCGGGCTTTCACAGCCCGTGGGCGTTTGGTTTATATATGGACTACCCAGGTTGAACTTTGATTGTATTTTAAGTATGAACTATTTTTTATTTGTAATTATTTATTTTTTATTCTGCACCATTTAAAACACTATTTCTTCACAAGTTTTTTTAATTTGCTCACTGCAATATTGTATTTATTTGGATATAATATTCGTTTTTATATTCACTTATTTGCCTTCTACTTCATTTTTTTCTTAATCTCTAACAAATTCATTTTCAAATCTTTTTGCCACTCATTCTTTTGCAATATTTTTCTTTTCTTCTATTTGTGTTTAAATTTGTTTCATTACTACGTTTCCAAGATAAGCCCGTTAGACCGTCCGCATGTTTAAGCCTATAACTGCAGAATGATTTCGAGATGTAATTGAATTTTGTAGGCGAACGAGTTTTCACTGTGTTAACTAAGCGAGTTTAGTTTGCCAGACTATCTGCAACAAAGTGGCAAATGAGACCAAAAAAAATTATTTCAGTTCAAGTCTTTCAAAAACCCACCACCACACTATGGCATACTCGTGTTTCCTCCAACAAAGTAAAAAACATTGTGAGAAGCCATGAGTAGAAAACATGACAGGCGTTTCAATTTTCCATTAAAACCCTAACTGTGCACACACATCCATGTACAGCGTACATTTTACACACACGCAGGAAATCCGGTTTTGAAATCATGCTCAATTGATTTCCATTCATCAAAAATGAGTTTTAACTCCGCACAAACAGACATCTGGCGTTCTCGTTCTGTTATATTATTTTAAGAGATAAACTACTTCTGCTTAAATGTTAAAACGAGACAACCAATGGCTAAATATTTTAACTCTATTGTGGCACTTATTAAATCAATGTAGAGAAAGAACAACAATAACAGCAGCAACAAAAAATTATAAAAAATAAAAATAAATTCTATCTGATTGTCTTCACAAAATCTCTGTTATTCCTTTTTCAAGAACTACTACAACTTCATTGACTGAATAAGAGATGCTAATGTTTGAATACGTGATAAGAAAAATAAAACGCTAAAAGTTACATGGATATTATTTTTAAGTTGCACAACAATAGATATTTTCAACGTGAACCCAAGTCAACTCTTAATAACCAATAAAAGATAATAATTCAGAACGGGGAGACGACTGATTGCGTCATTGAGCATTGGAACCGTAAACTATTAAATACTAGGAGTGTCAAGCGATTCATTCGAATAATTTTAAAATTACGATTTTCGAATAAGGAATAAACCGAATTAATGCCAATTAATCGAACAAGATTTTTATTACAATTAAAAAAAAATAGTTTTATTTATGCACATGCGTTTTTGATGACTTTATACAAATTGTCGGAAATTAATATATATGCCTTTAATTGTTTATTGTTGTATTTAAAATGACAATCTAAAACAAAACTTCTCAAAACAAAACAAATTTGGGGGACTCACACTGCGTGATATTTAGTTATTTGTCAAAAGGTCATATTATTTAGAACAGTTTTAAAAAATAATGATAATGCTTTTGGAGTTACGTTTATTGTCTTGTCATAGAAATCTGTGTCGAACTGTGTCATTTTTATAAATACATACATATGTATATGATACAAAAATAAAAAAACAGTTTAAAAATTATTCACATTTTTATCTTGGTACATTAATTAAGTAACATTTTCATAAAATAAGAATTAGTAAAAAAGATTTGAATCGCAAAGTATGCAAATATACAAGAAACAATTTAATGCTTAAACAGTTTTTTTTTATTTGTAAAGGGTGCTTTTTATAAAGTGACACATATTTAAATCATAATAAAACAAGAAAATATATTTTTAATATCAATGAAACGGGCTTTATTGGAAAAGATTTTTATAATATTAATGTTTAAATATGAATTCTGCCATATGGCTGCCCCGGCTGGGGCGTAGAAGGCGCGATCAGGAAAACAGTTACTGAGACGGCGACGTATTGATTGATTAGGATGATCTTCAATGCTTCCTGTACAGCGGCTACAGCTTCTTTAGTGCGCACTTTTCGGCGTCTCAAGGGATGCACATTATCAGTAATAATAGTAAATCTGGTCCAAAAATGATCTATTGTTCTTCGAATTAGCCGTTCTGAAGGACGATTATATACGCCATAAAATGGAAGAATGAGTTTGACGAATAGATCAATTATTTTTGATTAAAAATTTCAACAATTTGTGACACTCTAAAAAAACACGCTATACATATATATAAATAATTTTTGCGAATTTTGCGACAAAAGACAAATTGTATAGGACTTCGATAGCAAATTATTGCAAATGTGCTGTGTGTTAGTTGTTGTCAGCCTGTTTCTGTGATGAAGGCATAGAACTGATCACTGAAAATAACTGGCAGCTACTGACATGTACTAAAGAGCACAGGAACATCCCTCTCCTTCCTCGGCCTTGTAGCAAAATATTAGCCGGCGAAGTACAAAGGTTGACATAACTACAAAAAATTCTCTATCTTCTCATCTTTCCTCATTTGTCCCTCAATACTAAACCTTCCTTTCCAGTTCCGGCGGAATGCATTGGAATGTAGGGGTCATACCCTCAGCGCTAGCCGCACTCCTAAAAAACAAATTTATTTTTCAGTTGACCGAATTTTTAAATAGTATACTGTATTATGACGGGTTGTTCACTCCAGTGAAAGAATTAGCGAAATTGCATGTTTTCGGAATTATGGACCCATAAATTTTTACAACTTTGTAAGTATTTTATTAGTAAATTACTAATTTAGTGTGACAATATGGACATCATATAAAAGAACTTTTGCATTGGCAGCCACCCGCCGAATCGAATATTGGCTTCGCTGAATAAAGGTTTTATGAATTGCATTTCACAATCTTCATCCAGCATGCACACTAAAGATTTATCGTAGACCAGTAATAACAATTTTAAAAATTGGTTACAAGATGCCCATATTGTTTCACTCCTATATAAAAATATAAGATACACTTGGTCTTGCCATCATTGGAGCCTTCCCCTATTATCAAGAAAACCCAAAGTGGTGGAAAATTTTTTTAATTGCTTGCATATCTTAAGCCATATAACAAACATGAATAAACTTCGCGGTATTCGGCGCATTCCTTCAAATTCAAAAAAAGTAACCAAATCTCAGAATCACCATGTCCAGAGGATTAAAAAAACAAGTGAGAACGTTATATTCGACCGGGTCGAATTTTAAATACCCTCCAACTATTTAGTAAATAAAATTCTACTTTTATTCTTATGAAACAACAAAACTATTAATTTAATACGGTCCTTTCCAATGTATTGGAAGGAGTATGACTGAGAAGAGGAAGATTAGGTAACGTTTCAAGTTTGCTATAAATGATAAAAAAAAAAATTTTAAGGAATGTAGGCTTATGTAACACAATTTGTTAAATTTTCACACTATTTTTGAATATAATAACGCCCACTAATGGGGGCGGGATCCAAAAATTACCTTTTTTTATTTTATGGTTCCAAGTTTAACGCGTTGGGCCTTCTTTGACATAAAAATATTTATTTTTTTAAGTAGGAGCCGCACTCAGGGATGACACTTACATATGCATTGTGGTGGAATTGCAAAGGAGAGAATAATATTAGGAAGGCAGATGAAGAAGACTGAGAATATTGCGAATTTTTTTTGAACATGTTTAACCTTTTGGAGGCCTTCTAATTTTCATACAGGGCCGACGATGATTTATGCTGTTACTCTGCTTTTAATACAATAGTCTCAATAGCCGCCAGAAATGTTCAGTGACCTTCGTCACTGAAACAGGCCGACAACAGCTAACAGAACCATGCTGATCAGAAGAATTCAACATGATATTCATGACTGAGCGCGGAGTCGAACTCGGCCCTTACGGCTTCATAGTTTCGTGTTAACTACTTCCACCAACAGCATCCTGATATATGTACATTCGATAAGAATATGATTAACGGCATCGTAAATTCGATTAGCATTTTTATTTTTTTTTACTTTTTATTTTGATAAATTTTTAGAATGTTTAGGTGATCTGTGGGAGCCATAATAGTTAGAAGTCTTTTTCGAATTGCAAAAAAAAAAATTTAAGAATTTGCATACAATTTTGTGTAAAAGGCATTTAAAATTTTGACAGTAGCACACGGAGATTGTATTCTAAGTTAAACAAATATTTTCAATTGGTAAAGCTTTTAAAAGGGGAGAAGATGTGGAGCCTACAATCCGCCCTGAAACAACCGATGAAAATGTTTAGAAAATTTTGATAGAGTTATCGAATCACTATTACAGAAGTTTGGAATATGAAGTGACACGCTGGCACAAATGTATTATGTATATCTGAGGAGCATTACTTTGAAGGGAGCAAAATGGAAATGGATGAATAAATAAATATTTTTTTAAAAAAAAGAAATTTCACATTGAATTTTAAACAGACCTCGTATATTTTTGTATTAAACATTTGTTGTTGTTGGGGTATTAATTTATTTTATTTATTTATTAATTTTCGGATCGTTTCTTACTCCTCTGCTTGTTCTATATATTTATTTTCTCGTTTCTTTTTGAAAATGATTGTTCTTTCGAGAGGAAACGGTTCTTTAGACCCGAATCTTTCAAAATAGTGTCTTATGTCTCATATTTCTGCTAAATTATGGCTCATTTAAGTAACGGACACAATTATTTGCTTTAATTTTTCGCAACAGAAACATTTTTCATCGTTAGGCTGCCTTATATTTGATTCAAAAACAATCACGTTGAAAAAGGGTATAATAATTGATTTTCAAATACCGAAAAAGTGTTCAATCAATGTCTCGTTGCCTCAATTTTAAACTACCAGAAAATTTATTATCTTAATTTGTACGACTTTTTGAATTAAATTTAATCAACTGATTCCTAGATTTTTATCTATATAATATTTGTTTGTTGTATACTTGTGTAGAGAAGTTTTTGAATTTCTATTTATAGAAATATAAAATATATAAAAATGGTACCGTCATGGTATGAAAAGTACATTTCATTTAGTTAATTGGTACAAAATCAAAATAGCCCTTTTCCATCCCTGAAGTCAACTCTTGTTTGCATAAACACTTGAATAAAACATGTTCGATTATCAGACGGACAATTAAGCAAACGATGCGTTCGCCGATATGATACTGTTTTCATTCAACAATCTCTTTTGCTGCGTTGTCAAAAGACAATAAAAACTTTCATGTATGATGTCAGTAAAAGATGTTCGATCTCGCGTCGTCTCACACATACTTGTACGAAGCGTTCATCACTACTTTGTATCGTTCTATTAGAAACATAAAAAAATCATTATGTACATGTATATGAAATTTACACAGGTTCACTTGTTTATTGTGCGGATCATTTAAATTTTAAAATACAGTCGAATCGGCTTTAGCGCAACACGCCTTACTGAAAAAAATCGGATTACTGAAAGCGATGCAAGTTCCCGCACTGATTTTAAACGCAGCTGGTCTTATTCACTTCGCTTTATTGAAAATATCGTATTACTGAAAACCAAAATCTAGCCCACAACTACGTTTTGAATGAAACTTACTTCGCTTTAGTAAAAAAATAAACAATAACATATTTATTTAATAGATATCCATTGCATAACTTAAGGCTGAAATTTTTTTTCATGTTTTGTCCTATAAAAAATTAAATAGAAAAATGTATTTGTCCTTTTCGCTCTTACGAACTTTATTGTAAGTTTCTATTATATTGTCAATGCAAGTGGCTGGACATTTTCGAGGAATTCGTGAAAAATTTCAACAACAAAATGAATAATTCTATGAATAATTTTTTTTTAAATAAAATTTGTACGTTAAATTGACGTAAAAAATATATACAGATTTGATATAAAAAATATTGTTTTACTGATTTTAAGCAGTACGCTTAACTGTAACAAATTTCAGTAATCCGAACTACGTTTTAGAGAAAAAATCTGATAACTGAAAAAATTTGTTTATGGTTATTTCCAGTAAAGCGGAGTCGACTGTAAAGCTAAACACTTTTTAATCGAATTTCCGTGATATTAGTAGCTTAGTCAAGTGTTTTTAAATACAATACCGTAAAAAGTACATTATTTTTGCATTAAGCACAGTACTATCTCGATAATCCGGACCCATAAATCCTAAGC
Organism: Linnaemya tessellans; assembly: GCA_951800035.1. Lineage (NCBI taxonomy): Eukaryota > Metazoa > Arthropoda > Insecta > Diptera > Tachinidae > Linnaemya > Linnaemya tessellans. Next base: position 76,420,377 of record OX637535.1, read on the forward strand.
ATGTCAGTATTACTGGAGTGTCCGAATTACAGATGATAATTTTTTACCTGCATACATACATAATGCTATTATTTTTAAATCAATTTTATATTTATTTATCAAGTTTTTTATTATGAAGAGAATATAGTTCAATAAATGTTACATATATGTATATATAGTATATGAAACGAAAATTCATATATATGTTAGACATAAATTATCTTAAAGCAGCACTATTTTTTTAATATCGAACACGGTCGATTTTTATTCGCCAAATTTGTCTGCAACACATCTTACTGATTTGCCTGTGACTAATTCACCCAATAGTTCACACTTCTTTTTTATTCTTAAACTTTTATGTGATCTCTATTACTATTCATTCTCCTTTATTGTGTTTGGCGTTTTTAGCCTTCAGATTCGACCTTTTGAAGAAAATTTTGCATATTGTCTTTAAGCTATTACAATTTGTCGACTTTTCAGGCGTTAAATGCCAAACACAATAGCGGTGATTATTTTACAATGTCCAGTTATATAAAGAAATTTTTAAAAATGTGTATAGCTTAAACTTTAATAAGTTTTGCGAACAAAAACACTCAACTAACTAAAGCAAAATTAAAAAAATTTCACGCGAATACTACAGTAAAAAGTTCCGTTATTATACAAAGAGTACCTATAACATGAATGATACAAAAAAATTAAAAAAAAATTACTGTCCGTATTGTAGAGTAAAAAAGTGGTACTGTCCGGTTTGTAGCAGTGTCCGGATTGTATATGTGTCCTTAAAATCGTGTGTCCGGATTATCGGGATAGCACTGTAATGTGTTTTAAGGTAATATTAACACTATAACGTTTAAAATCTATTCGTATTAATGATAATTTTATATTAGGTATCAGGTTTGTAAAATTTACCGTGATTTTAAATTAACATTTTGTGATGCTAATTTAACATTCCCTTTTTGCTGTGTGTATCGACTGAATTTCAAGGACATTTCAGTTGCACTCCAACCCGAGAAGCGTTGTAGGATATATAAGCGATGTTAAATTCTACACATAATGGCATCAATAGAACTTTCAAGCTAATAAAAACATCGATATCTCACACACGCTTTATTTTATTTAAATTTGAATAGACACTTTACATACAAGTTCATTTAGGAGGGCATAACAATGATCACTGAATATAACTGGCACTATCATGTACTAAAAAGTAGAGAAACTGTACCTCATTCTGTCGACTATTGAGCAAAAATATAGCCGGCGAAGTAAAAGGTTGAAATAACTACAAGCAAATTCGCTATCTTCTCCTCTGTATTCATGTGCCCTCTCAATATTATCCCATCCTTTCTATTCCCGCTGCAATGCTCCGCGTATACGGGTCATCCTCTGAGTGCTGCTCACAATTAAAACAAGATTCATTTACAATTCACTTCATTCCTTGCAAGTAGTTGATACATAAACATATTTTGTGATTGCGATTTCTAGTGCAACAATTTTGTTGCTTCCAACCGTAATCGTAGTTCATTTCCGAAATGTAATTTTTTTGAAATTGTTGTATGTACTAATGAGTGAGTTTTTCGTCATCATATCTATATATATTGCGTTGTACTAAGTCCTTTTTGAAATTGTGATAATATCTAATATTGTTAACAAAATCGCTGAATTGACAACATTGTTTTCTAGTATCTAACAAAAGTTGCAAGTGTTCTGTATAATAAACCCATCTGTGCGATGGGAATTTTATGGAATCGGTACGAATACAATTGCAGTAAAAAAAGAAAGGCAGCAAAAAATCAGCAAATAGACTAGAAAAAACAAGGAATGTGATTTTTATTATGTACGTCATTAAAATGCACTAATGTACGGTTTAAATACCCACTCATGTTTCAAGACAGCAACCAGTATGAGTACATTCTCTTGCTGCTAAATATAAAAAAAGTGGCAAACAAAAAGGAATACATATAATGTATTGCCTTTGTTGATTATTTCGTTGAATATGTGAGTTTTTTCATAGAGGATGCGAGTAAAAAAAGGAGGTGTTTCGGACTTTTTCTGATTTCTGTTCATCTTCGCTTTCTTCAACTCCCCTCTTCGCAACAGAAACGTTTTGTGTTTATTTGTTTAAAATGTAATAAATATTGAGAGGTAGTCAATGCTTTTTCCCCCATCCTCTTTGTCTGGTAGTTATGTACTTGTAGTAAATACCTAGCAATAAATTGTTTATGTAGTGTCTCCATACAAATACACGACACATCTATGAATATCAGTTTATGGATGAGTTTGTGTGCAAAGTTATTGAATGTACGCGTACGTGTGTGTATATTCGTATATACAGAAGTTGCTTTTTAATGAAGTACTTTATGATATACACTTTTTAGCAAAATAATCATACCATGATAAAAATAAACAAACTAAACATGTTTATAATTGATTTATTTTATTATAATTGTTTTTGCTGTATAAATATGCAAGCAAAGTATAAATAAATTGAAATTTTAGTCTATTTAAATGCTTGTGTGTAAGAGTGGACAAAACAATATATTTATATTTTCACTAATTTTGATTAAAGCCGTCGGAAATCAAAATAATGGTAAAATTTATTATTTAAATGGTTCGTTCATAGGCAAAACTGTTGGATGTGGGCTACGAAAAATCAACAACGAGAATTATGCCCAGTTGAGTGTGCCGTTTTGTGCGGTGTTTCGTCGGAAGGGATAATTAGTTCATATATATATATATATATATATATATATATATATATATATATATATATTTTTTTTTTTTTTTTTTAAATGAACACGGTATCGCCGTTTCCGTTTATTAGATATCGGACAATGTTACAGCACACACTACGTATGATACAATACTTCTCGTAGAAGCGATTTTAATTGGTCTCCGCTATCACCGGATTTACCCGCTCCAGACCCTTTCTTTTGAGGTTATTTGAAAAGAAAAGTCTATAGAAATAAGCTCAGAACCATACAGCAATTCAAAAATAACATACGCTATAAAATCAACAACGTAACACCTGAAGTTTTGCGATAGGTTATGGAAAATATCTTGGAAAGAAAATTTAATGATTATGTTTTAATGAGATGTTATAATGAAATCAAACCCCTCAAATATTTTGGGCCACCCTGTGTAATGCAAAAACAAAAAACAATTTAAAAATTATTCACACTTTTATGTGAATATATGATATATTTATAACATAAAAATTATTGAAAAAGAATTAAACCGCAAGGTATAAAAATATACAAGTGAAACATTTTTGGCGATTAAATTTAACTTTCAACCATTGATCGTTTTCCACTTGATTCCGCCAAAAAATTTATTTAGCTCCTATCACCGCCAGTAGCTCTTTAACTTCATACAGGCAAATTTATCTCGAGAATATTGTGCGGCAAAAGATCTAATTTTCGCACATTTGGAATAATATGCCGGTGATAATTTGACGAACATTGTATTTGGAATGGTACTAACATTCGAAATACAATGCTTGTCGACTAACTGCCTAGGCTTGGTGTTAAACGTAGCCTAATAAAATATTATAACGTCAATTGACGTCGACAAAATGCAAAATATTGCGTTCTCTTGACTTCTGATGCAATAAAGCTAAACTGAGTTTGTTATGTGACTCGTCTTGTTGAAACCTCATTTCGTCCAGTTCATAATACGTCATCATAATGAGTCGAAAGTCGCGCTCAATTGCTGAGACTACTCTGATATCGATAAATTCGGTATATGAGCCACACTTTCATTAAGAGAGCTGATGTTTTCGGCAGTCCGCAAATAACGATGTGCACAGCTCTGACCACATCTGTAATGCTTCCAGTCGTCCACTATATCTTTTGATTATGATCATCATCATCACTTCAGTTTAACGCATTCTTCGGCTGTTAATCGATCCACATTCGTGTATGGTAAGCGTTTCATTAAATAAACTTCAGACAACCGATAATTAACAACTGAAAATGTTGCCAGACTATCAGTCTTGAGACCATGGAATGGATAACCCGTTAAATTCAAACGGTAAATCAAACTCAAATGGTATTTTATTACTGAAATCAAGACATTAAAATGCTTTTAAAAAAAAACTTTTATAATAATAAAGATTATAATTTGTTTCTTAACTTTTTCGACCTCTTCTATATATTAAAATAATTTTTTTGCAAGCTGTTTTAGGAAAAAGATTCCTGCAAAATTTTACCAATGGTTAAAGAAGTATTGATCAAATAATATAATAAGAATTTATATAGAACCCAATTCCGTTCGGAACTGATTACATATTTCAAACATTCCAAAGAGAATAAAATCATTTAGCTAATTCCGCTCATTATATTACAAATTATTTAATATCTAAAATTGCTTCGTTTATCGTGCCTGAGGAGCCAAATCAATTCCGTATGCGGACAGAATTGAACTCTATGATGTGGCTGATTAACTTAAGGAACCTAAAGCTTGAAAAAAATTTAAATAATAATAATAACAATAATGATTTGTTTTTTTTTTTTTTTTGGGGTGCAAGGTGGGAAAATGCTTTATGCATATTACGCGGTTCGTCATCCACGCCGTATGCCGGACTCCGGCCGATTACTGGCTAAAAACCCGCCTTGTCGCTCTTTGGGATATGTTGGCCACCTGGGCACTGTCTTAACATTACTTCCAGGTGGCTCCCGATGTTTGGTGTGTTCATACATCTCCTTTTGTAGTGCCTGCGTCTAGGCCACCCTATTGTGTTTAACTTAAAATTTTACGGTGTTCTAAGCTGCATCTAGGTCTTGTTTTTTGAGCGAAGAACGTGTTCAATGTATCCTGCAATTGCCTTCCAGTTTTCGTCACTGCATATCATCTTATCAACGATGTTTTCGACCTTTAGTTCGGACGTATGGTTTTCTAATCGTCTACGACTCTCGTTCCAGCGGCAGCATTTGAAGAACGTGTGTTCAGCGGCGTCTATTATTTCTGTTTCCTCGTAGATGCAGAAGGGTGTTCTACATTTACCCATTTTGTGCAGGTACTTCCGGAAATATCCGTGTCCAGATAGCATCTGTATTACGTAATAGTTTACTTCCCCGCTTTGCCTTTCTGTCCATTTTAGAATGTTGGGAATTAGTCTGAAAGTCCACCTTCCGAGGGTGTCATTTTCCCATCTTGTTTTCTATTTCGCTATAGTTTGCTGCTTAATGGATTCTATTTCTTCCTCTGGTTGGGAGTTGTTTATTTTGGCATTGTATATATTCATCCGTTCAGCTGCCTGTAAATCTATAGGCTTCATTCCTGCTATAACAACAACTGCGGGTGCAGATACGGTGCGGTATGCTGACGTAACCCGTAATGCTGCTGTCCTCTGCACTGCCAGGAGTTTTTTCGCTCTGCTTTTGGTACTTAATGTTTCGGCCCATATTTCACATCCGTATAAGAGGATGCTATTTGATGCCTCCATTAGTAGCTTCCGATTTCTTGGGAGTGGTCCCGCGATATTTGCCATTAGTCGGCTGAGCTTCATTGTTGTCTTTGCGGCTTTTTGTGTTGCGTACTGGATCTGGTTTGAGTAGGTCAGCTTTAAGTCCAGTCTTACTCCGAGATACTTGACCGATTTTTTAGTGGGTAGTACTATATCGCCTATGTGCATATCTATCTCGACTGGAATTTGTCGCCTGGTGAGTAACAGCAGCTCTGTTTTATGCATTGCAAGCTGTAGGCCATGTGAGTCTCAATTCGCGCTGAGCGTCTTCAGTGTTTCTTGCTGTAATGACAGCCGCTATGTCATTGGCGTACCCCACAAGATATGTGTCTTCCGGCATCTCTTGATTAAGTATTTCATCATAGGTGGCATTCCAAAGGGTGGGTCCTAGAATGGACCCCTGCGCTGCTCCTGAACTGACATGTATATGCCTCGTACCTGCGCCCGTGTTGTATATGAGTATTCTGTCCTTCAGATAGTTACTAATGATTCTTGTAAGGTATTCTGGTAACTGGAAATTTCTCTTGAGAGCGTATAAAACATCTGACCATCTGAGGCTATTAAATGCGTTCTTTACGTCTAAAGTTGCCCATAGGACTATTGGTCTAGAGTAGTGATTTCTTTGTTGAGCGTATAAAACATCTGACCATCTGAGGCTATTAAATGCGTTCTTTACGTCTAAAGTTGCCCATAGGATTATTGGTCTAGAGTAGTGATTTCTTTGTTGAGCGGCGTTAAATGCATCTACTACGCCTTTTAGGGCGCCTACTGTGGATTTTCCTGATCGGAATCCATGTTGTCTCTTGAAAAAATTTCCACCTGGTATGATAGCTTCTTCAAGCCGAGGTTTTATCAGTCGCTCAAGCAACTTGCCTGCCGTATCCAGCATACAGAGTGGTCTATATGAGGATGGCGATTCGGGATCCTCTTTCCCTTTGCTGATTATTACCAGACTTTGTTTTTCCAAGTATTTGGAAAAACACTTTCTCTTAAGCAGCTGTTATACATCTCCAATAACAGCCCGGATTTACTGCTTGCAATTTCTTTCATTATTTCGGCTGGTATTCAGTCAGGTCCAGGCTGGTATTCAGTCAGTGGAGGCCACGAGCGGCTGTTTTGATTTCTTCCAGTGTAAACGGGGGAAAGTTAGTGATTATTCCAGTTTCCTCTTCGTCTTCTCTCACTTCATGCGTTGGGAAAAGCGTTTCGACGATATTTAGCATGGTTGCTTCATCCATTTCCCTCACTGTGTTTTTCATTCCCAACTTTTTCATAACAATTTTATAGCCGATATCCCAGGGATTTCGGTTTATATCGTCTCTCAGTTCCTCCCACTTCCCTCTTTTACAGCTATTCCGGAGTTGTTTCTTGGCCTCTTTATACTCCATGTGTTCCATCTCTGCTGTTCCTCTTCGCTTGGATCTTGTGTATTTTCGCCTTTGTCGAATGCAATTTCGTCTGAGTTCATCTATTGAATCGTTCCACCAGTACACTGCAGCTTTGTTTTTTGGCCTCTTCATCTTTGGCATTGCTTTGTTGCATCCCTTCGTGCTGATACTCATAACTTGCCTGACGTTAGTGTTTGCATCTCCATCTATTTCTACTGCTTCTGTTTGGCTGTTGATTTCTGCCAGGAGGGCTAAGGAGTCTAGTTTATTCATATTCCACTTACGGGTGATGCGTTCGCTTTTCCTGCTGAAGTAGTGCCGCTGCAATTGAAGGAGAAAGATATGTACCGATAGTCGCTGGCTGTGTATATTTCAAGGACGTTCCAGCTTTCTATTCTGCTTGCCAATCTCTCAGATACCAGAGTTATATCGGGAATGGTGCCATCACACCCGGGACGTCTGAATGTGGGTACATTTCCACTGTTAGCAACTATCAGCCCAGTTCTAGCTAGCATTTCCAATACTCTTCTTCCTCTCGAATTGGTTGTTTACATTCCCCATTCTACGGCTTGTGAATTGAAATCTCCCGCCACTACGAGGTGTCCGGCGATCTCTCGTGCTGTGTCTTCGATGCCATCGAGCTTCTCTTGGAAGTCAGCTATTCTATCGCTGGGTGTGAGATAGCAGCTAATTAGTGTAATGTTTCCGAATTGTATCCATACGAATCCGTTTTCTCTTCCGTTTTTGTTTGGTTGCACGTTTTCATTGCCTGGGACCTATATTGCGGCTGTTTTTAATTCATTTTCGAGCCATAGCCCAGTACTCATCTGGCGGTACTGCTCACTTATGACTACGATATCTCCTTTTTGTTCTATAGCAATTTGCGGAAGTAGAGCGTGTGCCACAGCGTTTTGTCTCCTCGAGGTATCTTATTCGGCAGTTTGTTAATGCGATTTTTATCCTCCTGGTTTTGAGAAGTTTGTTTGCCCCTGATGCTGGTAGGGAGACAAAGGTTCTTCTCTGTTCTCTGCTATTTATGGCTGTTAGGCGAATAACAATAATAATAATAATAACAGTAAATGGAAATGAAAAACGTTAAACACGAAATAACATGAACACTAGGCTGACATTAGTTTGTATGGAGAAACTTAAACTTTATATTTTCATAACTAATGTGAAGCTGATGGAATTGCTTTTGGAGACAAAAATTTAAATTATACGAGATTCACCACTTTATCTGCAAATTACAACAAAAATCGTTAAATTGCTTGTTTGTAGAAAACGTTCCGCAGGAATCGAACTTGCGGTCATACTCCTGACTACCTACCGGATACACCATCGCAGCAGCAGGCACTGTTGTTTCATATTTTCCAAAGCATTTATTTTTTGTTATTTTATTTATTTAGTGATCATAATTAGAGCCTCAGCAACATTATTAATACTATTAGGCAGGCAAAAGGTAACTAATTATTTACAAATTATGTATAGTATATATTACAAAATATAAATTATATAATTATATTATACATTACAATATATAAATAATAACATTCACTTAAGTACATATTTATATTTCTTTTTTGCTTGTTATGTAAAATCGAAATAATGCTATATTAATAGTTGGCCACACTATCCATTAATATCTAATCATCATAGCTAAGCAGAGCAGATAATGTTAATACTGTTGTAATTAATATTATTAAAATAATTATTATTAAAACCACAACTTCAATAAACAAAGGAAGCTATCTGCTATATTTCAAAACACAAACTTGCAATGAATGTTGTTGCTCTAATATATGAGTTCATTATAAACTATAATCATTATTACATAATTTTATGCTGATGATGTTACGCTGCTATCGCCAGACTGAACCGTTTGTCTTTCGAAACATAAGATGACATTTGTACATGTTGAAAAACATGACTCTACTGCATTTTTAATGTCTGAAAGTGTTCTACGATATACAACGAATACACACATACAAATAGAGAAACACATACTAACCTTGTGTGGATGTATGTATGTATCATAAACAACAGTTTTTAAAAGTGTTGTTTCTGTGTTGCTTCTGCTACTGTTGGTGCAGAACATGAACATGTAGCTTCATTTAATAATAAACTTCTTGCATAAAATTTAATTTACTCCTCTAATTCAACTACAATAAAAAAGCCAAATATATTATACACATTTATGCACTCATGCATAAAAACAGTAGGACTATTAATGTCTCTACAACTAAACTTGAAAATGGAAAAATGAAAATAAACAATCTACTAACTGCTAAATTACTAAATTTCTTATTGGATGCGCCATTGTTGAAGAAGCGGAAACGAAACGTTTTGAGCGTGCTTGTTATAAAAACACACCTCTTTAAGCCAAATAAATATTATCTCCTTATATCGCTTTCTCACTCATTACTTTGCTAGAAAAGAACTACCCGCCATTTTTGTTAATAAAATCACTCATTTGATTACTCTTTTAGCAACCATAGTCAGGGTTGCCGTTGACAATTTCGAAAATGTGTCGTAAAAAGGGTATTTAAGAGAAAAAAGGGTCAAAAAGACGGTATTTTAAAGTAAAAGAGGGTCAAGTTTTTTTAAACAAATATATAACATTTATTTCAATTAAAAAAAAAGCAAAAACGAATTTTAACAATGAAATTTATTTGTTGGTGGTCAAGCAATGTCTATGTGCATTTCATTGGTGCTTTACCAAATCATCAGTAGACTTTAACCAGAGTTTTGAAAAGTTGAAAACCTCTTATCTTATGCATATACTTCTGAAAACCATCTGAGAATTCACAATTTGTAAATTACAAACTATTTCAAAGAATCACAACAGAATGAGCATAGTAGGCTTTGAAACTCACACAAAACTAACCCAACAAATAAATTATATTCGATATGAATCTATTTTATTTTTCTACACCATTATACAATTAGAAATCCATTGGATAACAAAAAAAGTATTTGTAAGGCAAAATGAAAAATAAAATCTAAATTAAACTGTTATGAAATTTTTATTTGACATATTGTCACAATTCTTTTTTAAATGAAATTATTATATAATATATTAATATGAGTGGCACGCTCAACTACAAAATTAAATGGAAATCTATAAAAAAAAACAGTCTATACATTTTTAATATATATAAGAGCTTTTCGCAGCCAAACCTTAAGCCACATACATAAATCAGAGCATACTCACAGTTGATCCTCATTTCATTTTACACAATTGTCAAAATTTATATGAAAAAAATAGGTAGGTATGCATGGAATATGACAGTCGGATACAATGTTTTATATGTACGCTCACAAAACTAATTTAAGGATTATGTATTCAACACACATATATAAAAGATAAGTGTACTGAGAACTTTCGTGAGGAATATTGGAACTTTAATTCATTTTCAAAAAGTGGCATACATTTTGTTAAAATGATACAAAGGGATATATTAAAAAAAATTTCATAAAAAGTGTCATTGGCATGAAAAAGGGTCAAAAGTGATACTTTAGTATCTCAACGGCAACGCTGACCATAGTGTTAGTGGTGATATATTTATATTCACCACACAAGGAGAGTGCTTTAAATGTCAAACATATGGACATATTAATATATCTCCATAAGTAAGTATTGTTAAAATCAAGGTAATTTGTTCCTATTTTAATTAAGAAATTAGTTTTATATTATAGAGTCAAAATATGAGAGAAATAGACCGTATTTGTATAATATTAATTGTTTTAAGAAATAAACATTTACCCCCTTATTCAAAAAAATTATGAGAGGCTTATAAGAGTGTAATAGAGCAAATTTCATGTGAAATTTTGTTTTATTACGCTGTTATTAGACTCACATAATTTTTATGAATAAGGGGGTTAGTTAACAAATATTCGAAGAACATGGGATAAAACATTGTCTTCTATTTTGATTAAGATAAAAATTAATCATTTATGTATGATAACTTCATATCAATATTTTGTCAATCATAGGAATGCATCCTCTTCCCTTCAAATCAGTCTTGCCAGAAGATGACAAAATGAACATGCTAAATCGCCCAAAATAAGTGCTAGCATCTTCTACAGTTAAGAAAGTGTTAGTTTTTAATATTATACTTAATAGATGCAAGTCCATTTTGGGAGTTTAAACTACTTTGTTTTTACATTTACAGTCCTATACATAATCATATAAGCACATGCATACAACATATTTGCCATATGCTTATGGAGTATACATGTCAACGGATTAAAAATAATTAGAATATTCGAACAAAAAAAAGCATATTCTTGTATGAATAATTTTAAAAACGTCGAATTTCGAATTACGAATAAATTGATGAAATAATCCCAATTAACCAAACAATTTTTTCTATTAAAAAATATATAACAAAACTTAATATGAAATTTTTTATTTGGCACATTGTTGTCACAATACTATTATATGTATATAAATGAAATTTATTTGTTGGTGGTTAAGCAATGTCTATATGCATTTCATTGGTGCTTTACCAAATCGTCTACTACTACTACTACTGACGATTTGGTAAAGCACCAATGAAATGCATATAGACGTTGCTTAACCACCAACAAATAAATTTCATTTATATAAAAAAACTTAATGTTTTAATCAAAATAATATATTTGAGATATCCTGGCACACATCTCGTATTTTAGGAGTGAAATTAAAAAAGAATATATTCCGAAAAATTATTTTCTTCTTTGTTTTCTTGAGAATAAAAAAACGGAATCAGTTTATATACTCTATTTATACTTTATTTTGTTGTTTAGTTTTATTTTTGAAATTAGGTTAAGGTCTACTGGTGATTTGGTGTAACTGCTGCTCTCCACTAGACAGCAAATGTGTTCAGGTCGGAAATGAATGAGTCCGATCTACCTTCCATGTCCGACTAAATGGTCGCATATTATTCCAAAGGAGAGTAACAGACAGAGTGAAAACAGTTAGTTTTTTTTTCGTTCCTGCACTAAAAACTACTTAAAATGCCTAAGCACGTATCTGCCACATACAAAAACATGGCCACATTAACACCCTTGCTCATGCCCATGCCTTGTTGAAGTCGATGTCTAGTAGAGGAGCATTAAAAGAACCAATGAAATGCAGATATATTCAAATAAGGAATATGCGTGCCTAGAATTTTATTTATTCACATACGTTTTCGATTATTTTATACAAAATGTTTATAAAAAATCACGATCGTAAAAATACAACATATAATATTTTCGTTAAGTTTCGAAAATTATATCGGTTGAGTTTTTTTTTGCGATTATGGCACCATATGAACATATGATTTCCTGCTAAAACTTCTAAATATAATTCAACTTAAGTTTTTGTAAGTATTCAAAATTGCAAACACGTAATTTAAAAATTGTTTATATAGAAAACCGTTTCGGTGCTTTTCAGATGTACCGGTTTTGTTATAATATCTCCCTTATATTCCATGCTCATTCTAGTTCTGAGTTTGCTTTTAATTAGCTCCAATAAACGGAATAAACAAGGGATGATATACAGCTTGACAACTCTTTAAAGAGGTTTCCCTAATGGAGTTTTCAATTATGTACTTGAATCTAGTGTTTCTAATTTCTGTGCTCCATATCTGTTCAGTTATACGTGCAGTTTTACTAGCTTTGAACTTTCTAATTTCGCTAGCGCAAAAATTCATTGGAATGTCAATTATGGGGTGATATTTTGGGAAAAACGAGATTTTAATTCACAAAATATTTTGTTGATTTTAAATAAAAAGTGTTAAAAGTGCTTAACAACAATAAAATATGCTAAAATAGCATGAGATATTTTTTTAAATTCCTCAATGCTAAATTTAAATAAAAAGTACTTAGTCTACCACTGCAAGTGCTAAAATGGTTTTTAATAAAATGTTTGAAATTGCATATAGGGTAAAGCATCTATGATGTGACATTAAACAAAAGATTTACTATTTAGTTATTTGTTTTATTATATATAATAATTAATTGTTATAAATTTCGATGATAAATCACTACCTACAAAGACTACCAGCTCTTTTTATTAAAAAAAAAATTAAACAAAATGGGAATCCTTGGATTCGGGTTTTGCAAATGCCTATACCGAATTCAATGCCCGCGAAATATGTGTTAGATTTATTTATGTTCGAATTAATTTTAATTAGTTATTTAAATAAAAGTACCATCATATCAAATTCATACATAAAAATTTCAGCGTTGTAGCTCCAGCTAAACCGCTGATACCAAATTTATTTTGTGCCCTCGTATCTGAAAGTGTACATTTAAAATTTTTAATCGCATTTATCTAAGTTCGATCTTTTTTGAGATATGATTATATTACACTATTATGAACATATATATAATATGAGATTTTTTTATATAACAGAGACATAAAATTCGCTTATTCTGAAAGTATTCAACATCACTAAAAATTTAATTTTGAAGCGAAATGTTTTTAATATACATAAATGTTTTAATTGTATGAAGACTAGTTTATATGAGATGGCGAGTGATTATTGATTTTATCCAACAAAATTATTGTTTCTTCCAGTAGTTTCTCAAAAAACTCAAATCGTCTATGTTTCATTAGATAATCTAGACCGAATTTTGTTCCCAACATTAGCCACCGTTGAAAAGCATTTTTCATAGCCCTCATAAGTATGCAAAATAGTTTCTTAGTAATGGTATGAATTTTGTAAGTTTTTGCTGTCAGATGGGCTGTCAGATGGGGGTGTTGTTGGCTGAAGTAGTAGAACACGAGACTATGAAGCGGAGTGTCCTGAGTTCAACCCCGCGATGAGTCATGATATATTGTGTAGAATTCTTCTGATCAGCATTAGTGCATTGTGGGGTTAGTTGTTGCCAGGCTGTTTCAATGATGAAGGCATGGCACTGGTCACGGAACATAATTGGCAGCGACTGACACGATGTATATAATGCACTGTATATGTAGGGGTCATACCCTGCATGCTGGTCCAAGATTACAAAAAAAAACTAGTCCATATCTTTATCACGTTGTGTGTCCAAGTCATTATCATATGACTTTGAAAATTTTATAGAACTTTTACAATTTTGTATAGCTTCAGATAGCTTTCGAGCAATTCAAACCCCATGATCCTTTAATTATCCGTCACATATACTTTTATCAGCATTTTCAGTGACAAGAGAGTTAATTAACTTTATTTGCATATTTATTAGAAGAAGGTCCAAATCTTTATCAAAACTGAATTTTTACTTGTATTTTACAACAAAAGCGTGGCATTGATGAGTACACAATTCTTTTTCTTCATATTGTTCTGAAGCGAGTTGTACAAACATTTTCTTAAATAACTACTGAAGTTAAAAACTCATTTAACATCACAGCAAATGCAACATCAGCTTTACACCACGTCACTTGACTTTAACTTGCTTGGTTTTATAGCTATTTTCAAACATGTCATCACAAGTAATCACTAAGTTGTGAAATGATACAGTGCATCAAATAGAATTAAACTAAATTATTTTAGTTTAGTCCCGAATATGGTAACTGCTAGGAATATTTGAAAAGTCGCACAAAAGTTCGTTTTATAAAAATAAAGTCGCACAAAAATGTCGCCCATCTTTTTCTTAAGTTTTTTATAATTAATAAGCATAACAAAACAAACAAAAAACAAGTAAAAGTGCTATATTCGGCTATGCCGAATCTTAAATACCCTTCACAGATGTAATTCTTCTTTCTTTCTTTATTGCCAAAACAGAAAGTAGGTTTAATTAAGAAATCAAAATGATAATATCGGTTACTTTTATATATAGAAAACGCTTAAATTTTTCGGCTAGGAACCTAAATGTTTGGCTTTTCTTATTTCTAATACCTCTGAACATCTTTAAAAAATATTAAATATGTTTAATTTAAAAACAAAAAATAAAAATCCGTTTCATGTACCCCAAAAAGTTCTAATTGTCCAACCGTAGAATCGTCTTTTAGATTTTTTTTGGTTTTTAATAACTCTTCCCGAAGCATAAAAAAAGATGTCATCCACAAAAAACCAAAACTAGGAACTTATATAGCTAATTTTATGTACTAAAAAATTTCGATTATCCAACACTGGAACCAAATTTTTAGTTTTTAACATTTTTATACCAATTTAATTCTTAGCGTAGTATAATATATGTTTAATTCACTAAAAAACCAAAATTGGGAATTTATGTGGGTACTTTTATGTACCAAAAAATTTCGATTTTCCTTCCCTGGAACCGAATTTTCAGTTTTTTTTACCAATGTAATTCTTAGTGTGGTGTAACATAGTTTTACTTGACAAAAATATTAAAATGTTTAAACTTTTTGGTCACTTTCATGTATCATAAAATATTTCATTTGTCCAACCCTGGAGTCTTAGTTTTGATTTTTTAAGATTCTAATACCAATTTTGTTCTTCCTGAATTATAAAATAGTTTTAATAAGCGAAAACAGAAAAAATATTTCAATTTCCCAGCCCTGGAAACGAAATTTTAATTTTTTTTTCAATGCAACTCTTAATGAGGCATGAAATAGTTTTAATTATGAAAAACTTAATATATGTAACCATTTTGGCCACTTTAATGTACCACAAAATAGTGCAGTTATCCAACTCTGGAATCAAAATTTTTATACTTTTTTTAATTTTTGATACCAATTTTGTTTTTACTGAACTAAAAAATAGTTTTAAATAGTAAAAAACCGACGTTAGTTGTCTTTTTGTTACTTTATGTATAAAAAAATTTCAATTTTCCAGCTCTGGAAGCGAAATTTAAATTTTTTTACCAATGCTAGTCTTCATTCGGTATAAAGTCGTTCTATTTAAGAAAAACTTAAAATTTGCAACCATTTTGGTCACTTTACATTATACCATGTACCAAAAAAAATTTCAACTTCCAAACCGTGGAAGTGAAATTTAAATTTTTTTACCAATGCAACTCTTCATGAGCATGAACTATTAAGTAGGTTTATTTAAGAAAAATTTACAAAATGGTTCAAATTTTGGTCACCTTCATGAACTATAAAATATTGCACTTGTCCAACCCTGGATTCGAAATTTTTATTTTTTTTTCAAATTTTTGATACCAGTTTTGTTCTTCCTAAAATATAAAATAGTTTTAGTTAGCAAAAAAAACAACGTTAATTGCCTTTTTATTTACTTTTATGTATTAAAAATTTCAACTTCCCAACCCTGAAAGCGCAATTATAATTTTTAAAAATTTTTTTATCAGTGCAAATCTTCATGAGGTATAAAGTAGTTTTGTTTAAGAAACACTCAAATTTTGCAACCATTTTGGTCACTTTCATGTACTATTATATATTGCATGTACAAAAAAAAACTTTCCTTTTCCCAACCCTGGAAGCGAACTTTTAATTTTTTGTTTTTTTTTTTTATCAGTGCAACGCATCATGAGGCATAATGTAATTGTTTTTTAAGAAAATTTTCAAATTTTTAACCATTTTCGTCACTTTCATATACCATAAAATATTGCACTTGTCCAACCCTGGATTCGAAATTTTGATTTGTTTTTGAATTTTTGATACTAATTTTGATCTTCCTAAATTATAAGACAGTTTTAGTTAGCAAAAAAAAAACAACATAAGTTGCCTGTTTGATTACTTTTATGTATAAAAAAAATCAATTCCCCACCCCTGGAAGCAAAATTTGAATTTAAAAAATATTTTTTTGGCCAATGGAAATCTTCATGACGTATAAAGAGGTTTTGTTAAAGAAAAACTTAAAATTTTTAACAATTTTAGTTACTACATGTACTACAAAATACGAAATGGGCCGAAAAAAAATTTTTAATTTCCCATCCCTGCAAAAAAATGTTTTATTTTTTTAGTTTTTTATAGACCATTGAGGCTTCCCAAAGCACGAAATAGGTTTAATTTACAAACATAAAAAAAATAATTGATTTTTGGTATACATTTTGCGTCGAAAATTAGGTGTAAGCTTCCCAGCTCTGGAACCGTACTTCGGATCTTTCTGAATTTCAATACCACTCTATTTAAGTTCATTTCCAATCCAACGGTCCAAGAACGAAGCTCTAGCTCTTCTGGGGGCTTTCATGTACAGACGGACGGACATCGCTCAATCGTCATCGCTATTCATAAGGATCCAAAATATATATACTTTATTGGGTCCCATGTGAATATCGAAGAAATTACACATGTAATGACAAACCTATATATACCCTTTTACTTTTTTGTGAAGGGTATAAAAAACAATTGAAACATAACAAAAGCTTATATCAGAATAAATGTTTATCATATTTCATAACATATGCGGTTGTAGGCTTCTATACATGTTTTCATGTATACTGAGCAAATTTACTTAAGTTTAATACGAGCAAATTTGGATGTCGTATGTTGCCAAGGTCATAGAAGTAGGACTTCTGTTAAAAAAGAAGCCAAGAATGTTAAAGTTAAGATATTTTTGACAAAATTTAAACATTTCCAACATGAGTTTCTTACTTTATTTCCATTCACTTGATCTTGGTGACATATTTCATATTTTTTAGGTGAATGTATTTGTACTTCAACAAATTTTTTTAACATACATAAATAATACTTTTTTGAAATTTCATTTCTATGTTTAAAAACAAATTTGTCATTGGGAACCCAGTCTTCTAATCTTTGTCTATTAAATTTATGCATGTTTTTACTTTTAATTTAATAAAAATTGTGAGGTAGAGTTATTGCCAGTTTGTACAAATTAGGAAACATCGGTTCGTCTAGAGAATTCTTTAAATTACTAATTTTATGCTAAATTTTTAATTTTAATTTCAAAAAAGTGTTCATAATGTTTATTATTTACTTTACTTTCTAATAATTTGTACTCACTTATGAAATCTTCAGGCTTACTTATAACAAAACTAAATTAAGTTAACGTTTTCATAAGTGATAAAAAATCCGGTTGTCAATATCTTACAATATTTAGTTTTTTATCATCAAAATTTATAATTTTCAATATTCCGTCGCAAAATCTTTGCTAAAAATTTAAGATATGTCGTTTAATATAAATGCAAACATTTTCAGATATATTTTGATCCCTAATTGCAGTCTCCGATTCATGGCCTCTATATAAATTTTTTACATCTTTAATATTGATTGCATCTTTATCCACAATAATACTGAAGCCAGTATATATTCTTTCTTTAGAGAATTTTGCGAAATTTGAAGAAGAACATCTTTTGTGTATGGTATTGTATAATATACAATACCATACAAGGCGATGATTCGCCTTGCAAACATTTGTTTAATTTATTCATGGTTCCAAGAATATAGCATAAAAATTTGGTGCATAGTTTACAGTCCATTTTGAATTTCATTAATCTTGTTCAATGGTTTTTCACATTTATCTTCAAATTGAGCTCCAATGAAATAGTGATGCAATACTGTCCACTGTTCAATTATTCGTTTTGCAACCGACTCAAACGAAAGCCATCTTGTGTATGAATGTTTTAAAAGCTTGTGTTCAGGTGCATCAAAAATATTTGTAATTCCAAAAAATTAGCTTGTCGGTTTGAGCTTTTAATAAAATTCAAAATGTTTTTGGATAACTTTTCTACGTCCTCAGGTATGCATTTTAATACTGAAACATTCATTAGATTCACCGAATGGCAGACACAGCCAAGATGGAACAAATTGCTAACTCCCTTTTTTAATAAAGCTGACACACCACTGTTTCTTCCAAAAAAACTATCTTCGGTCTTGTTTCGATTAATGTTGAACTGACTTACAACAATGGCAAGGCATTTATCGGTCGAAATGTCTGTTGTTTTGTCGATAATGAGACTAAAGTCTTGACTCTTCATTTTGTGAACTATGGACATATGGCCTTCCTTTCCAAGAAACTCTGAAACTTGTTTACATTTAGATTGACTGCAAGTTACCTGCAATAATAACATGTTTGCCATTTTATTAAAACATTTCGTACATACTTTCATTAATTAGTTTACTTTGCTTACTGTTTTTGCTATATTCGAGTCTGGAAAAATTTATGTTTTGAATTTACTTAAACCGTCCATATAGTTAAACGAGTGATTTTTGATAATAGTATGTACCAGAGAACGGGTTGAACGTCTAATTTTATGCTTTTGAATACATTCGCAAAATATAAGCATATTGAAGTCAATAAGCATAATTTCAGTTAAGCAACACATGACACAATTCAGAAATGAAAGCCTAACGAAAATCATGCATCGCATTGCATGTCTTCTATTAATAATACCTTACACTCGCAAAAACAACGAATATAAAGCGAATGGTGTGAATGGTATCCATACTGATTAAATAAAACGTACAATCTTTTTCTGTGAAACATTTCACTATATATACACTTTTTATAATGTACAAATCCGTTAATAATTTCGTCATGCTCATTTTGTATAAGAGAAAAAATGTCCCATATTTTACTTTTTTTGTTTTTCTTTATGGTACGAAAAACACCAGTATTAATATTTTCCAAAATTTCTTCAGACTCTCAAAGGCAACTAACACTTAACGAATGGTATGAATGGTTTTATTTTTTTATTGTGTCATAATTTCATTTCGATGCTTGACATGTAAAGCATTATAAAAAAGTGTGTGAAAAAGGCAGTCATCAAAAACAATGAATGTATGACATAGCAACAGCATAAGTTGTTATTGTTAAATGATTGTACAATAAAATCGAATGGTTCGTTCTGTTCTCTGTTATGTACAGCTAACTTCATTTCTGCAATTTAAAAATTTTTACGAAAGTCACTGGTTTCTCTGCGTAAAAATTCAGTCAGTTGCATTTTTTCATTTTCAGGTGCCTCTTTTACATTATTATCTATTTTTTGTTTTTCTATGTCACGGATGATTGTTTTGATTTACTAAAAGCTGTTTACAAACACTGCAAAACGTCCGTTTTGACTCCATGTCTTGCTTCATTCATTTATGCCTCTGAAGATGTATTACCAGCATCATTTCCTTTAAGTACGTTCACATGTACTTAAGTATAAAAATTCAAACCAACAAAGTTTGACTCAGGTATGATGGAACAAAAAATTCAGAAATATGGGACATGAACAAAAATAATCAAACGGTAACACGGGTATTATAACAATAACATGTTAACATCAGGTTGATACAGTTCTCGTATCCTTTTTCACAATAAAATTTGTGTAAATAGGAACTGTTATCACATTCAACTAAGCCACCTAATAAGTGGTGACAAACTCAATACACATGAGCACTGACGATGAAAGGGTTGCGTCTTTCGAAAACAGCTCTTTTGCTCTTCTGTGTAAGTTGAATAACAAAAACTGATGTTGACTTGCCTTTGTGCCTTGGAATATTTATTATGTCTTTCTGAGATTTAAATTAAATTTTAATATAGCAATATAAAAATGTTCGTTAAAATTCTTACTACATAATAATAATAAGAAAAATTATAATTTACTGCAAATTATATGTCTTTTTTGTTAGAAACTTTACAAAAAATTAGTAACAAGTCGCAACAAAAATAAAAACAAAGTCTCAAAAGTAGGTTATAAAAAAAGTTTCATAAAAAGTCGCAGACTGCTAGAAAGGGTCAAATTGCGATTTTAGTAGGGCAAACGGTAGCCCTGGTCCCAAAAAGTATCGGGATTTTCCGTTTGGCATCCGTAGTTGGGATAGCGAAACCGATTTCAACACTTCGCATACCACACACGAATCACCTACTCGGGCTAAAGATATAAAAGGTGGATTAAGTATGAAAATACATATTAATATCTCTATCTTATATGTTGCAAATTATTGTGATTCTAATCGATTTACAAATCAAATCAATGTAATTGTCATGTTTGACATGACAGCCCACAAAAGAATTTATGACACATTAAAGCAATTCCTTGCGAAAACAGAAAACAAAATGACAAAACCCTTTGCAAAGGAAAAAACTACAATCAAAGTTGAACCAAAGGTGTTTTATGGCATCACATGCATATAAATAAGGTTTTGATTGTTTTTCGGGGAAACAAACAATCACATCTAAGCAAATCAAAAAATATAACCAAAATTTTATATTTTTTTGGAACGTGAATAAACAGCAACCTTAACTCCTACAACAACAAAAAACAAATAATAATTTATAAATGACAACAAAATCGACATATCAAAATTGAAAACCTACGTGACTGGTGGTCGGTATTTTTAAAGAACAAAACTTGCACATAAATAACCAAAAAAAAAAACTTTTTATTTTGCAATAATCCAATAAAAAAATATGAAATGGTAATTTTAGAATATATAAAAAACAAGTAAAAGTACTACATTCGGCTGTGCCGACTCTTAAATACCCTTCACAGATGTAATATTTTCCGTCTAAATATTTCGGCAAGGAAGCTAAATGTTTGGCTTTCTTATTTCTGATACCTCTTTCTTTTAAAAATAAAAATATTAAATATGTTTAATTTAAAAACAAAAAGTAAAAATCCGTTTCATGTACCCCAAAAAGTTCTAATTGTCCAACCGTAGAATCGCCTTTTAGATTTTTTTGGTTTTTAAAACCAATTTAACTCCTCCCGAAGTATAAAAAAGATTTCATCCACAAAAAAACTAAATTAGGAACTTATATACATAGTTAATTTTGTGTACCAAAAAATTTCGATTTTCTAATCCTGGAACCGAATTTTTAATTTCTCACTAATGCAATTCTTAGTGTAACATAGTTTTACTTGACAAAAAATTAAAATGTTTAAGCTTTTTGGTCACTTTCATGTACCATAAAATATTTCATTTGTCCAACCCTGGAGTCGAAATTTTGAATTTATAAGATTTTAATACCAATTTTGTTCTCCCCGAATTATAAAACCGTTTTAATTAGCAAAAACAACAACGTCAATTGCCTTTTTGGTTACTTTTATGTAGAAAAAATCTTTCAATATCCCAACCTGGAAACGAAATTTAATTTTTTTTGTTTCTTGTTTACCAATGCAACTCTTAATGAGGCATGAAATAGTTTTATTTAAGAAAAACTTAATATTTGTAATTTTGATTTTTTTTTTAGTTTTTGATACCAATTTTGTTTTTCCTGATCTAAAAAATAGTATTCATTAGTAAAAAACCGACGTTAGTTGCCTTTTTGGTTACTTTTATGTACAAAAAATATTTAAATTTCCCAGCCCTGGAAGCAAAATTATATTTTTTTTACCAATCCTAGTCTTAATTAGGTATAAAGTCTTTTTATTTAAGAAAAACTTAAAATTTGCAACCATTTAAGTCACTTTCATGTACTACAATATATTTCATGTACCAAAAAAAACTTTAAATTTCCCAACCCTGTGAGTGACATTTTAATTTTTTGTTAGTTTTTTACCAACGCAACTCTTCATGAGATATAAAGTAGTGTTATTTAAGAAAAATTTACAACTTTGGGCTATTTTGGTCACCTTCATGAACTTTAAAATACTGCACTTGTCCAACCCTGGATTCGAAAATTTGATTTTTTTTAAATCGTTGATACCAATTTTGTTCTTCCTAAAATAGTTTTGGTTAGCAAAAAAAAAAAAAACAACGTCAATTGCCTTTTTGGTTACTTTTATTTATAAACGAATTTTAATTTCCCAACCCTGGAAGCGAAATTTTAATATTTTAAAATATTTTTATCAAAGCAAATCTTCATGACGTATAAAGTAATTTTGTTTAAGAAAAATTCAAAATTTGACACCAGTTTGGTTATTACATATACTACAAAATATTGCATGTACCAAAAAAACTTTTATTTTCCCAACCCTGGAAACGAAATTTTATTTTTTTGTTTTATTTTTATCAGTGCAACGCTTGATACCAATTTTGTTCTTCCTAAAATATAAGACAGTTTTAGTTAGCAATAAAAACAACGTCAATTGCCTTTTTGGTTTCTTTTATGTATAAAAAAATGTTAATTTCGTAACCCTGGGCGTGAAATTTTAATATTTTAAAATATTTTTATCAATGCAAATCTTTATGAGGTGTAAAGTAGTTTTGTTTAATAAATATTCAAATTTTGAACCATTTTGGTTATTACATGTACTACAACAAAATATTGCATGTACCAAAAAAACTTTCATTTTCCCAACCCTGGATGGTTAGCAATTTTAATTTTATCGTTCTTTTTTATCAGAGCAACGCTTCTTGGGGTACAAAGTAGATTTATTTAAGAAAAATTTTTAATTTTTGACCATTTTGGTCACTTTCACGTACTATAAAATATTGCACTTGTCCAAACCTGGATTCGAAATTTTTATATTTTTTTGAATTTTTGATAACAATTTTGTTCTTCCTAAAATATAAGACAGTTTTAGTTAGCAAAAAAAAACAACATCAGTTGCCTCTTTGTTTACTTTCACTTATAAAAAAATATTAAATTTGGAAGCAAAATTTGAATTAAAATTTTTTTTTTGGCCAATGGAAATCTTCATGATGTATAAAGAGGTTTTATTAAAGAAAAACTTAAAATTGTTAACAGTTTTAGTTACTACATGTACTACAAAATACGGAATGGGTCGAAAAAATTTTTTTTTAAATCCCATCCCTGGAAAATTTTTTTTATTTTTTTAGTTTTTAATAGATCATTGAGGCTTCCCATAGCACGAAATAATGTTTACAAACATTAAAAAACAACAATTGATTTTTGGTATAAATTTTGCGTCGAGAAATAGGTGTAAGCTTCCCAGCTCTGGAAGAGTATTTCGGATCTTTCTGTATATTCGGAATATTATTTCAATACCACTCTATTTAAGTTCATTTCCAATCCAACGGTTCAAGAACGAAGTCTCTAGCACTTCTGGGGGCTTAGAAAATCCGTACACATTTCACGTACAGACAGACGGACAGAGGGACAGACGGACATCGCTCAATCGTCATCGCTATTCATAAGGATCCAGAATATATTTACTTTATGGGGTCCTACATTGATATAGAAGAAATTACACACGGAATGACAAACCTATATATACCATTTCACTTTTTTGTGAAGGGTATAATAAATGAAATCAAATTTTAGATCTCAACACATGAGACAAAGAAGCCTCTGAAGGAATACAAATACCAAATAGTTTTAGCAAAAATTGCTAAGCCAGAAATAAAAGAAAATGGGAGTTGAGAGGAAAAATAATAAGAATATTTTAAGTCCAAACAAAAATATTCACACCTTGTTCAGAATTGCTTTTTTTCAAAGGAAAGATTATCCTTATTAAATATTTATAGTCATAAAAACAATGTCCATACCAAATAACATGTTAACTTTCGGTTAAGGAATAACACACGAAATTTATTTCGTTTACACTCTGAGAAAATTGTTATCCTAAGTAAATTAAGGGCTGATTTTTTCTTAATCGTGGCAAAGAGAAATCCCTTAAGCACAAGGATTTCACTACTGTGGCCTTTCTAGATATAGAGGGCTCTTTCAACTTTGTCAATTCATACTCCGTCATTGAACAAATGATGCCATCAGGGCTGATAACGACATCGGTCGGTTTGCCAGAAGTGTCATCAGGTTCTAGGTTAGGCATGTAACGTAGTTTATTTTTCCAGCTGAGGAATGACTAAGTCGCTCCATGTTCGTATCAAAGGTCCACTTCCTTTGACAATAAAAACACGAATATTTTAGGTGATGTATATATTCGAGAACAAAATGTTTATTGAAACGAAACTTAAACTACTTAGATTATCTTAAAGCTAGTGGGTTAGATTTTCAGTATCGGGGCTGTGCTGATTCCTCTGCTACACCACTCTGGTACTTAGGCTGATAATCCTCGCCTGTGGTTCGGGTTACTAATGAAGTAAGACAGGTAATATTAAGTTGTATTCGGGTTAGAAATTATCAACTACGAACTGAAAAGTATTCGGAGGCTCGAACTCGGCTACGGATTAGTACGACTACAAGAGTATTCGGAGGCTTGTAATCGGCAACACTACGAACTCAAGAGTATTCGGAGGTTTGAGCTCGGCTACGGGTTAGTACGACTACAAGAGTATTCGGAGGCTTGTAATCGGCAATACTACAAACTCAAGAGTATTCGGAGGCTTGAGCTCGGCTACGGGCTAGTACGACTACAAGAGTATTCGGAGGCTTGTAATCGGCAACACTACGAACTCAAGAGTATTCGGAGGCTTGAGCTCGGTTACGGGTTAGGACGAATGCAAGAGTATTCGGAGGTTTGTAATCGGCAACGGATTAGTACGACTACAAGAGTATTCGGAGGCTTGTAATCGGCAACACTACGAACTACGAATTCAAGAGTATTCGGAGGCTTGTAATAGGCAACACTACGAACTAATTTGGTTATAAATATTAGTACTTGAACAAGAATCGGTAAAGCTCTCGGACGACAATTCAAGAATATTGTTCATGTAATTATCGTTCGTACGATATCGTTAATTGTTCCTCGATTGTGTGCAAACCTTGTCTACTTATCCTTGTTATCATATGAAGCCACTGAGAATTATTAGCAATGTTATGTTTTGTTTACCTACATTTGCTTGTTTGTGTTATGTATTTTATATGAGCGTGCATGTGTTTTCTTGTTTTGTGATGGTCAGCAATGTTATTTGCTTGGTTGTTGTTATGTATGTACGTGCGTGCATGTGTTTTCTTGTGTTACTTGTTTTGTGCTGGTTAGCAATGTTATTTGCTTGGTTGTTGTTATGTATGTATGTGCGTACATGTGTTTTCTTGTGTTACTTGTTTTGTGCTGGTTGTTATTAGGTAAGTGTACTTGTTCTTGTGTATGCAGTATTGCTAAGCAAAGCGTTATATTGTGAGTACATACTACAAATACACTACACAGCATACTTTACTGGTGGTATTGGGTGAGGGTATTTGTAACGGCACGTTACAGGCATGTCACAGAATAGAGGACAGCGCACAGCGAATGCCTTGTTACCAGTCTGGAGTGTAGACTGATTAAGACTGTCGTATATGCTGATGAATTGGCATTGGCGATCTCTAGAAGGCACAGTGTAAGGAGACCATACGGATCAAATAGAGTGTTGAATACGGCATTAGTGGAATCTGCACATCTAGGCCCTAATGACGATTCATACACGCAAAATGTCAGTTGGTCTCAACTAAGGTGTAAGCACCAGAGGGGTCAATTGGATCTTTGAGGCCGTGGTTAAATCCAATACCATTTTATGTGAAATTGGTGTCTTGGAGTACGGTGGAGAAAGTAACTCATTGCTCAACTTTTGAAAAATCTTTCAACACTCGGCGAAGATGATGGCAGGCGCGCTTAGGCCAACTCCAACAGGGACATTCTTCGCAATACTGAATTAGCTCTCGGTGGATATTGTGATCATTTTATTCGCTGCTGTTAGGTTGAATGCCACGTGTCCATAGACCAGAATTCTGATTAAACACTCGGAAATTCTTGCAACGTGGGCTATTTTACATCAAAACCTTTCCTTGGTAGACTGTCGGATCTAAACCGGTTTCAAGGGAGGCAAACAAAATTTTTGCTATTACACTGAAGTTGAGGTATTATAAAACATTGTATGATATCTATATTTTGACCGACAGTAAACCGGACATCCCTGCTATCAATGACGTACACGCCACGCCTAAAGCTGTAGTCGATAGCGATTAGACCTCTGCATAAATGTATTTGAAGAAAAAAGTACTCCTAATATGGCAAAGCTTGTACATATTTTCCTACTGTAAACTACAAAATGCTGTACTTATTTTCTAAAATAACAACATCAAGGAACAATTTTGTTGTTTGGTCAATTATAAAAGTACTTCGCAATTTTATGTTCGACTCATTCATCAAATATGTCGAGTAAGAATTGAAAATCGAACTTCATGTTGCATAGGGTCCGCAATCTAACGTTTTTTTCAACTAGTGCTTATTTCGTGAATGGTAACACTTAGCTCATGTCTGATTTGACAGATAATTAGTTTTATCCTTCTGCTGAACGAATATGGTTGACCATCGAATGCGTTTTCGCCTGCGATCGACTTACAGAAGATGCCGATTTTGCCAAAAAAAATAATCTTTTCAGATGAAGCTCATTTTGATCTTTGCGGGTATGTAAACAAGCAAAATTGTCGCATTTGGGGCACAGAAAACCCGCACGCACACATTGAAAAGCCGACGCATCCAAAACGAGTCACTGTTTGGTGCGGATTTTGGTCCAGAGGCATAATTGGGCCATTAATTCGAAAATGAGCAAGGAGTGGCCGTTACAGTCAATGGCGATCGTTATCGGGCCATGCAGGCACTTGAATGAAATTATTTTCCATTATTAACCGGAAGAATTGTACTTTCAAATAAAAAAGAAATTGGAGAAAATATTCAGTCGATTTTTTTATAGCATTTTCAAAAAAAAAAGTTATTTGGCGGACCCTTTACAATAAGTTCCTGGTGAAGGTTTACAGATAAAAAAAAGATTAATCCATAGTGGTTTAACACTAAACTTAAAAACAAGCAATCCGATCACATCAAAACTTGATAAATTCATTTTAAAATTTGTATTTATTCAAATAATATAATTTTTAAATCTTGAACAGAGCAATAACTAATCTGGACGTCTATAATATATATATATTATATATATTATATATATTATAATATGGACGTCTATAATATAAATGCATATCAAATACAAGTGGAATTACCTAAAAAAATATTTTCTCAAATTGTGCGAAAACACAAAAAGTGGATTTATCAAGTTTAGAAAAAATTCTCTTAAATTTAACAAAAAACAAGTAAAAGTGCTATATTCGGCTCAACCGAATCTTAAATACCCTTCACAAATGTAATTTTCCTTTCTTTCTTTCTTGCTAAAACAGAAAGTTGCTTTGATTAAAAAATAATTCAAAAACAACAAAATGATGTTATCAGTTACTTTTATATATAAGACAACGTTTAAATTTTTTGATTAGGAAGGTAAATGTTTGGCTCTTCTGACTTCTAATACCTCTGAACGTCTTTCAAAAATTATAAATATGTTTAATCTACAAACAAAAAGCAAAAATCCGTTTCATGTATCCCAAAAGGTTCTAATTGTCCAACGGTAGAAAAGTCTTTTAAATTTTTTTGGTTTTTAATACCAATTTTTTTCTTCCTGATATATAAAGTAGGTAGAATTCATCATAAAAATAAAAAAATAACAAATTATATGGTTACTTTTATGAATCAGAATATGTCGATATTCCAACCCTGAAATTGGATTTTTAATTATTTTGGTTTTTAATACCAATTTTACTCTTCCCGAAGTATAAAAAAGATTTCATTCAAACACAACCAAAATAAGGAACTTATATGGCTACTTTTATGTACTAAAAAATTTCGATTTTCCAACCCTGGAACCGACTTTTTAATACCAAATTAGTTCTTCCTGAAGTATAAAATAGGTTTAATAAAAAACAAAATTTGGAATTTATGTGGGTACTTTCATGTACCAGAAATATTTCGATTTTCCGACTCTGGAAGCGAATTTTTATTTTTTTACCAATGCAATTCTTAGTGAATTTATAAACTTTTTGGTCACTTTCATGTACCATAAAATACTTTAATAATGAGGTTCATGCAACTCTTAATAATGAGGTTTATTCAAAAAAAACTTAAATTTTGTAACCATTTTGGTCACTTTCATGTACTACAAAATATTGCAGTTATCCAACCCTGGAATCGAAATTTTTGTTTGTTTTCATATCTGATACCAATTTTGTTTTTCCTGAATTAAAAAATATTTTTAATTAGTACAAAACCACGTTAGTTGTAATTTTGGTTACTTTTATGTGTAAAAAAAATTGCAATTTCCCGTCCCTGGGAGCGAAATTTTAATTTTTGTCTTCTTTTATCACCAATGCTAGTTTTCATTACTTATAAAATCTAACAAAAATCTTAAAATTTGCAACCATTTTTGTCACTCTCATGTTCTACAATATATTGCATGTATCTAAAAAACTTTCAATTTCCCAGCCCTGGCATGGATATTTATTTATTTTTTTGCTTTTTTATAAATGCGACTCTTCATAAGGCATAAAGTAGTTTTATTGAAGAAACATTTTAAGTTTTTAACCATTTTTTTTATCTAGGACCAGCACTCAGGGGATGACCCCTATATATACAATGCATTGCGCTGGAACTGAAAACGAGGGGATAGTATTGAGGGGTGAGATTAGGAAAGATGAGAAGATAGGCAGTTGTTTTTGAAGCTTTATCAACCTTTTACTACGGCGGCTAATTTTTGCTAAAAGGCCGACGAAGGTGGGTGCTACTACTCTGCTTTAAGTACATGATAGTGTCTGTCGCTGCCAATTGTGTTCAGTGACCAGTGACTACGCCTTCATCATTGAAACAGGCTGGCAACAACTAACACAATCACGTACTAATGCTGATCAGAAGAATTCAACACAATATTATTATTATTATTATTGGTTACTTGTATGTATAAAAAATTTCAATTTCCCACCTCTGGAAGCGAAATTTTATTTTTAAAATTTATTTTTATCAATTGTGACGGCAAAAGTCAGCGGCTTCGTTTTTTCCCACACCATCAACATCCCCAGAGAGACGGCAGCTAATGTAGATATAAGTTTACTTTAAGTTATATTCATTTTGAAGTATTTTTGAACTATTTTTATTATTTTCTTGTGAATTATTTTTATTTGACTAAACGTAATTATTATTCTTATTATTATCATTATTCGAATCATTATCATTATTCTTATTATTAGCATTATTAACGGTAGCCACATTCCGATCACATTTGGCATATAATTAATATGTGAGCGTACAGTCAGTTTTTGTCTCTCGCAGCAGCAGAGCTAAATACATAACGATGTCGGTTGCTGTTTTGATCAGTTAATGCACTCAGCTTATGTGTGTGTACAAAATACATAACGTTGGCGGTTGCGGCGTTGCTCAGTTGATGCTCATCAGCAGCACTCAGCTTATGTGTGTGTACAAAATTCTTTCTTGTCTCGCTCAACACAAGCCAATACACATCTA
This sequence comes from Linnaemya tessellans, assembly GCA_951800035.1. Classification (NCBI taxonomy): domain Eukaryota; kingdom Metazoa; phylum Arthropoda; class Insecta; order Diptera; family Tachinidae; genus Linnaemya; species Linnaemya tessellans. Next base: position 76,450,155 of record OX637535.1, read on the forward strand.
CCGACATACGTACATGCAGTGATATTCATACGTAACGAATATACCAACAGAATTTGTGCATAAAAGCAAGCACACAATGAATAGACGGGGAGGTTGGTGTTTGACTGTTGAACGGTAAGGTTGATATTGCTCCGGTGTATATCGGAACAATATTAGCATAATTAGTGTAGCTATTGACTTGTGGTATTCCAGGCAATAGAGGCACTCTAGAGACGAGACTGGACTGTAAGCCATGGATGATTTATTCTAGTGGGACGGTGTATTCCGGACTAATAGAAGCATCATTCAGAGATAGGTATCCCGTTTGTGGTGGTGGGTTTTTCTTTTATAGTAGTAGTCGCCTTTATTGTTTGGGAGGGTTAACCTAAGGGTCGTGCTGTCTAGCGGAGCGGTGTATTCCGTTTCACTAGAGGATAAAAACCAGGGATCGCTATTGCAACCGGCGTTTTCCTAGCAGTAGAGGTGCCAACCCCTCTCTAGGCTACCACGCCATTTGGTAGCCTATAGTGGTGCGGTGTATTCCGTCTCACTATAGGAGCTACCTGGGGAGGCTCACGACTGCTATTATTTAAGGACACCTCCTATACAAGAGACATCCTGCACCACTGACACGGACAGTTGACCAAAGACAACGACCATTCATCAACCCAACCATTTTTATGTCCGACACTGGACCCCGCTGAGTCACCCCAGCCACAGAGCGGAAAATCGTGTTGTCACATTGGCGCCCGAGCAGGGACACTTTGTCCACAAAGAAAAAAAAATAATAATAAAAAAAAAACTGACAATAGAATTGTCCACCGTACCTCATCTCTTGTGAACCAGAGCAAAAGGCAGATGACTCAACGAGAAGGGGTAAAAACCTCTTGGATCTACTCCTTGAGGAAAGAAGATCTAGCCAACTACTTATCCCACTTCGCCCAAGACTCCACGGGCACAGTAGAAGAAATGCGCAAGCGCATGGCCAAATTCGTAAATACTAACAACGATGAGGAAGTAGCCCAGAAGTTGTTAGAATGGCAAAAACAACACGACCAAGGGATCAGGAGCTCACCAGGTTTATCCCTGCTGATCCCCCCACCACAGAAGACGTGCCTAAATTCATACCGATGGACAGAACCGCACCGAATACCTTCTGTAAGTGTCAAGATGTCCCGAAACCACCTGCGACTGACGACCGGATCGCGGTACTGGAACGCGTAAGAAAGTGGGGACTAAAGTACGATAGCGGTAAGGACGCACTGAAGTTTATCGACGGTCTTGAAGAGCTAGCCGGAGCATATGAGGTGATGAGATTCGAAAATGAACACAACGTCCTCGAGAAAACTTCAAGGATTACGTGCTTACTCTTCAGGACCTGATGCATCACTGCATCTGCGCCCGGAGGAAAAACTCGAAAGAATCTTTCGCAACGCCCTACGAGAGTATCAGTGGTACATACGGCGGAAAGATTTTAACTGTCTAAATGATTTGTTGTCCTTAGCTGTCGATTTAGAGAGCATCCCGCATACGTCGAACACAAGCCGCAACGAACATCATCGCGTACTAAAGGGCCCCCCGCTCACATCCGAAACCGGTAGTGGCCATTCAGATCACGAAGCCACCTCCCTCTCCTGGGAAGAAGACAAATTGAAAGCTACAATAATCTTAGACAACAAACCACATTCTGCTATTGTAGACACCGGGGCCACTCGTAGTTTCGTAATGCCATCCGTAGTAAAGCGCATGCGTACCAAACCGGAGTATTTGTCAACCGAAATGGAAGTGACATTAGCAGACGGGTCAAAGAAACGAGTCTCTACCGCAGTGGTCATCCCCGTCACTTTCGGGGACCAAACAACCAGTCACGAGTTTCTGATAATGAAAGAGGCAACCGAAGCCATTATTCTAGGGCTGGATTTTCTCCGAAATTTCAACACTAGAATTCAGTGTGCCGGCCTAGGCGCAAGCGCCAGAGCAACCCCTTCTAGAGAACTCACGAATGACAAGCCATCAAATCAGGTAAGGGAAAAAGTGCGTAGAAAGTTAAGAAGACAATTGTGTCGCATGGGTGACAAAATCGACGACACACTGCAACGAAAAATTGACAAATTTTTAGAAACAGAACTCACGAAGTTCCAGAAAATCAAAGGCCTTTCCACCGTCGCCACCCACCGAATCGTAATGAGGGAGACACGACCAATAAAGATCAGGTACGCGCCGCGAAATCCGGCGATGCAAGCAGGTATTGACGAAGAGGTGAATTCCTTGCTGGCCCGCGGGTGTATAGAACCATCGCACAGCCCATATTCGTTTCCAATTACATTGGTGAAAAAGAAAAACGGAACTTGGTGAACGTGTATGGACTTCCGCCAACTAAACGCACGCTCCGTACCCGACGCCTACCCTCTCCCCCGTATCGACACTATTCTCGACCAACTTTGCAATGCCAAGTATATCAGCAGCCTCGACCTCAAGGATGGTTATTGGCAGAATCCCCTGAAGGAAGAAAGTAAGAAATACACAGCATTTGCAGTCACCGGCCGAGGCCTATATCAGTGGCGTGTAATGCCTTTCGGCCTACACTCAGCGCCAGCCACCTTCCAACGGGCATTGGATAGTGTTATCGGCCTGGATCTGGAGCCCCATGCTTTCGCATATCTGGACGATATCATAGTGATCGGGAAAACGTTCGAAGAACATCTGTCGAACCTGCAGGAGGTGTTCCGGAGATTGCGAGCTGCCAACCTGAGAATAAACAGTGAAAAGTGCGAGTTCTTCAAATCGGAAATTAGATACCTCGGTCACATCGTCACGAGCGAGGGAATCAAAAGCGATCCCGACAAGATAGCGGCGATCACTCAAATACCGCCCCCACAGAATACCAAAGACGTCCGTAAGTTTTTAGGTACCACCTCATGGTACCGTCGGTTTGTGCCGAGCTTTGCACAAATCGGCCAGCCATTAACACAGCTATTAAAAAAGGGCAAGCATTGGAAATGGGGGCCGGAACAACAAGAGGCGTTTGAAACACTTAAGGAGTGTCTTACTAAATCCCCTGTACTGGCTTGCCCCGATTTCACCAAGCTATGTACCCTTCAAACGGATGCTAGTGATGGCGGGCTTGGGGCAGTACTAACGCAAGAAACTGACGACGCGGAGCACGTGATCGCGTATGCCAGCCGTCACCTAAATGGGGCCGAAAAAAACTACTCGGCCACCGAGAAGGAATGCTTGGCGATAATATGGGGCATACGCAAGATGCGACCCTACCTGGAAGGGTACCGATTTCGGGTGATAACGGACCATCTATCTTTAAAATGGTTGAACTCCATCGACAACCCGACGGGACGTCTAGCACGATGGGCGGTGGAACTCCAGCAATATCAATTCTCGATTGTGTGCAGAAAAGGCCAGCAAAATGTGGTCGCTGATGCCCTTTCCCGGCTCCCAGTGGCAGGAGTGCATTTGACTCAAGCGCGGCCCCCCAGCACATGTTCATGGTACGACGGAAATATGAACGCGGTACGCCAAAATTCGGAACAACACGCGGAGTACGCTATCGTGAACAACGAACTGTACCGACATTTTTCCCGAGAAATAAACGACGAAGATTCCACCCCCTGGAAACTGTGCGTCCCGGTCTCTCAGCGTCAGCGCGTATTAGACGAAAACCATAATCAGGTCAGCGGTGGTCACTTAGGCGTTCGGAAGACGCTCAATAAGGTAGCGAGCCGATACTACTGGCCTGGGATGTCTCGAGATATTAGCCGATATGTGCGGCAATGCAAAACTTGTCAGCGGTACAAGATTGCGCAACAACAACCTGCAGGGAAAATGTTGACACGCCTTCAGGAAGAGCCATGGTCTGTGCAGATTTCGTTGGGCCCCTCCCGCGAACGGCGCATGGTCACACTATGTTACTGGTGTTATTCGACAATTTCTCAAAATGGGTAGAATTAATACCGATGCGAAAGGCTACCGCCGAGGGTGTAGTCAAAGCCGTACGAGAGGGGATCGTTGCCCGATATGGGGTGCCAAAGACGCTTGTCACCGACAACGGTACACAGTTCACGTCAAAGATCCTGAAAAAATACCTCACGGAAACCGGTATACAGCAGCAATTCACGGCTCCCTACACACCCAAATCGGGCAATTAAAACGATGATCGCACAGTTTTCAGGCCGACGGCACAATAAGTGGGACGAATGGCTACCAGAAATAATGCTGGCCATAAACACCAGCGAGTCAGAATCGACAGGGTATTCCCCAGCGTTTATAACCCAAGGAAGGAAACCCCGACTACCAAAGTCGCTGTACGACGAGGTGACTATCGGCACCGGGAGTCGGTGTATACGTCCTGAGGAACGAGCCAACGAGCTCCAAGAAATCTTCCAAATTGTCCGACGTAACTTGAAGGTGACTTCACAAAAACAGCAGCACCACTATAACTTGCGACGTCGGCCTTGGAAGCCGACCATAGGGGAGCAAGTATTAGTAAGGCAGCACCCGCTGTCAAAAGCCATCGACAACTTCGCTGCCAAGTTGGCACCCAAGTTCGGGGGACCCTACGTCATTACAGGATTTGTCTCCCCAGTTATAGTACAAATTCGGACAGTAGGGAAAGACGCATGGCACATTTGAGCGAACTAAAACCATACCACAACACTAATCAACTGTTTTCTCTGATCCTCCCTAGAACCACTAAGCCAACAAAACAGTACCAGGAAGCGAAGATGGATAGCGACCACCGAAAATTTGAGAAATCCCGTCAGAAATTTCGCCGCAGCATGGAGCAGGAGCAGGCAAGGGGAAGGCGAACCATCTTTCTTCACGAGGATGAAATATCGGATACAGCGCCGGGGAGCAGCCAGAAGAAGGACCAGCGGCGGCGACCCCCGCCTGGTACGTACGTGCCGAAAACCACACGGGTCCCAAAGCGGGGACAACCAACTCCCAAACCAGCCCGACATTTCCGCATGACCGTGAACACAACCTCCGCGACGCACCCAGACCAACACCGTAGCACGGGTGTCGACGCGGCAACTCCTAACCAGGGGGAGGAGGCAGCTCCACCACTTATACCTCCAGATGAGCCAATGGAAATAGACCTACCCGAAACCTGTGAAGTACCTCCACCACCACTCATAATTCCAGACCAACCAATAGAAATAGACCTGACCATAACTCCACCTCCACCTGCCTGGGATGAGGAGTGCCTTACGTTAGCCGACCTACAAGTAAGCCCCGAGGACCTAGATGACCCCTTCAGCACTGATTTTATCCGGTCATTCTTTGGGGCAGACGATAGAACCGTTGCTGTTCGCCCACCAACTCCGCCCTCGCCACCCCCACCGAGCTCATCGTCCTCGCTAGACTGGGAGAGTGAAAATTTCCGGCCGCCCACGCCTCCCCGGCGAATAGCATTTGGATCCCTCGAGGTGGTCGATCAACAATTCCCCTATCTAGGCCGACAGTGCTACGAAAGGGTTTGGCGCGCCCGACTCCTGTTGCCCAAGGCAAGGGCAAGGCCTGCACTAGGCCGGTCACCCTCTCCACGTAATCAGCAGACAGAGGAGAGCCGAGGTCTAGCGTGGCGGTCGCGCAGCCCGCCGAGCCAAAGTCGGACCATACCAAGAACGCCCGGGAGAGGGTGGCTATATAGCTCAAGAGGCAGCCCCCCCGTAACTACCCTCAGTACAGTGGTCGCCTGGTCACCCACCTCACCACCAAGATCATCCGTTCCACCACCAAAATCACCCGTTCCACCACCAAAATCACCCGTTCCACCACCAAGTTCACCCGTGCCACCACCACCACCCCTAGCACCGCACCGAATCGCCAGTACCTCCATCCCCCCTCGTTACTGGAAATGCCCACGGGGGAACTCACGGTTGAACACTTACCGTGGGATCTCCAGGAAGAGATCCAGCAGAAGAGAAGCGCACATAGAGGAAGGCGCGTGAGTTTCGTAAAAGCCATCTATGGCCAGCGGTACAGAATCACCATCGGTAGTAAGGGAGAGGTTAAAATCAGCCCCACCACTGCTCAGGTCTAGCCAGAAGAGGGGGGTAGTGTGACGGCAAAAGTCAGCGGCTTCGTTTTTTCCCACACCATCAACAGATCCCCAGAGAGACGGCAGCTAATGTAGATATAAGTTTACTTTAAGTTATATTCATTTTGAAGTATTTTTGAACTATTTTTATTATTTTCTTGTGAATTATTTTTATTTGACTAAACGTAATTATTATTCTTATTATTATCATTATTCGAATCATTATCATTATTCTTATTATTAGCATTATTAACGGTAGCCACATTCCGATCACATTTGGCATATAATTAATATGTGAGCGTACAGTCAGTTTTTGTCTCTCGCAGCAGCAGAGCTAAATACATAACGATGTCGGTTGCTGTTTTGATCAGTTAATGCTCATCAGCAGCACTCAGCTTATGTGTGTGTACAAAATACATAACGTTGGCGGTTGCGGCGTTGCTCAGTTGATGCTCATCAGCAGCACTCAGCTTATGTGTGTGTACAAAATTCTTTCTTGTCTCGCTCAACACAAGCCAATACACATCTACCGACATACGTACATGCAGTGATATTCATACGTAACGAATATACCAACAGAATTTGTGCATAAAAGCAAGCACACAATGAATAGACGGGGAGGTTGGTGTTTGACTGTTGAACGGTAAGGTTGATATTGCTCCGGTGTATATCGGAACAATATTAGCATAACTAGTGTAGCTATTGACTTGTGGTATTCCAGGCAATAGAGGCACTCTAGAGACGAGACTGGACTGTAAGCCGTGGATGATTTATTCTAGTGGGACGGTGTATTCCGGACTAATAGAAGCATCATTCAGAGATAGGTATCCCGTGTGTAGTGGGTGGGTTTTTCTTTTATAGTAGTAGTCGCCTTTATTATTTGGGAGGGTTAACCTAAGGGTTGTGTTGTCTAGCGGAGCGGTGTATTCCGTTTCACTAGAGGATAAAACCCAGGGATCGCTATTGCAGCCGGCGTTTTCCTAGCAATAGAGGTGCCAACCCCTCTCTAGGCTACCACGCCATTTGGTAGTCTATAGTGGTGCGGTGTATTCCGTCTCACTATAGGAGCCACCTGGGGAGGCTCACGACTGCTATTATTTAAGGACACCTCCTATACAATAGACAACCTGCACCACTGACACGGACAGTTGACCAAGGACAACGACCATTCATCAACCCAACAATTTTTATGTCCGACACTGGACCCCGCTGAGTTACCCCAGCCGCAGAGCGGAAAATCGTGTCGTCACACAATGCAAATCTTCATAAAGTATAAAGTGCTTTTATTTAAGAAAAACTCAAAATTTATAACAATTTTGGTTATTACATGTACTACAAAATATTGCATGTACCAAAAAAAAGCTTATATATTCCGAACCCTGGAAGCGAAATTTTATTTTTTATCAGTGCAAGTCTTCTTGAGGTATGAAGTAGTTTTATTTAAGAAAAACTTAAATTTTTTGGCAACTTTCATGTACTGCAATATATTGAACTTGTCCAAACCTGGTTTCAAAATTTTGACTTTTTTTTAATTTTTGATACCAATTTTATTCTTCCTAAATTAGGTAGAAAAAAGTTTTAGGTTTAGGTAGAAAAAAAACATCAGTTGCCTGTTTGATTATTTTCACGTATAAAAAAAATGCACTTTCCCATCCCTGGAAGCAAAATTTGAATTTAAAAAATTTTTTTTGGTCAATGCAAATCTTCATGACGTATAAAGAGGTTTTGTTAAAGAAAAATTTTTAATTTTTAACAATTTTAGTTACTACATGTACTACAAAATACGGAATGGGCCGAAAAAAATAATTTGTATTTCCCATCCCTGAAAAAATATTTTAATTTGTTTAGTTTTTAATAGACCATTGAGGCTACCCAAAGCACGAAATTGGTTTAATTTACAAACATAAAAAAAAATAATTGGTTTTTGGAATAAATTTTGCGTCGAGAAATAGGTGTAAGCTTCCCAGCTCTGGAACCGTACATCGGATCTTTATGAATTTCAATATTCTATTAAGTTCATTTCCAATCCAACGGTCCAGGAACGAAGTCTCTAGCTCTTCTGGGGGCTTGGGAAAACGGATTTCACGTACAGACAGACGGACATCGCTCAATCGTCATCGCTCTTCATAAGGATCCAGAATATATATACTTTATGGGGTCCTATATTGATATCGAAGAAATTACACACGGAATGACAAACCTATATATACCCTTTAATTTTTTTGTGAAGGGTATAATAAAAATGTATTAAAGCGTAAGTATTGCAAAAGTATAAAATTATTGCGTTTTTTTCTATTCTCTGTTAAAAGACTACCAAAATTAACACTTCTAGAAAATAATAACATCATTATGAAACTTAACACTGCCGTTAAAAGTATTTGAAGTACAACGAGTATCAACATAAAATTTGAGGACTTATTTTTCTTATGTTCTCATTTTTGTATGTTCCGTACTTACGGAACAAGCACGAAGTCGGCTACATACACGTTGGTATTTTTCCATCAAACCTTCTCTTCTCTTCATTACTCGCGTTTTGGTCGAATGTCTTGACTTTTCTGAAATCTTATTCGTTGCAGACCATCAATAGCGATACAGTAAAGAGTACAAGTACAGCATTGCCATTGTAAACAATTCATGTGGATTTGAGCACATTCCATTTTGTACTCAAAGTTTGATGGAAACTACTTGATCATTTTTCTTCAACGGCATGAAATCGGCAAACACGTCTAATTTTTATGACTCTCAAAAACTGAAACTCAAACTGGGAGCACATATTGGAGACAAGTGGAACACGATTAAAAGGCTTACAGATCTCATAATCAAATAGCAAATTAGTAATTTGTAATAAACAAATTTTTGTAGGGGGTTCGGTTTTGAAGATTTATGTCTGACGGAGACAGATCCAGATCCTTATAGGCTTTCGACAATGTACAATTTTTAGCATTTATATGTATATTAGGGATCATATCATTTTAGCAATTTTATGTAAAGCAATTCCAAATAAAATTTTCGTGAAACATTTTAATACTCTATATCTTTTACAAACATATTTCTCATAAATTTTTTGCTATAAATTTTCAAAGAGTATAATTTTCGTCTGGGGTTTTATACTTAAAACAAAAACAAATTTGAGTTTTATGTAACCATTTTTATCTAACATTCATATTGCTGTATTACTGCCTGTTTTTGTAAAAAGAATAAAAATTTTCGTTTGGGTATTTATATTGAAGCAACAATAAAATAACTCAAAATTTGTTTTTTTAATATAAATACCTAAACGAAAATTTGTATTCTTTTTAAAAAAAACAGGCAGTTAAACTCAATTCAGATTGACAGGGTAATGGGTCTAGAATTTGTTTTAAATTCAGAAAGGCAAAGAAAAGTCAACATCCGTTTTTTTAAATAATTAAACTGACACGATAGAGAAGAACACCTGTTTTAGAAATCCGCTATACGTTCATAATTCGTTTGTCATCACTTATTAGGTGGCTTAGACTATGTCCACACGATGCAACATTTTCTGCAGAAACATTTATTAATTCCCTTTTGAAGCTGCATTCGTGTCCACACGGTTGAAACATTTGTTTTGCAGCATACATATATTATATTATTTTCATCTTTTCATGCAGAAGCGGAGAATGACGTGCTCAACAAATGTTTCATGTACATGAAACACCGTACCCTTTTCCACTCGTCTTTCCCCTCTCATCAACAAACACAATGTTTCTGCAGCAAATGTTTCACCGTGTGGACGTAGTCTTAGTTGACTATGACAGCAGTTTTTATTTAGAAAATTAAAGTAGGAAATTGTATTCGGGAAGTGTATCAAACCGATGGTAACACCGTTTTAATGCCTGTGTTGCCGTTTTTATTTTATTTTATTTCTTCATGTCACATTTTCTTAGTTATATTAGAACAAGCAATTCAGAAGTTATTGTAAATTCGCGGATGCCAGCTTGATCCTGAATAATAACTTTTAGCTTAATAGTAATAGTTTTTATGAAAATGTGTTATTAGAAGATTTTGCTAAGTGTATTTATTAGGTGTAATGCAACAGTCCTGTTTCCACACACTGACTCAGTATAGGAAATTTTATAATAATCTATAAAATAACCAATAACTGCGTATTATTTTCTTATGGAAACTGTTTTTTGTCTCATTTTTTAATAAGTCCTAATTTAATATGTACAAATGTACCTCATCAAACACAAATTGTTGTTTACTCCTCGTAACTCAGTTTAATGGTCAGTTGAATTACAGGCGCAAGTATTTGTTGGTCATATTTTGCTTCATGCATTTTGTATTCAATCATTTAAGAAGAAAAAATCTAAAATCTTTGGTATTCCTAACCGAAGATAAACTGATGTTAATTTTCTTCTGTCCATTTCAAGGGTTATAATATGTTATCAATAACACTAGGTAACACAAGCCAACGAATGTAAATTATTTCATCCTGGTTTGATGTTATTTTTTACAAATAGCATTCATAATAAGTTTTTATTGTAATCTGGTAGATTTCATAGTTTTTTTTAATGATTTCCGGCATGTCCAGAGGCGTTAAATCGCATGAACGAGGAGGTAGTGCACAGATCCATTTCGAGAAATAAAGTTGTGGCAAGTTGTTGGTACTAAATATCGTTGATGTTTAGCTGATTAACTTTGAGAAACAAAATTTGCAGCCAGCATAACTGGATGGCGGCTGCCATTTGCCATAACAGCAAATGGAAACCAAACCTTACAACACAAAACACACATGTTAACGCAGTTTCATATTCGCAGATGCCAAGGCATAGTTATTGGTATCGATAGTTCCGATGTACGAGTAGCTAAAAATACACCCGGCTTAGTCATCTGTGAATCACGATTGTTCACATTGGTATTCAGACGATGGTTCTTTGGAGACATCTTTTTAAAGAGTCTTCCAACAAGGGGCTCAGAGCTTTGACAGTTGATAATCGTCATCTTGTTGAACCTATATCTGCAAATTAGCTGAAATTTATTCACTTTGTTTTGCAAATCGGCTTGGTCGGCATTCAGCATTCACCGCATCAACCGCGCACAAGCGGTTTTCTTAATACACGAATCGCAGCGGTCCTCTAAGCCAACACAGCCTACGAGTATGCCACCGATTCAAGCTGATTTATACGCCAGAGTTATGGAAGATTGGACATTTCGGATGTGCTTCACCCTGAGATGCTATGGCACAGTTAAACTACTCGTATGTTCCACACATAAAGGCAGCAATAGGACTTTCAAACAAGTGAAAAAAATTGAGGATATTTCACGCACACTTTGTTTTATTTTAATTTAAATATAGACGCTTTATTTATATATAAGTTTTTTTGAGCAGCGATAAACTGCAATCAATATCTGCTGAAGTTAAGGAAGTATCCAGTACCCTCTCACGACGCGATATGTCCCTACTTCACCTATTTATTAATTGTATTGACCATCTTTCATTGTAACAAGACCGCATATTACTTGTGTCAAGCGATGCTGACGTCATTGCATAGCTGGCTCTAGTCAGCTCATTACCTTTGAAGCAGCTCATTACAACGGCTTGCGCTGTCTCTTGTTGCCTTCAAATAAAAAAAAATATTGTCAGTGATTGGACTACAGATGCTCCTGGTTCCAATTTCATATATAACAATTTCTTCGCAAGTGACCAATTTACACACAGATGGCATTAAATAACTTCACAAAAATGTGTGGTTCTGCATGTGGCGGAAAAATAAACTTGACGTGAGCATTTTCCAGCCTCGTTGCTTCATATTATTGGAGTACCTGAAGATTTTTTGAGCTTCACATGTGCTTGATTCATAAAAACTATTTTATATTTATAAACTTTTCATTTGACAAAATTTGGTAAAGAAATCTGCGACAAAAGAAGGTTATAAGCGCAAAATATATTTTATGAATCAATAGTCCATGTGAAAAAATATATGAAAGAATTTCTTAGAAAAACATTAGCTCTATTCACAGTCTTGTGCAAATGGTATTGCATTATTGCATCTGCAAATTCATGGTGTGCTTGAGAGCATTTTCAATGTACTCTGTTGGTATAGGGATATGAGAAAGTAGCACAATGAAAATTCGAATTGATTTTAATATAAATAAATATAAATATAAGGCAATGTAGCCCAGTGTAATCTCATTAAACAACCAACCATGGCCACACAGTGTAACAAGTGCTGCTACTTTTTTTCTAAATCTAAAAAAGGGGTTCAAAATTTAAATCAATTTCCTTATTTTTTTCTCAATCATTATGTGGTCAATAGAAATTGGTTGATGATGGTGGTGTTTTTGGGGGACGTAAGATTGGCACATGTTTATTTTATTTTTATGCGGTCTCTTGTGTTTTTCATTTGTCAGCCAACATTGAAATTTGTATGCCCTAATCCTTAAAATTGTTAAAACGTGCGTGTCAAATTTTATTTTCTGTCCGCATTGGACGATTTTTAGTTGGCTGTTGCAAGGTACACAATAACCCCTTTTTAACTACTCGTTTTTATATTAAATGGACATGCTCGTACAAATAACTGCATGTTCGTTCTCTCAGCCATTTGAAAGCCATAAAAAATATTTTAGAATTTTATTTCATGTTCAGCTTTTTTTAGAGGAATCAATAAAAATGTTTTAAGCGATTTTGACACCCATCGGAAATAGTTTTTGGTGAAATAACAATTTCATAAATAAGATTTACAAATAAAATAAAAAAGATTAAACAATAAAAAATGGGAATGAGCAATATGACATTTTTAGATGTGCAGTACTAGTCAGGAAGTGGCAGCATATTGCACTAACAAATGATGACTGATAGCGAAAACAATAAGTTGGAAAGTATTTCCTTTTATTTTTTAATTGTTATAGTTTTTGATACTTAAATTTTGCAAAAGAATAACCAAATAGGTCTAGGGGTAAAAGAGATAACAAATTTTCATAATGGAATACAAAAACTTCTTGCGTGTACTGAGACTCTTATTGAATATTTCTGTCTATGAAACAATTGGAATTTACAAGGTTTCAAAGCCAAAGCAGACTAATTTTTTATTTTCTAAAATTTCCACTTTTGAATTACAGCATCCACATGAGGTTAGAGATAAAATTTAAGTTTGTTTGTTAGAAACTGAATACTGTAGAATCAAACAAAGTCATGCTCACAAAGCAAACCAAGAATTGAAAATGAGTTTCTGAATTTGCTTCAATTGCAAATATCTAAGTACCTATGATTTTGACTTCTTTAAATGTCTCAAAATCTTACAAATTTTGAGACAAAAAGTCAAAATCAAGCAAGGAAAAATTGCTGTACTGAAAATTAGTTGAGTCTAATATATCTTTTGTTTTGTTTGGAATTGGAAACTGTCGAATCTTAGTATCGACCTCTTTAATCTCGTTAAATTTGTCGCCCTCCTTTAAACTTTTTCTTATTAATTATTTATTTTTATAATCATAATTTTATTTATATTTATAATTTTAATTTATCTATAGAATGTAGCGCAGGAGTCGGAGCCACAACCTTTTTTCTTTTGAGAGGGAATCAGGGGATGACTTCTATAAATGCCGGAACTAAAAGGGAGGGGATAATATTGAGAAGACAGATGAAGAAATATGACCTTTTTTCTTTTCTGGAAAATATGTAACATTTTGTCACTTTTTATTGTAAAAAATCACAATTAGGAGCAATTTTAATATAAAACACAAATTTATAACAGATGGTAGATCAATTTCCAATAAATTTACTATGTATTTTCAAATGCAATAATGTTGCCACTTTCCATTGAAAAGTGCAAAAAATGTAGCATTCTTTTTTAGAAAAGAAATCAACGTTATTTACTGAAATTCTCCACTTTATTGCAGTTCATGCCGGAGCATATAGTTGCCGGTTATCCTGACCTCTGATTTTTAATGATAACCCTTAAAAGCATATCCGCTGCTGCCTAATCACTTTGTGCCTTCCAAAATCGTCCCCATTAGATAAAGGGCAGTCAAATTCAAAGTTAGGAATTAAATCGGTTTTTCGACAAATTCACTTTTGTTGATGGCACCATAATGTACAAATATGGAAATCAGCAATAGCAAAAGATGTCAGGCCGCGCTGAATATCAGCGCAGAAAATTCACGGTGACGGCGTTTCTTTGCTTATTTTCAAACAAAATAGGGCCGATGATGCCGCCTGACCACAAACCGCACCGCACGGTCACTTTCTTTGTGATGCAGTGCTTTTTCTTTGAAAAATTTGTGCCACTCATCAACATTTCTCTGACTCAGAGTACAATCACCGTATGCCATTGCTAGCACCTAATTCCATCATTTACTTTTATGAAAGTTCTTGAATCCGTTGATTCGACAGAAAATACTTTTATCACTCTTAAGGTACGTTCACACTTATCAAATATTATTATTTATTTATTATTTATTTATTATTTATTTATTTCATCTACAGATTAAATCTTACAGATTACTTAAATAATTAGTGTTTAATTAAAATACTTAAATAATATTAACTTAAAATTTACTAAATTTGTATCAAAATTTAACGGTGGGTTAAAGCTATTACATAAATGCATACATCTTGCAATTGGCTTATTTTCGGCATAATTTGTCCTATGAATGAGTTCAACAAAACATCTATTTTTCCTCAAATTCCTAGGGACATCATATAGAGCAAATAAACTTACAATTTCTTCACAACTAATTCCACCAGATATAACATTATAAGCGAATAAAACTGATAAATAACTTCTGCGGTCTTCCAGCGATTGTAAACCGAGTAGTTTCCTTCTTACATCATATGACGGTAATTCGTTTTGCCAACAAAGTCTTAATGCCGATTTGATAAAAATTTTTTGCACTCGTTCAATACGTTTAGACTGACCTGAATAATACGGACTCCAAATAAGTGAACAATATTCCAGATTACTGCGTACTAATGTTACATATAGAGATTTAAGGGTGTACGCATCCTTAAAGTCCTTTGAGTTTCTCCTTATAAAACCAACCATGCAATAAGCTTTACAGATAATATAGTCAATGTGGTACGAAAAGTTTAATTTATTGTCGAAAATAACACCAAAATCTTTAACTTGAGACTCACGTTTCAGTGGAGTACCGTTAATACTGTAAATATAATTCACTGGTGTTATGTTACGTGAATATGATACCATACAACATTTTGAAATATTAATTATAATACCATTAGCCAAACACCAATTGGAAAGCCTAGTCAGATCTGACTGCAGTTTTTCACAATCATCCATTACCGATATTCTTCTAAATAGTTTCAAGTCGTCAGCAAATAACAGACATTTAGAAAATTTGAAATAGAGCGGTAAATCATTAATAAAAATTACAAAAAGTAACGGGCCAATGTGTGTGCCCTGCGGAATGCCAGAATACGCATTTATTAGTAATGAAGAGGAAAACTTCCCAATATTAACGCTCAAAGACCTATTTAAAAGAAAGCTTTTGAAAAACATTATAAGATTGTTGGACAGACCTAACATACACAGTTTCTTCAACAGAAGTGTATGGCTCACGGTATCAAATGCCTTGGCAAAGTCAGTATAAATGACATCACATTGAGACTTCTGTTCCATGGCGTTAATAATGTTATGGGTTAACAGTAACAAATTAGTCGCAGTTGACCTACCAGGCATAAATCCATGTTGAAATGGAGAAATAAAGTTTTCAACACATTTAAAAAGTTTATTTTTAATAATTGCGTCAAAGAGCTTAGCAAAAGTACTTTGTTTCACTATTGGCCTATAACTCGTGATCAGACTACGGTCCTCGGATTTAAAAATCGGCACTACTGAACAAAGTTTTCATTCATCCAAAAATTTGCCTTTCATAAGACATGTGTTAAACAGTTTAGTAATAGCTAAAGCAATATTTTGCGAACACTCTTTGAAAAATATGGCTGGATAGCCCCCCACTGAGCAGTTAGTTTCTGTATTCAATGCTTTAATAGCTACACTTACGTCCTCCACGGTTATGTCAAAATTTATTTCATGAGTTCGATTGTTTGGATACGGTTGATAGTCATAGCTTTGTATTGAAGGTTTAATGAAAGTGCTTTGAAAGAATTGTGAGAAAAGATTACAAGTATCCAATGTATTATCGGCCGATGAAGAGCCATAATACATACGTTTAGGTATATTATTATTGCCTCTTTTATTATTTAAATAATGCCAAAATGCTGCGGAATTTGTTTTTATTTTGTTCTCGATATTGAAAATGTATTGTTTATAGAGAAAATTTCTGAAAAGGTTATATTCGTTACGAGCCAAAATGAATCGTTGTCGATAGGTATCATTCGGAGAATTAATATATCTTTTATAAGCTTTATTTTTTAAATTTCTCATATGGCAAAGTCTTGAGTTAAACCAGGGGGGCTTATTATTACACCTTAGTATGGATTTCGGCACATAAGAATTTATTGCAGCATCAAAGTTGTTGCAAATAAATTTGTAAATGCTATCTGGATTATCCACACAAGATAGCATAGACCAATCGACTTCTTTAAAGTATTCGTTTAAACTATAAAAATCAGCTTTATGAAAATTATATCTGCTGGTAGTATCAGAAGGCTCAGGAACATAGGAAAAAAATTTAAACTTAAAATCAATTGCTTTATGATGTACTGTATTTACAGAGACCGGATTTGCAGCCAAATTGCAAGATGCTTTAATAGAGTCACTAACAAATATTAGATCTAAAATTCTACCTACATCATTATTAAAACGGTTAAATTGCTTAAAATCATTTAACAGAAAGAAGCCCGTTACATATTCATCAATTTCATTAATTATATTATATGGAAGACATAAATTTTCCTCAAAAATCTATTTTATGTTAGGCAAATTAAAGTCACCAAAAACTAATACGAAATCGCCAGCATCTAAGTTATCCACAAGCTTTTGTATATTATCTAAGTGAAATTTATACATATTGAAAGTGCTATTAGGAGGTATATACGACGTAACTATGTAAATAGAACAATTATTTGAGAACGATAATTTAACACAAAGTTGCTCAATTAAATTAGTGTTTTCAAGAGAAATAAATTCCGAGTCGAAATCAGCTCTAATCGCAGTTAAAACGCCTCCACCTCTATGTTTATCATAGAGTACAACAGCGATCGTGACGGTACACAACATAATAATCGTCGAAGTATTCAGCACTATAAATTTCCTTATGTAGCCAAGTTTCAGTAATAATAATAATATCGTATTCTATTTGCCCCGAAAAGCGTAACCACTAAATACTAATGAAAAATATTTTTGTTCAGATACGTGTTTATTAATTAAAACAGTTTCATACAAGACTAATATACAGCATCAGGAATCCAATATTATTCGAAACTATTTAACTCAATAAATACTTTTTTGAATCAAAAAGTTTTTTATTAGTGTTTAGTGGTTACGCTTTTTTGGTCAAATATTTGATATATGTGAACGTACCTTTACAACCAAACTAAACAAGGTGTGCTTCGTCCCGTCCGCACGCGTTTTCCTTTTTGTAGTCCGCACGTCTACTGTTTCGTTATTTATATTTACCAAAATTATTTGTGTTTAATTGAAACAAAAACAAAAATATCAACATAAAACTACATGCACATTAATAAAATAAAACAATTTTACTAAGAAAAACAACATACATACATACATACATACCAACAATACCAAATCAAAAAAATAGAATTAAAATTTAAAACAAGAAAACAAAAAAAAAATATCGATACAATTTAATAACAAATAAAACAACAAAAACACAATACCAATAAATTAAAGGAAAATAAACGGCAGTTTTTTCTGTGTTAATCAGTGACGGTCGTCTGTAGCAGTGATGGCACAGTGGAACAAAGTGACCAGCTCAGGGCTTTTATGTCCATTTCTGCGATTGTGCCTCTCCCCCTCCCCTATCGAACAATAATAATTTTGTATTGTTGATTCCGGCTTGGAGGTTGCTGTTTGGCTGCCTGGTGGTGAAGGTATAGCACTGACCACCTGGTAGCCACTGAAAAGCAGTAATCACCATTGTTGGAATCAATATTAACAAAATAGACGACTATTTGGATTTCCCTTGACTTATTTCATGACAGGTAGATTCAGAATTGACTTCTGCAACATACGAGGCTTGAGAGCGAACTTCTTCTCAGTTTATGCTCACGTTTGTCTCTATCAGCCGGATGTTTTAGCCTTAAGTGAAACCCAGGTATCTGAGGATGCTGACCCACAGGATTTTTATGTGCCTGGGTATCAACTTCTGTCCCTTTTTCACTTTCATCGTGGTCTTGCATTATATATACGCAATGATGTTGTGTACCAAAGCCAGCAATCACTAGGCTTGTATGATCCAGAATTTAGCTGCCTTTGGGCTAAATTCAAGATCAGGGCACATAGTTTGCATTTCGGATTCCTTTATAGAAGTCCAAACGCGGGAAGGGAACAAACTTTATCGGGCTTCGATTCCCTTTCCGATTCTATAGCAAAAATCCTCGAAAGTTGTCCGGACAGTGAAATTGTTATTGCTGGTGATTTCAATGTCCACAACTCATCGTGGCTTCGCCATTCGAGCCACACAACTTCAGAGGGCCAATATGTTGAGTTATTCGCCGCGCATAATCACTTAGCGCAACTAGTGAATGAACCAACACATATACCGTGTGTTGAAGGGCACCAACTAAATACGCTTGATTTGTTCCTAACTTCACACCCTCAAAAGTATGAAGTGAACGTCAGTGCACCTCTCGGTAATTCGGATCATTGTATCATCTCCGCTTCTTTTTCGTTCTCGGCACTTCGAAACGTTTCACCCACAGCCACGAAACGTTTAAAATACGTATACGAAAAAGCTCGTTGGGCAGAGCTCAACGAATTCTATCGTACTTTCAATTGGAAACTATGTTTCTTAGATAAAAATATCGATTTAATGGCGGAAATGGTTGGAAATATAATTTTGCTGGGAATGAAATACTTCATCCCATCCAAAAAAATTTCGGTTAAGCCGAGACAAAAATCTTGGTTTAACCAATCTTGCAAAGAGGCAATCAGATCCAGAGAGGAAGCATTCAGTACTTGGCGGAATAACAAAAACGCAAATACTGATGCGCTGCGCAAACAAGCGAGGTCTTCGTGTGCCAGAGTGCTAAGGCGCGAAAAAGCTTTATACGAGCAGCGCCTTCGTGCTAAAGTTCTTACCGCCACGAGAGGTAGTAAAAGCTTCTGGTCATTCGTTAAAAGAGTAAAGGATAAAGCTAGTTCATCAATTCCAACTCTTTTAAGGGATGATCAAATATTCACTGAACCTGTTGATAAAGCTAACCTTTTGGCTGAGATGTTTGCAGATAATTCTTGCTTGCCAGGTAGCAATCAGCAATTGCCCGTGGTGGAAAGAGTATCAGTTACTATGCCAAGAATATTCTTTCGACCACGTGCAGTTAAAAAGGTTTTAGCGAATCTCAACATAAACAAGTCTCCTGGGCCGGATGGCATTCCAGCACTGGTCTTGAAGCAGTGTTTTTCGACGCTAGCGCGTCCATTGGCTAAGCTATTTAGTGCATCGTACCATGCCGGTAAATTTCCGATGTGTTGGAAGTTAGCCAATGTAACGCCGATCCCTAAGAAGGGAGAGGCGCAATACCCCGAAAATTACCGCCCAATTGCAGTCTGTTCTGCAATTTCCAAGGTCATGGAAAGTATGACCAACTTCCACCTGGTAAGGTATCTGGAGACCAACACCTTACTTAACGACCGGCAGTATGGTTTTCGCAGAGCTCGCTCTACAGGAGACCTGCTCGCTCTGTTAACAGAAAAATGGTGCAATTCGATTCACCATTTCGGCGAGAGTAAGGTGGTGGCTCTAGATATCTCAAAAGCATTTGATAGAGTGTGGCATGATGCACTTCTGTCAAAACTGACTGCTTTTGGTGTCGGTGATGATTTCTCTCGCTTCATAGCGAGCTTCCTCAGAGACCGCACTATACGAGTTGTTATAGACGGGGTCTCATCAAACGAGTTCAAGGTAAATTCAGGGGTACCGCAAGGCTCTGTTCTATCTCCTACTCTCTTCCTCATCTTTATAAATGACCTTCTATGTCAAACTTCAAACCCTATCTACTCTTTCGCGGATGATAGCAGCATTATCCATTCATTCTCTTTCACCAGCCGGCCAAGCCTGGAGGAGATTGACGCCAGGAGACAAAGTATGAACGAGTCACTCACAAGTGATCTCGTGTCAATCTCCGAATGGGGCCTCGCGAACAGGGTTAACTTTAACCCTCATAAGACGCAGTGCTGCGTGCTTACGCATAGGCGGCTGGTCGAAGGTTCTGCGCCATCCGTGTTTATGGGTGGTATAGGTATTGGGGAATCAGAAGCTCTTGATGTTCTTGGTATGAAAATACAGTGTGACGTTCGATGGACAGATCACATTTTTCATATTTCAAAAGAAGCATTCAAGTGTCTCGGCTTTTTAAGACGGTGTAAGACATACTTCACCCCAACTGATCTCCTCAATATATATACCACCTACATCCGACCAAAGATGGAATACAACTCTCATGTATGGGCCGGTGCTTCAAAGTCTGTTTTGAAGTTGCTCGACCGCGTACAAGAGAGAGCGAAGAAGCTCATCGGTGACAGTAGGGTAGCCAACTCTATTGACTCACTGGAGCATCGACGCAACGTGGGGTGTGTTTCACTGTTCTACCGATACTACAACGGAATGTGTTCTGGTGAAATAAGGGAGCTTGTGCCGAATAACCGTTTATTTCTGCGAGCTACCCGCTCTTCACATAGGGCACATCCTTTTGTGGTTGAGTTGTCAGTGAATCGCACCACGCATTACAGAGAAAATTCGTTCTTTGGCCGAACGGTTCGTATGTGGAACAAACTTCCAGCAGAGGTCTTTCCTGTCAGTTTTAACTTGGGGAGGTTCAAATCGAACGTCCACAAACACTACTCCCTCTATCCTCCTTCCCATAACCAACTTTCCTAGTTCTGGCACAATGCATCGCATATGTAGGGGTCATCCCCTGAGTGCTGGTCCAAGAAAAAAAAAAAAAAAAAAAAAAAAAAATAGCCGAAACTGTGAACAAATGTTCGAGATGAGTGTACGAACATTAAAAAAACCTACTTAAGGGATTTGAAAATGCACCTAAATTTTTTAACATACCTCGTATGAAATAAAAAAAGTTATTGAATTATTAGGAAAACTCTGTTATCGGTAAAAGTACACAACTTTATAAAAAATTTGGTTTTCTATAAATTTTAGAATAAATCTGAAATAAATTCAATTCAAAATATTTATAAAAGTTGTTGAAAAAAATGCATGCATTAGCAAAACAAAAGTTGTTTACGAACACTTCAGCTGAAAAGAAGACTGCGCGCAAGTACATATGAAAAAAATATACGACCAAATGCCATATAAGTAAGCTAAAAATTCTTCAAAATAAACTACTAAACTTATATATTTATTTTAGAATGATTGAGCTCGAGGTCGTTTTTGTAAAAATCGTTATAATTTTTCTATTTTATTCGATATTTCGTCAACAATTTGTTGACATCATCAGGAATAACAATCGAAAATTAAAATTTTCTGTATATTTCAAAACCAATTTATACAGAAAATTTTAATTTTCGATTGTTATTCCTGATGATGTCAACAAATTGTTGACGAAATATCGAATAAAATAGAAAAATTATAACGATTTTTACAAAAACGACCTCGAGCTCAATCATTCTAAAATACATAAACTACTAAACTTCATTTACAATCTTCCCAGGCACTATCCCACAGCAAGTCGCGAATGTAGATTTGGTTGCTGTCAAGATATACAGACTGTATGAAAATTTCAACACCAAATGTTCATATTCTGAATATAATCATATAGCTGAGCTATCCCCGCTTTAGATTAGCAAATTAAGTAGTTTTTAAGTTTTTATCATGACACGCAAAATTTCATGAAAATTTTCTCCGTAACTTAAATACTATGAAAATACATTAATACATCATGAAAGAAAATTGTATAATTAAGTAGAAAAATTAAAAATCCTTAAACTCTTTGTAAATATGTATATACTATTTTAAGTGAATTTTGTAAATATTATTTAATACAATAAAATTGAATTGAAACAAAAACGTCCTGTACTTCGAAGTCTCAAGTAATACTTTTTTGTGTTTGAAACTCAACAATAAAAACCTTTTACTTTTATTTCAAATTGATTTAATATTAGAATATCTTTTTCTCGCATACAATGCATCGAAATTAATATCCTTTAAATTTTGTGTGTCTTTCCGCCACTTTTCGAATATGTTATATGCTTCACTCAGGTCCTTCGTATATTTTATAAACAATATTAACACAGATCAAACTCACCTATAATATATTTAAGAAAATAAACCAACATTTTAAACTAAATTTCAGTCATAAAACCATAAATAATAGGTAAAACTATCTATTCAACATCATTGTATTAAAAATCAAATGATTGCGAAGAATAAAACCAATAAAAATTTATGTTAAACACGATGGATCAGCCACAACGTTTTTCTGACGCCAATTCGATCGAGTTTGTTGTCTCTTAAACAGTTTTGATATTCCAAAGTCATAAACCCATAAATTTAACGAAACCTTGAATAAAAGAGTCCAAAAGAAGTAAAACTCATGATATTTGGGGGATGATGGATGATGTGATGACCACAGTTGCTTTCAAGCAACAGGAAAATTAAATCGAGCCATTAAAATATATAGTTGGATTGATTTATGAATTTATTGCTGCAAATTACAGAGTATTTGCTGGAGATTTTATATGAAACTCGTAACACAAACGTTACAAATTTAAAAGAAAAAAAAACTTTTATAATTTTATAATTATTTATTTCCACTTCTTCTTTCCAAAATGATTAATAGAATATTATTTTTTCTGTGATTGTTATTTCGTTAGCGTTAATTAAATTTAAAAGAAATGGTAATGTGTCAGAAATGTCGTTATTACTTTTTTCTCTGCTATACTGCAGTCATCATAAATTGTGACTCAGAAAAATATTAAAAAAATAAATTTAATTATGCAAACGAATTTTAATTACATAAAAACTCCCACCACCTCTGTTCGTTATTGGAGAAAATGGTAATTAAAAATATGATTTCTTTGTTTATTGTGCCTTTAAAAAACTTTAGAGAACAATTGCAATCAGTGTTGCCATTGCTAGAAAACGAAAATGTGACATGCTGGTTTACAACGGAAACAGCTGTCGAAAAAAGAAAAGGCGACATTTTAAAATTAAGCAAATGATTACAGAAACCTTTATTAATGTTAAAAAAACAACTTCTAATATCTATTACACAGACTCAATCCTCATTTTGAATAGAGTTAATATCGTGATTTCATCAGTAATTTGTTTTTTATTAATTTTGAAACGTTTATTTGAAAAATAGAAAATATTTACTGCTTAGTCTTGCACAATCAGCTATTGTACAGTTTGTTAAATAAGCGCAGTAAAAGAAAAAAGAAAGTACTAAAGAGGTAAGAGCAGGCTGTTATATTGAAATTACGGTCCTTGATACAGCGTTAGCTTCTACGCGGCAAGTATTGCATAACAGCAAACCACGGCCCATTTGTATCAGAATAAACTTAAAGCAGATGGAAAAATTGTGTTATTGGTCGACAACTTTGGATGTCATAATATGTGTGATGATATGTTATTCGAAAACTGAAAAAAATTTTACATTCAATTCAACTTAAAATGTTCATTTTGTTCATCTCCACTTATCAGGAGCCTTAGTTGAATATGATAACAGTTTTAGTTTATACAAACTTTATTGGGAAATTGCATACGAGAACCATATCAAACCAATGGTAGCAGGTTTTTATTTAATACCAGTGTTTCCGTTTGATTATTTTCATCATGTCCTATTTTTCTGAATTTGTTGTTCCATTAATGTTTACCTAAGCCAAACTTTTTTGGTTTGAATTTTTTTATACTTAAGTACATGTGAACGTTTTCATTTTTATTATTAGCTCAAGTCAGAGCTTAAATTTGTATGTAAGTATTTTTACAGAACAAAAAAATTTTGTTTTGCTTGCCAAATGCGCCATCACACTTTACAGCAAATATTTTACTAAATTCAGCGCTTCCTTTTCATACGCTTTTAATTCACATTTGCTAAAACAATATAAAAAATGTAAGTATTTTTTATATGCTGAAACTGTGTTTTGACGACTAACAATGTCAAACTGTGCTGACATTTCTGTTCAGTAAAGTTTGACAAGTCGTCATGAATCGTTTAACGCAAAAAAACAACGCTTTGAAAATTGTGGAAATTTTCTTTTACAAAAATCTGTATCATAGAACACTTCATCCATTTTACCGTCGACAAAATTGTTTTAGTAAGACGCAATTCGGTCGTACAGAAGAAACATTGCTGGTGTAGTGTAGAGAGCAAGGAGCGACATTTAGTTCCAACGACATTTAGTTCCAACTTCTGAATCAAAAGTGGTCAAAAATTAAGCTAATCGAACGGACTAAAACAACGAATTTATGTTCATTAAAAATATATTTGATCTGATTCCCCAAAAACTATTATCGATAACGGGCTGCGGTTTTTAATAAATGCTATTGCCGCGGCGGACATATGCCGGAAACCATATATAAAAAAATAAATGCCATGAAATTACCAGACAAAAATAAAAAAAAAATTTTCAACAATGTTTCTGTCATGTGTTTCGATTATGATAACACGCATAAGCAAGAAATCAGAGCAAATGAGATCGGCATCAGCCATGTATTTTTTGTTTCACATGTCAGCTTTTTTCAAAGCAAAAACAATTCAGTTAAAAAAAATTCGCTGGGATATTTTATCCACAAGAAATTTGTTAATCTGCTCAATTTTGTAATTTTGTATACAATGAGAAAAGAGCACAATTAACACAGCAAATATCTAGTAAAACTGTTCATTCGAACAAAATTTAATTACTGGGTAAAGATTAAATTCTGCTTATGAATTTTACCGATTTACTGTTTCTATATTATTTGACTTAGACCATTATCATTCCCACTGGCTTAGTTCAATTAGTTGTCACTATCATCACAGTTATGCCAGATCACATACAAGAAGTTAAACGAAATTGGCAACACACTTTTAAAGTAGTTGCGTTCTAATTGACATAACTTACGCCCAAAATACAATAAAAAATAAACAAATAGAAAAAAATACAACGGATACTGCATTCATGTAATTTCAATTATTACCAATTTCCTTTTGCACAAATTTCATGAAATCAAACAAAAAAGAAGCAAATAAACAATAAGAAAATAACAATAAGACGCAAAACTTTTTTCATTTACACTTGTGATTTTGTTTCTTTGGCTTCATTTTAAGCGTCTGAAATAACAACAACAAATGTTGCAATAGGTTTCGACAGCAAATGACACTTGAGTCCAAAGTTATTTATACGAACGTATTCTTTAATTTTTCTTTGTTGTTGGTTCTTTCTATAGTGACATGTTGTTGTTATAATTTTCGAAATTACTAAAAACTGTAAATTATTTGGTATATCCCAAAATCAAAATTGTTCTTGTTTTCTCTCAAAAAAGTTATACACACACACACTCGTAAATGCTTTTCCCAGGGAAGAAATAACACAAACAACTGTTGAAATGCTATTTTATTATTTATGACTTTTTCAATAACTTTCAAGGCGAAATGTTTATTAATTGAAATCCTGTTGAAAAGAAATCAAATATAAAAATAAGAACGTTTTCGATAAGTAAAATATGCATAGATATTGTTTAGTTTGCTGTCCTTTTTTCCTTTAGCAATATTACTACAATAAAAACAGATATGGGAGTTAAACGAATACTAATGCACCCTCCATAATAAGAAGCTTAATACATGTCCTCGTACTCGTATGTACCCTTCCAACATTTTCTATCGCGGCAGTGACTCAGAAGTGACGCTAAGAAGTTGAAACTCATCGTCTGCGATACCATTTTCTCATCGTAGAAGTGTCTTCCGTATTAAGAAGTTGTACCCCTCGGAAGTGACTTCAAGAAGTCTCTTCTGCGTTACTTCAAGAAGTCACTTCTGCGTTACTTCAAGAAGTCACTTCTGCGTTACTTCAAGTCACTTCTGTTTTACCTCAAGAAGTAACTTTTGCGTTACTTCAAGAAGTCACTTCCGGAATTCGAATTTTTATTCTCAACATAATAAAAGTTGTTTTATTCATAATAATAACAGATAATTCACTCATATTGACTATGGGATAATTATCAAATTAAAAAATAATTAGCAATTATGTAAAAACTACAACAATAACAATAACAAAACAAAGTCACACTTTACCACTGCACTATAGCCGAAATCGCGATTTAAGTGGCAAAAAATACTTCTCGACAAGCTAGCTTAACCAAATTTGGTGTGTAGACTTCTAACGATAAACAAATCGATTTGAGAAAAAAATGGACAGTCCACGCCCCCTTTTTTCAAAGTGGTGGCAACACGTACTTCCTACAAAGCTAACTTCACCAAAATGGTTATACGAACTTCTGACAAAAAGTGCCTCTTGAGAAAAATGGGCGGGCCACGCCTAGTTCGAAATAAAATAATGGAAAATGGTACTTCCTGGTAAGGTACCGTCACCAAAAAGGTTGTACAGACTTCTACTGACAAAAAAAAATTGAGAAAAAAAGGCGTCCCACGCCCACTATTAAAAAATATTTAATGCTGTCAAGAAATTTATTTATTTTTTCATTCACAAAATTATAACTTTCAAGAAGTTATGTAAATGGTTATATATTTATTAATCTTAAGATAAGAAAATAATGGATACGTATTCTCAAAAGATATAGGTCTTAATTAATCATGGTCTGTTTCTTCGTTTTCATCTGATTCTAATTCCAATGAATAATTATTTAACGACTCTAAGCTTACATCTGAATCAGAACTATAATTGCAGATGGAAGCTTCTTGAGATGTTGAAGGTAATAACAGTTCTGGTGGTAATTCGGGAATTTTAAAAATATCAATCACTTCTCGAGGAAACGGAAGTTTCTTGAACTATTTATACGTTCTTGTACACATAAAATAGAAATATGTGGGTCAGAGCTATCCATGGCTCTATGATACATGTCGAGAATGTTGTGCACTCTTGAATCCTTTCGAGCGTGACCAGTTCGATCTTTCTTATAATATTTGTTTTGCGCCTCAGATGCATTTTCTGCAAGACAGCCAACGGGTACTACTGAAGCTTCAATCATTTGTGAGGAATGCATTAATATTTTGTGTATTGTGGCAGACATCGAGTACCATTCGTAATTTTGGAAAAATATTTCACTGGTTTTAATGCAATGTGCACGAAACCTTTGAGTATCAATTTCAAATTCAGAGGAGAGAACAATTGAGATTATGTGCAAATGTTTCAAAAAATCTATATTTATACCAGTAATAGATGCTAAAAGGTCCGTGCAGGAAAATGCTCTTCTAGCTGTGTTGCCGTCGTTGGTGTTGCCGCTACCATTTGCTTTCTGCTTATCGACATGAAGACCCATTTGTAGCAAAAACTCTTTTTGAATTTTTTCTTTCTTTTCCGCCAGGATTCTCTTCTCTTTTGTTTCACGAACTTGCCATTTTTTCAAATCTAGCTTGTATGAAAGTTTTAAAACAAACTCGAAGCTGCGAATCCAAGCATGCAGAGGGCTTATTCCATATTTCAATACGTCGGCCTTCGCTTCAAAATTAGGAGAATCAAAGTTTCTAATAGTTCGAAATTGCTTCGGATTGCTGTGAACTTTTAGTTTCTGTCAACACATTTAAGACTTTTCCATCTATTAATGTCATATATAAATTATATATTACTTTAATTTTCTTCCCATTACTTAGTGTGTATTGTAGTGGTTCCAACTTCTTAATCTGATCATACATGTTTTGGTTTTCAGTTAAAATGGTGTTTCTTTAACAAACTCCACTTTTAAAGGCCTACAAAAGCGTACTGACTGAGGTGTACGGTTTACCCAAATATTATCTCCTGCTGATGAAATTATTTTTATTGGAATGACTGATGTCACAAAAAGGGACTGATCGAAGCTTTCTGAAGTATTTTCGACAAATTTTTGCTTAAACAAGCTGTGACCGGTAGAACCATCAAACCCGTAGCTCAAAATTAGGATAGATTCTTCAACATCCATTCCACATAATACTTCATCTTGATAGGAAATAATTCTTTTAGCCGTGTGGTCTACCAAATTTTGCAACTAAACTTCGACCGATCTTTCATTCGCTTTGATTTCATCTGGTCTGCATTTCAATTTGCTTTTGTAAACTGCATCATATGTCGGATAAATACAACTATTGTGTTTTATGTTTAACTGACGCATATTCATGTATTGCTTTTTAGTTAAACCGTTTTCTAACAAAAACATTAGAGCTTCATCAGGTGATACTGGCGTAACTTCTTTATGGCTAGTATTAAGAACCTCTCGAATTTTGGATGGCCGATTTGGAGATTTAGCAACTTGTTGTAGAACAAATTTTAAATCCGTTGCCTGGGACTTTTTGGCAGATATAGAGGCAGCGTGAACTAATAATTGCGCATTGTCTCCTTGCTGGGAAGCTAATTCGGAAGCTAATCTCCTTTTATTTCTTTCACTGCTGTGCTCATAACTCATTTTTGGTCTCCCGATAGCATTGATCTTTTTCGGTATAACAAAAATTATTTCTCGACTCAACCATCCCTCATTATATTATCTAAATGCTTTTTCGTTTCTGGATTGTTTATCCCATTTAAGTTTAATAGAATTAGACAAGTTACGAGCTTTAGTACATATTAATTTACTTAATTCGCTGTCAATTTCGTTTGGAATTTTTCCTTTTATGTAATTCGAAACATTCCTGTTGTTTCTCAACCAAAACTCAAATATTTCAGAATTTTTGAACCTTAGTGTTTCTACAAAAATATTAAAAATTCGTTCGTTAGCACTCAAATGCAGACACTTTTACTATGACATAAAACTGGAGTTTTCTACCAACAATTACGTGTACATAGTTCCAATGACACTTCATAACATTTTCAGTTTTACTCCACGAAAAACGACAAAATTCTTCAGAATTACACAAAAATATACACACAAAAAACCACCAAAATATGTACGAAATGCACAGATTTAGCAAACTTTATTTATATGTAATAAAAATACTCACCTCGGGTATTACAACTCTGGTGTTGTAAACAACAAACCATCTTCCAAACGTCGTCTGGATGATTAAAAGACGACTGCAATGTAAATTGTTATTGTGAAATTCAAACTATCTTCCAATTAACGTATGGAAGTTAGTAAGACGTAGCGCCTTTGACGATGGACGATGAAAGAAACGTAAGCGTTACGTCTTACTCACTTCCAGACTAACAATTTTTTTGAAATGTTAAAGTAACTAAATAACATTTGTTTCTTTGGTAAACAAATATGGTTTATAAATATTATCTATTTTATCAAATAGATAGTTCAAAGATTGGACACATGATTGTCACTATCATTAATAATAACAATTTTAATTGTTTTACTTTTAATTGTTTTAATACTTTTTGAAATAAATTTGGACGTACATGTAGTCAATGGAGGCTTGACTATTGACGTTCTTCAAGAGTGACGTGCTTCAAGAGTTGGTGGTGTGTCGGCATAAAACCATGACTTGATGTAGAACCACTAAAATATGCATTAAATCGCACTAACGAGAGCTCCAGGGAACAGATCCGCTTCTGGCATTGAAGTTGCTACTAAATTGATTTCGTATTAAATCGATTGTTATACTTGATATCAGAGATATTTCTGCCAGTAGGATTAGACTCGGTATGAATTGTTGCGAATTTAGCAGTAAATTATTGCAATTATTATTATTAATGTATTTAATTTATTATTGTTATTCTTATTAACGTAATAACTTTTCTTCTGTGTAACCAACCTGTTTAATTTTTATTTTATTTTATAGACTGATCTTGAAATTTAACGAAAATGGAAAATTGGGACAATGAAACAAAAATTTGGATAGTTGCCACTTTCACGGTTTAGAGTCAGTAGTTTCCGCCCAAAGAGAATATACGCGCACGTTTGGCAGTACTCCTTCTAGCAGATAAACTCTAGTGAGAGTCATGAATAATTTTGCCGAGCGTGGCACAATCGCAAGAAGGCCTTATCATCGAGATTCCCCAGTTCGGACGCAGGAAACTGCCGCTTCTGCAGCTGGTGCTATACAATCCAATCCTAGAGTTTCGACAAGGAGCTTATCTGCTCAAATGGGACAATTTTTATCAAGGTTTAAACTAATTTTCGTATAAAATTCAATCAACAAGCAAACTGAACACAACAGACTTGCCGATTCCTTGAAACCATCTTGAGCTGAGTTTTTATGTCTGACAAAGCACATTTCGATCTAAACGGCAATGTTAACAATCAAAATTGTCGAATATGGAGTAGTTCTAACTCACAGATGTTCCATGAGATGCAATTACATCCACTTTTTCGAAGAAAACTGTCTTACTATTACGGTCAATGGAGATACTACTACGGTCAATGATAGAACTACGGCGAAAATTCTCCCATAAGCTGATTTCAAGAAGCTCCAAATTTCGTTGGCCCCTAGGTCTCCTGGTTATTGTAAACAGGAAGTTTACAAAAGAAAACCAATAAATTTGGATGTAATGACTAACATTTTGATAAGATGTACGTTAATAATAATGAATTATTTTTCAAATGAGTTATTAAAAATAAATTACATAAATTTTACAAAAAGTTATTTGAGTTTCTTAATGAAGCAAAATTCAAAAGTTACCCTGCAGTATCAAATTTCTGTAAATTCAAATACTTTTCATTACACTTTGCTTTTGCAAGTAAGCTTAAATTGTACATCTGCACATTAATACAGATTAGTCCGTATAACATTACAAAATTTTTGTGTTATCTGCACAAAAAATCGTATATAGAGGATTGTGCAGCGAAGTCAAAATTACTGCAACAAGAACACCGAAAACGTTTATAATCAGAACACAATATAAATTTATGTAACATAGATCTGGCAACTATACAGGTTTGTTATAATAGGGAAGCCTTAGCATATGCTTTAGTTTTGATTGGGAATAAAGTAAAGTTACGCAAATCATGAACACTTAGTATTCCCAAGTATGGTGATAATGTTTCCGGTTCCCTGTTAAACCTCTTAATGTATATTATTATTTGATTTTGCATGCTTGCAGTTTGTTCAACAATTCATTAGAATGCAAAATTTCATATGAGCTTAATTATTTATATGCGTTTCCACATTATTGTTGCTTATAATTAATTATGCTTATGACAGTATGTTTTGTGGGATTGTGGGTGTGTTCCTTTTGCTAATCACAAGCGTAGTGTATGGAATAATGTTGGTGCAATGGCAGATTATGTTATATCAGATTGTTTATGCAAAAAAAAATTAAAATATTTGTTTGATATTTCATATTAAAAGCAAAAAAAAATGTTTGTATATTAATTGCTGCTTCAATATATTCCTATTCCTACTATTCTGAGTTACAATCTCCTTCGTATATTTTTCAAAAGAGTAAAAAGTGATCAGCAAAATTGGAAATAAATATTGTTATTTCGTTCATGATTTTACCGCATAAATTTGAAGGGAGATAAAAAAAATTGTCAGAATAAAGTAAATTTAAAAGAAAGAAATTTTAATGTACTGAATAAAATATTTATAAAGGTCCAAAAGTTTCATTAAACAAAAGGTGCTGAAGAATCTCGAAGCAAGTAGTGAATTTTTTTTAAGCCCTAATAATTCAAAGTTTCAGGCAAGAGTTTCAGATCGGTCAGGTAGATTTTAAGAAATATCATAAAACTCATAACAATTGTTTTTCAAACGTGTTTTTTTAAATATTTTTTAAACGACATCGCCGATCAATTTCAAAAACTTATCAGCTTTTGGCATTCACAAACCGAAAAATTCGAAAAAAATAAATTTTTTAAAATCTCCGATATTATGTTTGTGATCAGTTAGTGTTCTCGATTCCTTTACAAGACACGAAGAACTACATCAAACACCGCTCACCACGTGGGCATCGGATGATCCGTTCAAAAGCTATGGTAGTTTGAAGATTGAAGTAGTAGCATTTTGGCCGCTTAAAATTAGCGGGAAGTTGCAGGGTTTGCCTTTAGGGTCAACCGTTTTAAATATTTTTTTCCCCCAAAATTCAGTCCAAAATTTTGAGAAAAAGTTGCATCACATGAATCAGCCGATATGACAACATCCTTAGCCAATCAGCAACTTTTTGGCAGTGATTTTCTTTCCTTTTACCATATCATCAGTCGACTTCAACCATAGTTTTGAAAAGCTACATACCTCTTATCTTATGCACATACTTTCGAAAACCATCTGAGAATTCACAATTTGTAAGCTACAAATTATTTTCAAGAATCACAACAGAATAAGCACTGTAGGCTTTGAAACTCATACAAAAGCAACCCAACAAATAAATTGTATTCGATATGAAGCTATTTTATTATTCCAATATAAGAGGTTTTTAACTTTTCAAAACAATGCTTACAGTCTACTGATGATTTGGTAAAGCACCAATGAAATGCATATAGACATTGCTTAACCATCAACAAATGAATTTCATTTAAAGATTCTTTCCAAGAATTTTTTTCACTTCCTCAACTTCTTATCGGTTGCGGATGTGGTGGGACGGCTAGAAAGACCGTCTTCACGTTGCTCTTTGATAAGCTCTTACCATTTGTGAACTTTTTTGGTATTGCAAGTACTTTTGAGCACTTAGTTCTATTTTTAAACACAATTTTATGGAAATTCTTGGATCCATTTTTTCAACTGCAGAAAATCGAAGAACAGCCAAAATTTTTCTGACTTTTATGATTTCCACAAGCAAACTAAACATGTTAAGCAATTGAAACCGTGACGCGATGACTGCACCAAAATAAAAAACCATATTTAAGTGGCAGTATTCCACGAAAACTAGGTGCAAAGAATCTACTGGAAAAGATCACGCACCGATCCCTGTATAGAGATTTAGCAGCGCCTGCGCCACCAGTAATATTGACTTGCTCTAAACCAAAAAATGTCATAAAATCTGACCAGAAAAAGGAAATAATTTAAAATATAAGAAACTAAGTGTGTCTCCATTTTAGTTTTATACTTAAATTCACCGCAGACATTCTATTAGCAGTACTTTAAATTAATGTAGCCAACAAACTAAATTATCAAATTACCTATTCCATCTTCTATAGCGACAACTCGAAAAAAAAATATTTTTTAATGCCATTTCACTTGCCATGAAATATAAAAACCGAATGTTTTTTAACGTTTGTAATAAAATCGAAATGTCGCATATTTTTATGACATTTTCATCCCTCATGCCTCCACTTAAATCCAAATTCGCGCACTTCTTCGCATTCAGCTAATATTTTTTCTGTGCTCAATATGGAATAAAAATGCACCAGTATATTCCACAAAATACTTTTTTCAGTGCAAACGGGCATCAGAAATCATTGAACTTTTAATGGTGATTTTCAATTTTATTTTCTTTTAAAAGCAGCATGGTATTCTCATCTTTTCCTTTCTTTTCTTTAAACTATTTTTTTTGCTTTTGTTTTTGCAGTTTTATTGCAATCAGGAATAGTTAGAAATAATATTGGTGTGTGTTCTAAATGAGTTTTCCTGAGAAATTTCAGTAATTAATTGAAATTAGCAGGAAAATATGCAGGAGGTGTTATAATAATTTTCTCGGGAATGAACTTTTGATTAGGTGCCACATGCAGATAATGAAATGTCTTAGAATGAATAAATGTCCGATTGTGCAGTGGAATTGAACTCGATTGCGTTTTCGTCTATTAAAATAGAATACAAATGCTTGAATGATTATACATCGAAAGAATTCCAAATGGGCTTCTCTCCGCTTTGAAAAAATCGAGTTTTCGCCAGATTTCGACGTTTTGAGTTCTTAGGAAGCTTTTCTGACTAATTCTGAGAGGCCGTTATTATGTCTATATATACATATATAGGCTTAGAAAAGAACCTATTTGGTAACTTTTATGTACAAGAAGAGTACAGAAGAATAAAACTGGTTTAATTCACAAAAACAAATAAGTAACCTATTTGGTTACTTCAGTTCTCCAACCCCCTGGAAACGTCTTTCTGATTTTTAACGCCAAGTTTATTCGTCCTGAAGTATTAAATAAATTTAATTCACAAAAAAACAAAATGTGGATCTTATTTAGTTGCTTTTATATAAAAAATATATTGCGATTTCCCACAAATAAAATTTGAGATTTTTGTTAATTTTTATTACAAATGTAATTCTTCCCATAATATAAAATGTGTTTAATTAGTAATAATTAGTTTTTGCTAGTTATTTCCAGCTCAAGAACTGTATTCTGAGTTTTCATGAATTAAAAATCTACTCTTTTTAGGACCATTTCCAACCCATGAATCCGGGAATAAAGTCTCCAGCGATTCTAGGGGCTATTTTACGTACAGATAGACGGGCAGACGGACATTGCTTATTTGTCTTCCCTATTCATAAGGATCCAGAATATATACACTTTATGGGGTCACATATTAATATTGAGGAAATTACACACGGACTGACAAACTACCATATACCCTTTCACTGTTTTGTGAAGGGTATAAAAATTCGAATTAATAAAAATTCATATACTATATAAAAATATTTTGTTTGTTTACTTTCTGGGATTGTGAAATAGAAATCTTTGATGAAAGAAGAAATAAAACCATTTCCAATTAACAACATTATTTTATATATCATTCATTCAATCACAGCCCATCATATCGAAACTCCCATTTTTAAATTGTGCAAAACAACTAGCCTTCTAGAACACTTCATCTTGATTTATATAATAATGAAAAATTGATAATAAACATTTATTAAAGAAATATTTGCTTCAGAATTTTCGCAAATCGCATGATTGTTACTCACCACCCATGCGCAGTTTTAGTAGAAGTATTATAAAATATGATTTCATAAAACCACGTTTCAATTTCTACTCTTACACAATGCAATTGTAATTCCATAAATCAATTGTAATTCCATAAATCATACTACAAACTGCTACTTATTTGGCTCTTAACGTAATAAAAAGCACTTAATAGCACCCAACATACAGCCAATGTAACAAAACACACTTACCAGAGAAACAGTTTACTTAAACTTGCAGATTCAAATGAAGCAGTATGAAGTAATGGATTTTTTAAAGGAATTGCCAAATATATAAATACACATACTAGAACCCTAACACTTCGTATAAAACGAAATTAAAATAAGAAACAAGCTTTTAAAGACCATAATTGTTGAAATAAATGTACGAGCTGTTAAATGGCCTAAACGAAAACATCATAATAAACTTATAAGTTAAAGAAATAAACTTATTACCACTAACAAAAACGGGAAATTAACCCACTTCTAAATTTATTATACATATTTATAAAGGAGGAAATGCTTGCTTACTCGCATTTTACCAAATACTCATGAACAACCCTTCCGGGAAAGCAGGAAATAAATAACAAAAAAAACCATATACTTATATATAAGAATTCATAAAGAACAATTGCTTAGAAGGCCATAAAGACCATGAAGTGAAGCAAGTGGAAGATAAAGTAATAATTAAATAAACACAAACCCATTTGTCGAAATAGCTTAACCACCGTTCTATACAACCCGCCAGCTTCTAACGCATAGACGTTCCGTATTTTGATATTTTTCTTTTTTGTTGTGTTCTTTTTAATTGTTCCCCAGATAAACATTTAAAAATCTTCAATAATGATGAAAATAATAGAGCTGCTGATCAATGTTGTCAACTGTTGGAAAATGATATGAATTATTGTTAGGAAAATAGTACTGAGGCCATATTATAGCATTCGATATCGAACGAAATTTCAATACAATTTAAATGATCGATATCTAATGCCGTTATTTGCCTCCTAGTGTACAAATGCCGACAGGGTGAATTGGACTACATGCCGGCGGTGTTGTTAACCCATATTTTTATCCGGTACAGTAACTGACTCTACACGACTTAAACCTTCCCATAACATAATCACAGAAAATTCTGGAACTGTATATTTGGTACGAGAATTAAGAAATACTTCCATCAGCTGGTGTCCCAAAAACATCTTTGTTCTGTCCCCATTTTGGTTGAAATATTAAATAAATGCTAATTTTTCCTTGTTTCTTTCCCAAATTTTTGAATTCAAAATTATATTTAAGCCTAAGCTCTATTTAAATACAAAATTAAGTTTTTGTATTTTCATGGTTCATACTATCATGTGTTTTTGATGGAGAGTTTACATGCTTTAAATCATGTTTACTTGGGAATTTGTAAAGCAGCTGTTCATTGAAGAAAATGTCGGTAATTTGTACGTATTTTTGCCATTTAATTGTGCTGCCATACTTCTGTTACAATTAAATACCAAATATAATTTTAGACTAGTCGCAAAACAGTTCTGAGTTAGGCATTATCAAGCTTCGTTGGCAATTATTTTTTAAGTGCAGCCATGCCACTGATCTTTTACTATTTTTCGATAGTTCTGCGTCTCATTCGCACTAGTTAATTCTTCCGTGGTTAACTACATTGTTACTTCTTATGTGAAGGTCGCATTAAATCAGTAAGAGTAAGGGATAAAATTCGGGTTAATAACATCGCCGGCATATGGTCTCAGTCACCGTCGGCATCTTGCACCGATATTTTGCAAACTAACTTTGCAAAGTATTTTTATTCAAATACAAATAGTTTTGGGCTGGAAAACTGAAAACATATTAAAATTCAATTTAAGTTGAATATTTAATTACAATAAACAAGTAAATGTGCTATATTTGGCTGTGCCGAATCTTAAATACCCTTAACAGATGTAATTCTTCCTCCTTTCTTTCTTGCTAAAACAGGTTTAATTGATATATCAATATGATGATATCGGTTACTTTTATATATAAGAAAACGTTTAAATTTTTCGGCTAGGAAGCTGAATGTTTGGCTCGTCTTACTTCTAATACGTCTGAACGTCTTTCAAATATATTAAATTTGTTTAATTTACCCCAAAAATAATTGCCCAACCGTAGAATAGTCTATTCGATTTTTTTGGTTTTTAATTCCAATTTACTTCTTCCTGATATATGTATAAAGTAGGTATAATTCATCATAAAAATCAAAAATAGCAAATTACATGGTTACTTTTATGAATCAAAACATGTCGACATTCCAGCCCTGAAATTGAATTTTAAAATTTCTTGGTTTTTAATCTTCCCGAAATATAAAAAAGATTTCATTCACTAAAAACACAAAATTTGAAATTTATTTGGGTACTTTTATATACCAAAAATATTTCGATTTTCCACCCCTGGAAGCGAATTTTTATTTTTTTACCAATGAAATTCTTAGTGTTTTACTTGAAAAAATATTAAAATTTTTTGGTCACTTTCATGTACCATAAAATATTTCATTTGTCCAACCCTGGAATCGAAATTTTAATATTTTTAAGATTTCAATACCAATTTTGTTCTTCCGGAATTATAAAATAGCTTCAGTTAGAAAAGGGAACAACGCCTTTGGTTACTTTTATGCATATAAAACATTTCAATTTCCCAACCCTGGAAACGAAATTAAAATTTTTTTCTATTATTTTACCAATGCAACTCTTAATGAGATATAAAGTAGTTTTATTTAAGAAAAATTTACAATTTTTAATCATTTTGGAAACTTTCATGTACTACAGTATATTGCATGTACCAAAAAAACTTTCAATTTCCCAACCCTTAATTTTTTTGCTTTTTACCAATGCTACTCTTCATGAGGTATAAAGTTGTGTTTACAATTTTGAACCATATTGGTCATTAAAATATTACACTTGTCCAACCCTAGATTCGAAATTTTGATTTTTTTAATTTTTGTTCTTCCTAAAATATAAAAAAATTTAGTTAACAAAAAAAAACGTCAGTTGCCTTTTTGGTTACTCTTATGTATTAAAAAAATTTCAATTTCCCACCCCTGGACGGGAAATTTTAATTTTAAAAATTTGTTTGACCAATGCAAATCTTCATGATGTATAAAGAGATTTTATTTAAGAAAAACTTAAAATGTTTAACCATTTTAGTTATTACATGTACTACAAAATACTGAATGTGCAAAAAAGAACTTTTAATATCCCATCCCTGGAATACAAATTTATATTTTTTTAGTTTTTAATAGCCAATTGAGGCTTCCCAAAGCAGGAATATTTCTGCGGGCTTGGGAAAACCGATTTCACGTACAGGCAGACGGACATCGCTCAATCGTCGTCGTTATTCATAGGGATGCAAAATATATATGTATATACCCTATCACTTTTTTGTGAAGGGTATACAAATTAAGTTTCCAATACCTCAGTGAATAGAATAGGTTTGCTTCAATTTGAAGGACCGGGTTTCGTTCACCAGCTGATGCAAGATATTCTCAAGTGTGGTACCAGATCTAGAAATAGAAAACAAAACACTGCCCTTGTATGAATTCCAGTTTTCATTCAATAACATTTTTAAATAAAAGGAATGTATTTCTTGTGTATATCTTTTTAACTATTAATATTATTATCGTCTTAGTAAATAAAACAGTAGATCTTAAACTCTTAGAAAAGTATGTAGTTTCAAATCCCTTTATCATAATAAAGTCACAAAATGCATTTATATTCATTGAAATCATTTGTTTTCATTAGAATTTATAAAAGTGCAGAGCACATCTATACGCACGCAAGGAACAGGAATACATAGATATTGTTATATGGCGCCAAAAATCCATGAACTCATTCCGTTAACAAGCGACCCATTTGAACGCTAACTGACAAAACTTACCTCGTTTTGTATAGAAGGATGGGATTAAAATAGAAAAATCTTTTATAAACCCTTTTTTATTGTAAATTAAAATGTTAAAAATTTTATATTCATAATAAAAGCAGCTACAAATACAACAATAATTAATTTGGTGTATTTAATGGATATTATTGTTGCTGCTACGCTACACGACTATTTG
This sequence comes from Linnaemya tessellans, assembly GCA_951800035.1. NCBI lineage: Eukaryota > Metazoa > Arthropoda > Insecta > Diptera > Tachinidae > Linnaemya > Linnaemya tessellans. The sequence goes on from OX637535.1 coordinate 76,489,249, forward strand.
CTTTTCAGTTGTTGTTAAACAAGTCTTATAAATGTTTTATTCATCCTCAACCAGGCTCTCCTTGTTGGCTGAAATTGATTGCTTTTGTATTTCAAATGAATGGGTTACGAGTGGAGTGGTAGATGGGGTGGTGGGTTTGGTGTTAAATTAAAAAAGCGCAGCAGGTTAGTGCCATGGTTTTATATGATTAATTATGATTTTATGCTACATTTTTAAATAATTAAAATAATTAAAAACAATTGGTTGGTTGAAGTTGCGATATGTTCATATTTCCATTTTCTGTTTTCATTTGAATTTTCCATTTTTATTTCATATTTACATTAATGTTTGTGGCTGAGGTTAAGTGCAATAAATGTGTTTATTTAATTTATGGTTTGATAAATAATATTAATGAAAAAATTAATGTATATTTATTTATTATTTCAATAACTGTGGGAGCATTACATAGATTTATATGTGGGAAAGAATAGTTTTTAGTACTATTTTTGTCGAAAAGGTACAAATTTAAAATCTTGTTGTAATACAAGTTATTTCATTTATCATCCCTGCTTGATAATTATCTTTACTAAAAGTTATTGCATACATTTTGGCTGCTTATGCAGTGTTGCCATATTAAATGATTATTTACTCACATTAGTGCTTTTTATACCCTTCACAGAAAAGTGAAGGGTATATTAGGTTTGTCATTCCGTGTGTAGTTTCTTCGATATGCACATGGGACCCCATAAGGTATATATATTCTGGATCCTTATGAATAGCGATGACGATTTAGCAATGTCCATCTGTCCGTCTGTCTGTACGTAAAATCGGTTTGCCCAAGCCCCCAGAAGAGCTAGAGACTTCGTTCTTGGACCGATGGATTGGAAATGAACTTAAATAGAGTGGTATTGAAATTCAGAAAGATCCGAAGTACGGTTCCAGAGCTGGGAAGCTTACACCTATTTCTCGTCGCAAAATTTATACAAAAAATAATTTTTTTTGGAGATTTGAATTGGCAAAAAAAAAATTTAATTTTAAATTAAAATTTTGCTTCCAGGGGTGGGAAATTGAATTTTTTATACGTGAATGTAATCAAACAGGCAACTGATGTTTTTTTTCTAACTAAAATTGTCTTATAACTTAAGAAGAACAAAATTGGTATAAAATTTCAAAAATAAAAACGTGCAACGTTTTGCAAGTCGACAAGGCAGAAATAATCAACAGGCTTCTCATACTGAAATGCCAAATGCTAACGCTCAACAAAATGTTAATTTTGCTCAACAAAACAGAAGCTGGGCGAATGTTGTATGTTCTTCTTCTACTAATAATAATAATAACAATAATAATAATAATGATTTGTTATCTATAGAACAATTAAAGTCTTTGACCTTTGAACTGATAAATAATTTAAAAAATTGTAAAAATAAGTTAGAGCAGTTTGATGTTATAACTTCATTAGCATTTAAATTCTTGTCGTAAATATGGATAACAATATAAAAGTAATTACTTGGAACGCTAGAGGTATTCGTAATAAATTTAACGAATTTTTTGATTATCTCATTAGAGAAAATATAGATGTTGCATTAGTTTGTGAAACGTGGCTCGATGGGAAAATAATTATGAAACATCCAAATTATTTTTGTTACCGAGAGGATAGATCCGGCTCAAGAAGGGGAGGTGGTGTTGCAATTGCAATTAGAAAAAATATAAAGCATGATCCAATTTACTCGTTGCAAACAAAACTAATAGAAAACATTGGAATCAACTTATATACTTCCAATAATTACTCTATTAAAATCTACAGTTGCTATTTTCCTGGAGGAACCGCAGGACCTAACGATATTAAAAAAAACCTATTTAAAGCTGATTTAAATATGTTTTCAAGAATAAATGGTAATTTTATAATAGGTGGGGACTTTAACAGCCGACATCATAGCTGGGGTTGTTTAAGACTAAACTGTTGGGGATCAATAGTGCATAATTTAATAACAACTAATACTTTCAGCATGGTTTTCCCCCCAGACCCAACTTTAGTTCCCACAAGTAGTACATATCAGGCCTCAGTTCTCGATTTTTTCTTAACAAATATTCCTGAAAAAGTATCTGGAGCACAAATTTTTCACAGTTTGAATTCAGATCACATGCCAGTACACATTTCTATAAATTTTTCATGTAATCGCTTAGTTGCTGAAAAATATAATTTCAAAAACGCTAACTGGAATATATTTGCAAACCATGTAAATAATAATGTTGATTCGCTTTTGCAAATGGATATTAGTTGTGGAAATGATATTGAATGCTTAATTGAACTATTTACGAATGTTGTCAAAGACGCTATAGATGCTGGTGTGCCGAAAATTTCAATTCCAAATATTTACGTAAAAAGATTACCAGAATCGATACTAAAAATTATTAAGTTAAAACTGTGCACGTAGGAAGTGGATAAGATTAAGAAACCCACTTTTTAAATCACAAATGAACTTTTTGAATAATGTCATTAAAAGTAAAATTTTAGAATTCAAAAATAAGCAGTGGAACAACGTTCTATCTAAATTGCCTAAAGGTTCGTCTAAATTTTGGAGGATATCTAAAGCTCTTAAGAAAAAAACCAAGTGTATACCTACACTAAAGCAAAATAACAGATTGTATGTAACAAATAATGAGAAAGCTGATATATTGGCTCAAAATTTCTTTACAAATCATATTTCTTCAAATTTAAGTGACTTGGATACAGAGAGTGTAGTAAAAAGTACCTTAAATACGATTAATAATGATCAAAACTTAAGCCATATAACCGTTAGCATTGATACTCTAAAAAATATTATTAAAATGTTAAAAAACAAAAAAGCGCCAGGAATTGATGGCATCTCAAACTTTAGCTTGAAGAAAATTCCAGCGAATGGTTTAAAAGTTTTGTGTCGTATTTACAACTTATGCTTACAGTTTTGTTACTTCCCATTAATTTGGAAAGAATCAAAAACCATCGCAAACCCAAACCTGGAAAAGACAGCAGCAATCCTAACAGCTATCGTCCAATAAGCCTATTAAACACTATGTCAAAAATACTAGAAAAAATTATTAAAGAAAAACTAGTTTGTTTCATGGAAGACACCAATATTTTACCGCCACAACAGTTCGGATTCCGTGCGGAACACAACACAATTCAGCCTCTCGTTAGAATAAGAAATATTGTCAACAACTCCTTCACTGAAGGTAAGTCCACTGGAATGGTCCTAATGGATATAAAAGCGGCTTTCGATTCTGTTTGGCACGATGCCCTAATTCATAAACTATATACAATTGGACTGGATCTTGCGATTGTCAAAATAATACAAAGTTTTCTATCAAAAAGAACATTCAAAGTTCATATTGGAAATATTTGTTCACAGAACTATGATGTTCCTGCCGGATGTCCGCAAGGATCATGTCTATCACCAATTTTATACAATTTTTTACGCATGACTTTCCAGCTTTACATGGATGTAATTCATCTATTTTTGCCGATGACACAGCAATACTTTGTTCAGAAATATTACCGGATGACATAGTACAAAACTTGGAGGAATCAACTAAAATAGTTAGCGACTATTTTAAGAAATGGAAAATAATGATAAACCCCTCAAAAACCCAGGCTTTCTTCTTTACAAGAAGAAGGAAAAGTATATTTCTATCACAAACCAACATCATTGTTGGTACCAAGTCTGTTCTATGGGATGACAAGGTTAAATATCTTGGCGTAGTGCTGGATAAAAAACTTTTATTTAAGGAACATATAAAATATATAGTACACAAAATTAATACAACAATTAAAATAATGTATCCGTTAATAAACCGAAAGTCTGAACTAAATACACACAATAAACTTCTTATTTTAAAAACAATATTCCACTCTATAATGTTTTATGCGGCACCTGCTTGGTATGTCGCATCTGATTGTCATCTTAAAAAACTACAAATATGTCAAAATAAGCTACTCAAAATGATTTATAATTTACCAAGACGTTTTTCCACACAAACTTTGCACTCTATATCTAACATCAAATTAGTTAAAGATAAACTCAATATATTGTCTCTAAACTTTACAAATCGCTGTAGATACTCTAGCTATTTACACATCAATGCATTAGTTTGATAACTTTTATCTTTTGTTTTTACCGTCTACCTAAACTGCTCTACATACTTATGGGTTTTTGATATATTTTTTCCCTAAATAAATTATGATAAAATAGTACATATATATTTATAAAATAAATGCTGTAAATGATTAAGTAGAAAAATTGTTTTTAAATTGATCTCTTAAAATGAAAAGTTAAATTATTGTAAAAATGTAAATGTTACTGTAACAATAAATAGATAATAAAAAAAAAAATAATAATAAAATTTCGAATCCAGGGATGAACAAGTGCAATATTTAATAGCACATGAAAGTGACCAAAATGGTTAAGAATTTTAAATTTTTCTTAAAAAAAATTACTTTATACCTCATGAAGCGTTGCCCTGATAAAAAAAACAAAAACTTAAAATTTCGCTTCCAGGGTTGGAAAAATTAATTTTTGGTACATGCAATATTTTGTAGTACATGTTATAACCAAACTGGTTACAAAATTTTAGTTTTTCTGAAACAAAACTACTTTATGCCTCATGAAGATTTGCATTGATAAAAATATTTAAAAAAATTTTAATTTCGCTTCCAGGGTTGGGAAATTGAAACTTTCTTTTATACATACATATATGTAAGTAATCAAAAAGGCAATCGACGTTGTTTTTTTTTTTTTTTGCTAACTAAAACTATTTGATATTTTAGGAAGAACAAAATTGGTATCAAAAATTTCCAAAATAATCTAAATTTCGAATCCAGGGTTGGACAAGTGCAATATTATGGTTCATGAAGGTGACCAAAACGGTCCAAAATTGTAAATTTTTCTTAAATAATACTACTTTATACCTCATAAAGAGTTGCATTGGTAAAAAAAAACAAAAAACAAAAATAAAGTTTCGTTTCCAGAGTTGGGAAATTTAAATAATTTTTCTACATAAAAGTAACCAAAAAGGCAATTGACGTTGCTGTTTTTGTTATTAAAACTGTTTTATAATTCAGGAAGAACAAAATTGGTATTGAAATCTTAAAAAAATCAAAATTTCGACTCCTGGGTTGGACAAATGAAATATTTTTGGTACATAAAAGTAACCACATAAATTCCAAATTTTGCGTTTTATACTTCAGGGAAAATTAAATTGGTATTAAAAAATCGGTTTCAGGGTTGGAAAATCGAAATTTTTGGTACATAAAAGTACCAAAATAAATTCCAAATTTTGTTTTTTGGTGAATTAAACCTATTTTATACTTCAGGGAAAATTAATATGGTATTAAAAAATCTGTTTCAGGGTTGGAAAATCGAAATTTTTCGGTACATAAAAGGAACTTTTATCCCACTTTTTATATTATTCAGTAAATTAAACATATTTTATACTTCGCTAAGAATTTAATCGGTATTAAAAGTTTTTAAATTAAAAATTCTGTTCCAGGATTGGAAAATTGAATTTTTTTTACATAAAATTAACCATATAAGTTCCTAATTTTGGTTTTTTGTGTGAAATATTTTTTATACTTCGGGAAGAGTTAAATTGGTATTAAAAACCAAAAAATCTAATAGACGATTCTACGGTTGGACAATTTTTGGGTTGTTTTGGGTTACATGAAACGGATTTTTACTTTTTGTTTTTAAATTAAACATGTTTAATATTTTTGAAAGACGTTCAGAGGTATTAGAAATAAGAAAAGCCAAGCATTTAGCTTTCTAGCACAAAAATTTAAACGAAAAGAATTACATCTGCGAAGGTTATTTAAGATTCAGCACAGCCGAATGTAGCACTTTTACTTGTTATTATTAATGTGTATAATGAATTCGGACAATATGTCGAATAGAAGTTTTTGAAAATGTTTACTCACAGTTACTCATGGATTTCTTTAAGCCTATTGTTTATCACAATGCGTACTTTTGCTTGTTCCTTTAGATTATTTTTTTATACCCTCCAAAAAAGAATTTGGAGGGTATATTCACTTTGTCATTCCGTTTGTAACGCATCGAAATATCCATCTCAGACCCCATAAAGTATATATATTCTTGATCAGTGAAGAAATCTAAGATGAGCATGTCCGTCCGTCCGTCCGTCCGTCTGTGGAAATCACGATTCAGTCCAAACGAAAAGAGCTAGACTCTTGAAATTTGGCATAAATATATTTTAAAGCTTAGAGCAGGTTAAGTTCGAAGATGGGCTAAATCGGGCAAGACGAAAAAAAGTTCCCCTAAGAAGAACTAAACCAACCCAGAAAAAACAACATAATTTTTAAAGTTTTTTGGTTATTTTGTTAAGCAAATGATATATTTTTATGTCAAATACGGTCCAACGCCTTAAACTTGGAGCCATTAAATAAAACAAAAATATTTTTTGACCCCGCCCACTTCAGTGGGCGTTATTATAGGCAAAAATAGCATAAAAATTTCACAAATTGTTTTACTTAAGCCTACATTCCTTAAAAACAAAACTTTTAAGCTTTAATGACGAAGCTGAGACGAAACCTGGTACTACTCTGCCCTACCCCCTCCTTCCCCTTCGCCCCCTAAATGACCCTACCAAAAAAAAAATTTTTTAAATTTTGTATTTAATCATCCCAAGCATTTATCTTTAGAGTTTTATGACTGCCGATTTCTGCCCTACCTCCCCCCCCCCCAACCTCTTCCTTTGCCCCCTAAATGACCCTACAAAAAAAATTTTCTTATTTAAATTTTGTATATAATCATCCCAAGCATTTGTCTTTAGAGTTTTATGACTGCCTGTTGCTGCCCTACCCCCTCCTCCCCCTTTGCCCACTACATGACCCTATTAAAAATATATATACATATTTTTCTATTTTGTGTATAATCATCCCAAGCATTTATTTTTACAGTTTTATGTGTATCTGTTTTTGCCCTACCCCCTCTCCCCCTTTGCCCTCTAAATGACCCTATCAAAAGAAAGAAATTTTAATTTTGTATATAATTATCCCAAGCATTTATTTTTAGAGTTTTATGACAAAGGTGAAATGTTTCCCCCACAGCCCTTGCCAGAGCGACCCCGCCAAAATACAGTTTTTATAGCCTCCAAAGAGAATTGTGATGAAGTCTAAGACGGTCTAGCAATGCCCACACGTTCGTCTGTGGAAAACATGATATTGTATATTTTTGAACCCCGCCCCCTTTAGTGGGCGTTGACGTACGATATTATATAAAGGAACTCTGTCTCACCAAGTTAAACATTTCAAATTCACTTACTAAATATTTGGAGGGTATTTAAGATTCGACCCGGTCGAATACAACGTTTTTACTTGTTTCTTTTTAATTTCTTCAACTTAGATTTTTCAGGATATTATGTTTTTTTCAAATATTTTCTTTTCAATTATTTTAAAAAAATGTATATGTATATATATAACATATAAGTTGTTGTCATTTTATATTCATGAGTTGTTTCTTTCGATTTGAAAACATGAAATGTCACAGCATTCACTTGATATGCCTTTATCATTGAAACAGGCTGGCAACAACTAACACAACCATGCAATAATGCTAATCAGAAGAATTCAACACAATATTTCATGACTCAGCGCGGTGTTGAACTCAGGACCCCCCGCTTCATAGTCTTGTGTTCTACTACTCAACAGCACCTACAATTTTGTAGTACATGTAACAACTAAACTGGTTTACAATTTTAAGTTTTTCTTTAATAAAACCGCTTTATACATAATTAAGACTTGCATTGTAAAAATAAAAATTTTTATGAAATTTTTATTTGACATATTGTGTCACAATACTATTTTAAATGAAATTTATTTGTTGGTGGTCAAGCAATGCCTACATGCATTTCATTGGTGCTTTACCAAATCATCAGTAGACTTTAACCACAGTTTTGAAAAGTTAAAAACCTCTTATCTTATGCATATACTTCTGAAAACCATCTGAGAATTCACAATTTGTAAATTACAAACTATTTTCAAAAATCACAACAGAATAAGCATGGCAGGCCTTGAAACTCATACAAAACTAAACCAACAAATAAATTATATTCGATATGAATCTATTTTATTTTTCTGATTGTGTAAAGGTGTAGAAAAATAAAATAGATTCATATCGGATATTTATTGATAACCAAAAAAGCAGTTAACGTTGTTGTTTTTGCTAATTAATTTTTTTTATAATTCAGGAAGAACAAAAATGGTATTAAAATCTTAAAATATCAAAATTTCAATTCCAGGGTTGGACAAATGAAATATTTTATGGTACATGAAAGTGACCAAAAAGTTTAAAAATGTTAATTTTTTTGTCAAGTAAAACTGCATTACACCTCGCTAAGAATTGCATTGGCAAAAAAATAAAAATTCGCTTCCAGAGTTGGAAAATCGAAATATTTCTGGTACATAAAAGTACCCATATAAATTCCAAATTTTGTGTTTTTAGTGAATTAAACCTATTTTATACTTCAGGAAAAGTTAAATTGGTATTAATTGGTATCAATCGAAATGCCCACTGTGCACTTGTATAGTATATTAATATATCACTGTTTTTCTATTCACTTTAAGACTCATACGAGTATATAAATAAAATGCAATTTTTAATGATACCATTAAGGTTCACATGAATGGAAATTTAAATAGATTTTAAGATGGAATGGCAATATTTTTAAGGCTTTTACGACCAAAAACCTTTGACTTGCTTTTTATTATTCGCGGGCGACTGATTAAAAATGTATTGAATTCATGAAATGTTCCTGTCAAAAAATGCAAGCAAATACTGCATAGAGATTATTCACTGATGATAATAAATAATTTAACTTTTATACCTACACGTGTTTGTATGTGTGTTGTGTATGATGCATTTGCATGCTATAAACAATTTGAATCAAATTTCAATTTTGGATTTTCAAAATGCAAACTCTTATCTAAATTGTTTGTTTATATGCATTGATGTGATTTATTCCGAAGTATATTTAAGATTCTCTAATAATTAAATTAAAATGCAATTAACTAATGAATGCGATACAAGTTCTTTGTGTATTACTGCGACAACAAAATTAGCAAAAATTTTGATTTCTGTTTCGGACCTATTCTGAGTTTGTTTTATTTAAAATATATAAGTTGTGTATATGAACATACGTCTATATGTAAGTTTGTATAAACATATGTATGTATGGACGTATATAAATACAGTGAAACAACTTTAAACTTAAGCAAAATACGCGGAAAATGTTTACTAATTTCTACGCACACCCATACTCATGCACATGTTATCTTTTTAGCAGGGCAATTGTGTACATACACATGATGTATTTGCGTAGATGATTTTATCTGCAAACGCTTCAATAGTTGTTATTAGAATTTTTTACGACTTAACTCGTTGGCTTGTTAAGAAAAATTCCCAAAATTTCGTAGTAAAAAATTTTAGTTTTGCTTCGGGAAAGGTGTGCACTTCCGGTAAAAATATTAGCCTGATAATATTCAATAGAACTTTTTAACATCACTATTGTCTATGTTTCTTTATAAATATTTTGTTCTAAAATTGCTGCTACTCGTATTACATGTATTCTTGTTGTAAATTATGATAACGAGGTTAATATATTATATTCCATTAACAAGGCCAAAATTTTAGTCGCAGTCTTGCGTACGTATCAATGTCAAGGTAAAAGCTTAAGATAAAATTTAATGAAATGATAAATCATGAAGCACTGGATAAAATTCTAGCAGCGAGACTCCCCAAATTAATAGCCCACAGCAGAAAAATGTGTATTTGTTTTAAAGGCTGTACGTCTTGATATTCAAGTGATCGGGGGTTTGCTTTAATAGTTTAATTTGATTATTTAATACAGTTTTCTTAATCGGTTAATACTCGCTTAATTTAAAATTAATCGGTTAAACGATTAACACAAAATTTCATTAAATCAGTTTAATACATAAGAATACTGAAGGTATTCGTTATTATGTGATTTTATTGGTAGAAAAAGGTAACGTAAGATAAAACATAGATAATTCTTGAACTAAATCAATCACAAGAAAAAATCACAAATTTTTATTAATAAAAATTAATAGAGATCCAAACAAAATACACCTGAATAGTGATGATAAAGTGTAGTTGAATAATTTAACTGATGTTGACTTTCCTTATTTTATTGGAATGGTTATCATGTCTTTCTGAATTCTTGGTTCAAATGTTTAACATATATTTTGCTTAAATGTACAAAAAATTACTTAAAAAGAGCTGTTATGATGTTTTGAAGTTCTTAATACTTCTGAGAGCTTCGATTAAGCCTGTTTAAAGACTGTTGGCGTTACTGTCATTATACCCTTCACAAAAAAGTGCAAGGGTATATATGTATATGTTTGTCATTCCGTGTGTAATTTCTTCGATATCAATATAGGACCCCATAAAGTATATATATTCTGGATCCTTATGAATAGCGATGACGATTGAGCGATGTCCGTCTGTCCGTCTGTCTGTACGTGAAATCGGTTTTCCCAAGACCCCAGGAGAGCTAGAGACTTCGTTCTTGGACCGTTGGATTGGAAATAGAGTGGTATTGAAATTCAGAAAGATCCGATGTGCGGTTCCAGAGCTGGGAAGCTTACACCTATATCTCGACGCAAAATTTATACCGTGCTTTGGGAAGCCTCAATGGTCTATTAAAAATTAAAAAAATAAAAAAGAATTTTCCAGGGATGGAAATTACATTTTTTTCGGCCTATTCCATATTTTGTAGTAAGTACATGTAGTTACTAAATGTGTTAAAAATTTCAAGTTTTTCTTTAACAAAACCTCTTTATACGTCATGAAGATTTGTATTGACCAAATAAAAAATTTTTTAAATTAAAATTTTGCTTCCAGGGAAATTGGGAAATTGCATTTTTTTTATACGTGGAAGTAATCAAACAGGCAACTGATGTTTTTTTTGCTACCTAAAACTGTCTTATAATTTAGGAAGATCAAAATTGGTATCAAAAATTAAAAAAAAAATTTTTAATTTCCAATCCACTGTTGGACAAGTGCAATATTTTGTAGTACATGAAAGTGGCCAAAATGGTTGAAATATTTAATTTAATAAAACTTCTTTATACCTCAAGAAGACTTGCACTGATAAAAAAGAAAAATATAAAATTTCGCTTCCAGGGTTGGGAAAATTAAAGTTTTTTTGGTACATACAATATTTTGTAGTACATGTAATAACCAAAATTGTTATATATTTTGAGTTTTTCTTAAATAAAATCACTTTATACTTTATGAAGATTTGCATTGATAAAAAAATTTTTAATATTAAAATTTCGCTTCCAGGGGTGCGAGATTGAAATTTTTTATACATAAAAGTAATCAAAATGGTTAAAAACTTAAAATGTTTTTTCAATAAAACTACTTTATACCTCATGAAGAGTCGCATTTATAAAAAAGCAAAAAAAAATTAAATTTCAATTCCAGGGCTGGAAAACTGAAAGTTTTTTTGGTACATGCAATATATTGAAAAACATGAAAGTGACAAAAATGGCTGCTAATTTTAAGATTTTTGTAAATAAAACTACTTTATAAGTAATGGAAACTAGCATTGGTATAAAAAGAAGACAAAAATTAAAATTTCGCTCCCAGGGATGGGAAATTGAAATTTTGTTATGCATCAAAGTAACCAAAAAGCCAACTCACGTCGGTTTTTTACTAATTAAAACTATATTTTAATTCAGGAAAAACAAAACTGGTATCAAATATTAAAACAAACAAAAATTTCGATTCCAAGGTTGGATACCTGCAATATTTTGTAGTACATTAAAGTGACCAAAATGGTTACAAATTTTAAGTTTTTCTTAAATAAAACTCATTAATAAGAGTTGCATGAACCTCATTATTAAATTATTTTATGGTACTTGAAAGTGACCAAAAAAGTTTAAAAATTCACTAAGAATTGCATTGAAAAATATAAAAATTCGCTTCCAGAGTTGGAAAATCGAAATATTTCTGGTACATAAAAGTACCCACATAAATTCCAAATTATGTTTTTTTAGTAAATTAAAAATATTTTATACTTCAGGAAGAATTAATTTGGTATTAAAAATTCGGTTCCAGGGTTGGAAAATCGAAATTTTTTAGTACATAAAATTAGCCATATAAGTTCCTAATTTTGGTTTTTTGTGGATGAAATCATTCGGGAAGAGTTAAATTAGTATTAAAAACCAAAATAATTAAAAATCCAATTTCAGGGTTGGAATATCGACATTTTCTGATTCATAAAAGTAACCATATAATTTGTTATTTTTGATTTTTATGATGAATTATACCTACTTTATATATCAGGAAGAAATAAATCGGTATTAAAAACCAAAAAAATCTTAAAGACTATTCTACGGTTGGACAATTAGCACCTTTTGGGGTATATGAAACGGATTTTTTCTTTTTGTTTGTAAATTAAACATATTTAATATTTTTGAAGGACGTTCAGGGGTGTTAGAAGTAAGAAGAGCCAAACATTTAGCTTCCTAAGCAAAAAATTTAAACGTTGTTTTATATATAAAAGTAACTGATAATATCATTTTGGTTTTTTTAAGTTATTTTTTATATAAAGCTACTTTCTGTTTTAGCAAGAGAGAAAGAAAGAAGAATTACATCTGTGAAGGGTATTTAAGATTCGGCACAGCCGGATATAGCACTTTTACTTGTTTTATTATAAGCTCGTCATCTGTTAAACTTCGGCCGCTGAAGATTCTGCACAAAAAGTTTCCTAAAATGGAATATTTCCGAGTTGAGGAATGATGCAAGTGTGCTTGTAATTTGTATTTGTCTCGCAGTACATCTGAGCAATTTTCAATGAAATCAGTTGCTATAACTAGCTATGAAAATTTAATAATTTTCTCAGAATCTGTACTAAGCTTTACTCCGTTCAGGTCCAAAGCTTTCATAACACATACTTTTTTATATGATAAGAAACACGAAAAATATGTATAAATAGTCGGTAAATTTACCGAAATTAACAGGTATAACCGTTAATCGAAAGTAGTCAATTTTAGATTGAACGTAACTATTAGAATATTTGTCCACAATTTCTTCAGTTACCTAACATTTTCCAATTTTACCGTAACAAATGTTTACAAAATCAGAAATATTGGTTTGGAAATTTTGTGTATTGCTCCCAATTCTAAAGTTTGCAAAAGGCTTTTTCCAACTTCTTTCCATATATTTAAAACCGAGAGCGACACAGTGCTAGGTTAAGTTCTAGGCTAATTCTTCTAACTAGAAGGAAAATATTTGGGAAATTGCCTTAGTTTCTATTGAAAATTTACAGGAAATTTCCATTAAAAATTCCAATAAATTATTTTATATAGCAGAGCTAAAAAAGTATTATTATTGTAAATACTAGTGATCAGTTAAAAAGATACTTCAGAATTAGATGAACTGGAATTGTTTGAAATTAGACTTAGACACTAGTTTCAGAGAATATTATCTCACTTCCATAATAGACCAGCACCACGTGGCACGACAGAAACCAAAAAAATGCAAAACGAAGCAAGACTTTTTATACAATAGTATTGATATTAATTTAGTTCGTTCCGAGATGCATAATTGAGTCATCTAAATCGACCAATCTTGCTTTTTTTGTATGAATTATGGTAAGTAGCCACATTATGCGACGATCTTTTTCGGTCAAAATTAAAAAATTCCGGAATAAGCTTTGCTGTCCCACGCATCATGTCCAAAATTTTCGGAAAAATTACATACCCCCAGCTTTTGACTTCTTATTTAAGAACAAAATTAGCTAATTTTTGCATAAACTTAAGTTGTGTTTAAATACACTTTCACTTTTTCAGTCTAAAATTAATTTTGGGATTTAATTGTGATAAAAGTATGGTAGCATAATTAAATAAAAAGAAAAAGAAAAGAAAAGTACTGATAATGATACAATTAATTCCTGTTTTTATCGACATTTTGTTTCAATAAAGAACTGCCTTATCAATTTTCATGTTGGGGTTTGTAGACAAACCATGAAAAACACATGGTTGTATGAAAAACTTAAACTTAATTTAAATGTACAAAATTTTGTATTTAAATAGACTTTAAGTTTAAATAGTACTTAATTTTGAATTTAAAAACTGGGCAATAGCGTGACATTCTCATCAACTTTTTCAACAGTAATTCAATGATTCTCTATAACAATTTTCTTTACTTTTTCAACATTTTGATGATGTGCTGATGCCTACAGGACGATCATCTTCATTAAACTCGAACCGATTGTAAACATTTTCTGTACTCAGAATGCAATCACCGTAATCAACTGTCATCATTTCAAGTACTTTAGAGAATTTAATTCCTTATTTTATACAAAATTTCATGAAAACTCTCTGATAATTTTTTTTACATCTCAAAACTCTCAACAATCTCAAAACTCTTCTAACTTTTATAACCCACACAAACAAACATTTTTAAGAGCTGAAACTGCGAATATGTTTTCGAGGCGAGTGTACGTACCAACATAAAAAACTCTAATCGAATGTACATACCCAGCGAAATTTTAAAATGCTTATTATTTGTTGAACAGACCTCGTATGGTCTGAGGCTGATAAAAAAATATATATTTATGCAATAATTTTTTAATTATTTTTATTATAACGTTTTATTTATTATATTTATTGCGTTTAATGATTCGTTACTAATTTTAAACAGGCCACTCATCAAGGGTTTTGGAAATCTAAATGAACGAAGATTTATATATTATAATCTATTTTAAAAACAATTATATTTTCGTGTTTCATTTTCATAATTTGGCTTTTGTCTATAACATTTCAAGTTCAATGTCTTGTTTATAAATTATTTTTTCTGAATATTAATATGTTTATAAACACTGTTGATTAATCCTGAAGATGAGCTCTAAACAAAGGAGTAGTGAAATACGGTCGATTTATGATACATAAACATTTCCAAAATATTTGTTTATTGTGGTCTAAGTATGTGCTTGCATTTTATTAACAATGATGCTCAGTTATCAGAAATTCTTGAGAATATGGCGAAAATATTTAGTAAATATGAGCTGAAAATAAATAAATTTTCGAGCTGTTAGTTTTTCTATGTGGTTTTCAAATTCGAAAAATGTACAATAATAAACTTAGTTTTTACGCAAATCATAATAAAATAGAATCTTGAATCTACTGTGCACAGCCTGGCTTAACGTTCACAAAAAGTCTTCGCCATTTTCGTTCGCAAAAACCAAATACATACCAATTTTGTGCACAGTGGTTTGTTTAATAAAAGAAGTTGTTCTATTTTGATCTTTGCTATTTTTTTCTTTTGTGTAGCAGGTCTTGATTATTTTCATGGAGCACATTGACAGGGTATGTCAGATGATTATCATCGTTATATGTATATTTCACACTATTATATCAAGCAATTTAGTACCTCAAATTTTATTGTTGCCAGGCGCGAGTCTATCTCTAAATTTTAACGTTGGACCAGTCATTGGGCAATTATATCGCCTTTGCTTTAAGGTTACCATATACTGGCGTATACCGTGTTTTCTTACACGCTTTTTCAAACGTTTTCATCACAGATCCGAGATTTCATTAACTTAAGTTTTATTTATTTCATTAATTGGAATATTTTTCCGCATATTAAGAAAAACTTCTCACATTCAGCAAAGAGTCGATAAACACGCGGTTGTCAATTAAATTTTAAAATTTCTAAAACTTTCGGAACTTCTTATTTCGCGACAAAAGAGATTGTTTTGCGTTTAAAACTCGAATGTTTATGTAAAGTGATTCACATCCGGACGCTTTGTTGCTCCAAGTGTGTAACGGCACTTTATAAACACCAATTTGTTTCTAATTTGAAATTTCTAGTTTACCGCTTTGCAAAAGCGAGAAGTTACTGGTTTGAGTTCCAAGGAAGCTTTCCTGAATACTGCTGAGAAGCCGTCTCTATGTGTCCGTGTGTTTGCCCACGTAAGTAGGTGACTCGCTTATAAATTTTGAACGGCTGAACCGAATCAAAAAACTAAGAAACATATTTTTAAATTAGTATGTTTTGGAATATTTTTTTTTCAGTTTGTTTTAAATTTTCGGCTTAAATCTAACTCGAATGCGATGATTTCGTCTATTTTTGTTTAAAGCGAACGGATGAACGAGTTCGACCCAGGTGTAGTTATGAGTAAATGTGGTTACACGCTATTTTTGGCACGCAAATCGATAGTAGCAAAAATCAATATTGTAACCTCTGTTACATTATGTATAGACAAGTTTCTTGTTACAATAAATGTTTCATATTTGCTTCTTTATATATAACCTGCCTCTGTTTAGGAAAACTTTTGACTTAACTGCACAAAATTAATCATGTCTGTCACTATTCTTTAAAATGCAGCACATTTAAGATAAAAGTCAAAAATTTTTGGAGTTTTAAAATTACATGCAAACAAAATATCAGCGTTAGGTTAATTTTGACTTAACTGCAAAAATATATATATGTTTTCTGTGATTATTATTCCCCAATTTTGTTCGCCTCTATATTTACCATATGTTTTAATATTTTAATATATTTTCACATAAAAAATTAAAGTCAACTGCACATATTAAATAATACGGAATTGACTCCGCATTTTGATTCCATAGAAAAGAAGAAGGAAAATAATTTCTCGGAATAAAATTTTATTTAATTTCATTAGATAATTAAGTTCATGTTATTTATTACAACTGATTTAATTCTGAAAAACTATTTCGATTATCATATTATGAGAAGTCAAATACGGAATGATTACCGTTTCACTGAACATAATTGGCAGCGACTGACACGATCATATGTACTAAAAAAAAGCAGAGTAACAGCAGCATCCTCCTTCGTCGGTCTTGTAGCAAAAATTAGCCAGCGAAGTTAGAAGGTTGAAATAGCTACAAAAACATTGTGTATCTTCTAATCTTTCCTCTTCTGTCCCCTTAATATTATGCCATCGCTATCAGTTCCGGCGCAATGCATTGCATATGTAGGGGTTATCCCCTAAGTGCCGGTCCAAGATAAAAAATAAATAAAAATACTGCATGTGCCCAAAAAAAAAAATTTTACATTCCCATCCCTAAAAATAATTTTGTATTTATTTAATTTTTAATAGACCATTGAGGGTTCCCAAAGCATGAAATAGGTTTCATTTACAAACAATAAAAAAAATTGGTTCTTGGTATTAATTTTGCGTCCAGAAATAGGTGTAAGCTTCCCTGCCCTATAATCGTGACTCGAATTTTTCTGAATTCCAATACCACTCTATTTAAGTTCATTTCCAATCCAACGGTCTAAGAACGAAGTCTCTAACTCTTTAGGGAGTCCCATGTGAATAGTAAATTTCGGGAGAAAATTTTTAAAATCTTTTATGTATTAAAACATACTAGACTAAAAGCCTCCTAGCAAACACAAACGAAATGTATCTAACTTATACTTATTATTTGTTAATTGGTTTCAAATGTAGCTATAAACAAGTAAAAACGTTATATTCCACCGGGTCGAATCTTAAATACCCTCCAAATATTTAGTAAGTGAATTTGAAATGTTTAACTTGGTGGGACAGAGTTCGTTTATATAATATCGTACGTCAACGCCCACTAAAGGGGGCGGGGTCCAAAAGTATACAATATCATGTTTTCCACAGACTAACGTATGGGCATTGCTAGACCGTCTTAGACTTCATCACAATTCTCTTTGGAGGGTATAAAAGCTGTATTTTGGCGGGGTCGCTCTGGCAAGGGCTGTGGGGGAAACATTTCACCTTTGTCATAAAACTCTAAAAATAAATGCTTGGGATAATTATATACAAAATTAAAATTTCCTTTTTTTGATAGGGTCATTTAGATGGCAAAGGGGGAGAGGGGGTAGGGCAGAAACAGGTAGACATAAAACTCTAAAAATAAATGCTTGGGATGATTATACACAAAATTAACAAATATTTTTATTTATTTTTAATAGGGTCATTTAGCGGGCAAAGGGCGAGGAGGGGGTAGGGCAGCAACAGGCAGTCATAAAACTCTAAAGATAAATGCTTGGGATGATTATATATAAAATTAAAAAAAAAAATTTTTTTGGTAGGGTCATTTAGGGGCAAAGGAAGAGAGGGGAGGGGGGGGGGGGTAGAGCAGAAATCGGCAGTCGTAAAACTCTAAAGATAAATGCTTGGGATGATTATATACAATATTTAAAAAAAAAATTTTTTTTGGTAGGGTCATTTAGGGGGCAAAGGAAGAGGGGGGGGGTAGGGCAGAAATCGGCAGTCCTAAAACTCTAAAGATAAATGCTTGGGATGATTATATACAAAATTTAAAAAAAAAAATTTTTTTGGCAGGGTCATTTAGGGGGCAAAGGAAGAGGGGGGGGGGGTAGGGCAGAAATCGGTAGTCATAAAACTCTAAAGAGAAATGCTTGGGATGATTATATACAAAATTTAAAAAAAAAAATTTTTTTTGGTAGGGTCATTTAAGGGGCAAAGGAAGAGGGGGAGGGGGGTAGGGCAGAAATCGGCAGTCATAAAACTCTAAAGATAAATGCTTTGGATGATTATATACAAAATTTAAAAAAAAAATTTTTTTTGGTAGGGTCATTTAGGGGGCGAAGGGGAAGGAGGGGGTAGGGCAGAGTAGTACCAGGTTTCGTGTCAGCTTCGTCATTAAAGCTTAAAAGTGTTATTTTTAAGGAATGTAGGCTTAAGTAAAACAATTTGTTAAATTTTTATGCTATTTTTGCCTATAATAACGCCCACTGAAGTGGGCGGGGTCAAAAAATATTTTTATTTTAATTAATGGCTCCAAGTTTAAGTCGTTGGACCGTATTTGACATAAAAATATATCATTTGCTTAACAAAATAACCAAAAAACTTTAAAAATGATGTTGTTTTTTCTGGGTTGGTTTGGTTCTTCTTAGGGGAACTTTTTTCCTTCTTGCCCGATGTAGCCCATCTTCGAACTTAACCTGCTCTAAGCTTTAGGATATATTTATGCCAAATTTCAAGAGTCTAGCTCTTTTCGTTTGGACTGAATCGTGATTTCCACAGACGGACGGACGAACGGACATGCTCAGTTCATATTAGATTTCATCACTGATCAAGAATATATATACTTTATGGGGTCTGAGATGGATATTTCGATGCGTTACAAACGGAATGACAAAGTGAATATACCCTCCAAATTCTTTTTTGGAGGGTATAAAAATGGGTCAAGATGATCAAGACTATTCCTATATCTTAATCAAAAAAATTTGTTTCAGCTAAATTAGTTCCGCAGATCGTGTTCCTCGAGATCGGAGGCCTTCGCTGATCGAAAACAACATGATTGGTGAGTCACTTTTTCCTTATTTTGTTGTAATCTCCTAATTCCTATTAAACGTTGTAGCTTCTGGTGTAAACTAATGATTTTTATTAATTATTATTTGAAAATATTAATTTTTGCACCTAAATTACTTCTGGCACCTCGTTTTTTTTATTTTATTTTTCCCCAAATTATTAAAAAAAAATTTTAAACTCAGTTGATAGTTACATATATCACTTAGTCTAGTATATTGCTTACTAATATCATCTTTGTTATTATAAATCTTACAATTGTAATTGTCAGTCTCCAATACGCTACAGAAATATTCCTCGCAGTTGGCGAGCATTAAACTTATTGCAATATTATCCTTTGAACTTTGTTCCGTAATCCGTATAAATTCACGAGAACGAACCGAAAATTGTTGCACTTACTGTAATCAAAAAAGAAAAAATATATATATCCATTTGTAAAGAACCCAAATATGTCATCTTTGTAAAGAATCAAATATATTATTTTTGTTAAAGAATCAAAATAATTGCATTGTATCGAAATGTATCCGCGAATGTCATTAAACCCCTAATTTGTAAAACAAAGAGAAAAATAGGGCAATGGTTGGGAAGGGGTACAAATGCCAAGTCCATCAGAAACCATCGGATGAGACTTGAAGTAAATACATAGAAGTAAACCAGTTGCCAATAATTCCATTTCTTTATAAACCGATTGAGTTCCAATTTTACGTTTCTATTATTATCATATATAGTATAAGGCTTGTTTTGATAGTATCCATTTTATGTGGACCGAATCCCTCCAGCCGCCTATGAGCTCACTTCAATGGCTCCCGTAGTCCACACTAAAAAGATAACGCAAGATTCCATCTCGACCTTTCTTTTCGATGAATTATCCTCACACCTCAACTTTATGGGTACTCTACTTAAATTTGTTTGTTATAATGACAAATATGGCGCCCGAATCCAAAACCAAACAAAAATACATCAAGGAAAGGTTCAGTTTCTTCTTTTTTTCTCTTAGTAGATTAAAACCTAACATAAGAGAAATCACATAAACCGCTGTTGATTTTAAATAAGTGAGCACGATTATAACAATAAGAACTTTGGCGATCAGACCTGTAACTGTCTGTCTAGAGCTAGAGACATTCTTGCACTGATGCATTGGCAATAAACTTAAATAGATCCAAAATACAGACCTTAGAAGCTTACATCTATTTGTGGCTGCAAAATTAACTAGTAAATATATTATTTTTGTTAAACCAATTTGATACTTTGGGAATAATTACATTTATTTAAAAACTTAAAAAATTTTAATTCCAGGGATGGGAAATGGAATATATCTTGTTGGTACTAAAATAATTTTTTTTTGCTGATTAAAGATTGGTATTAATATATAACTGTTATGAAATTTTTATTTGACACATTGTTGTCACAATACTATTATATATAAATGAAATTTATTTGTTGGTGGTTAAGCAATGTCTATATGCCTTTCATTGGTGCTTTACCAAATCATCAGTAGACTTTAACCACAGTGTTGAAAAGTTAAAAACCTCTTATCTTATGCACATACTTATGAATACATTCTGAGAATTCACAATTTGTAAATTACAAACTATTTTCAAAAATCACAACAGAATAGGCCTTGAAACTCATACAAAACTAAACCAACAAACACATTATATTCGATATGAATCTATTTTATTTTTCTGCACCTTTATACAATCAAATACAGTTAAAGTATTTTATAATTCACTAAAGAGCCCCATCCATTACGAGTATACAATATAATTGTACATATTAATCGTGATATTATTTCCATTTTGCCCTATATTATGCATTAAAATGGCACAATATTTTCAAATATAATACGGCGCAATTTTCTTAAAATAAAAATATTTATTACTAATTAATTATAAATAAACATGTTTAGCGACATGAGTGAAGCAAATCTTTTTTTTTACTGTACAATGTTGCCAACACATTCCACAGTGTATTGCATTTCTTTTGGTTTGTACAATAAAAAATCGGGTTTTCCAAGTCCCCAGAAGAGCTAGAGACTTCATTCTTGGACTGAAGGATTGGAAATGAACTCAAATGGAGTGGTATTGAAATTTAAAAATCCAAAGTATGGTTCCTGAGCTGGGAAGCTTACACCTATTTGTGGACACAAAAAGTTTTGCTAGTTATGGAATTATTTATTTTTTGGGTACAATATAATGGGTTTTTTTTGCTAATTAAAGCTATTTTAAAGGTATTGAAATTAAAAAATATCACAATTTCGATTGCAGGGTTGGACAACTAAAGTATTTTGTGGAAAGTTACCAAAGAGGTTACACATTTTAATTTTTTTGTTAAGTAAAACTATTTTATGCCTCATTAAGAGTTGCATTGGTGACAAACAAAAGAAAATTAAAAATTCGCTTCCAGAGATGGGATATTGAAATTTTTTTTGTACATAATAATAGCTACATACGTTCCAAATTTTGTTTGTTACCGAATTAAAGCCATTTTATACATCAGGACGAATTAAATTATCGTTAAAAATAATATAATGAAAAATTCGATTCCAGGGTTGGAAAATCGAAAAGTAGCAATACAAGTTTCTAGGTTTGCTTCTTTCAGTGTGGCTTACGCTACAGCTTAAACTTGTGTGTAATTATTTTTGTAACGAACATCCATATTGCTATATTAAATTGAATTAAGATTTATAGGCTAATTGTTTGAATTATGGCTTGAGCTAACAATAAAAATTAAAAACGTACACATGTACTTAAGTATAAAAGAATTCAAACCAAAAAAGTTTGGCTTAGGTATAATGGAAAAAAATTCAGAAAAATGGGACATGCAGAAAATAATCAAACGGGAACACGGGTATTAAAACAAAAATACATTACCATCTGGATGATGCAGTAGTCGTATGCAATTTCCTAATAAATATTTTTTAAATAAGAACTGTTATCATATTCAACTAAGACACCTAATAGGTGGTGACAAACAAAATACACATGAGCACTGATGATGAAAGCGTTGCGGTTGTGTAAGTTGAATAACTAGAAACTAATGTTGACTTTGTTTTGTGTCTTGGAATATTTATCATGTCTTTCTGAATTTAAAACAAAAAATTTCGAACAATTAGCTTATAAATCTTAATTCAATTTAATATGGCAATATGAATGTTCGTTAAAAAAAATTCTTATGTACATAAAGATAATTATTGTTTTTATTTATTATTGGTATTAAAATTCTAGAAAAATGGTCTCCAGGGTTGGACCATTGAACATCTTTTGATACATAAGAGTACCCTAATAGGTTACGAATTTTGGCTTTTTCTGTGATTTAAACCTGTTTTATACTTCAGGATGAACAGAATCTAGAAGAAGATTCTAGGGAACTTTTTTAGTACATTAAAGTAGCCAACTGAAACGAATTTTTTCTTTTTTTTTTAGGAGTAGAACGCACTCAGAGGATAACCCCTACATATGCAGTGCATTGCGCTGGAACTAGGAAAATAGATTTTGGGAAGGAGGATAAAGGGAGTAGTGTCTGTGGATATTCGACTTGAACCACCTCAAATTGTAAGTGGGGGGGAAGACATCTGCAGGTAGTTTGTTCCACATACGGACTGTTCGGCCAAAAAACGAATTTTCTCTGTAATGCGTAGTGCGATTCGTTGGAAAATCGACCACAAACGCATGCGCTCTTGATGAAAAACGCGTTGAGCGTAAGAAAGAATGGGTTTCAGGAACAAGTTCCCTAATTTCACCAGAGCACCTGCCATTATAGTAACGATAGAACAACGATACGCACCCCACATTGCGACGATGCTCAAGAGAGTCAATAGATTTGGCTACCCTACTGTCTCCGATGAGTTTTATCGCCCTCTCCTGTACGCGGTCGAGTAACTTCAAAATAGAGCTTGAAGCACCGGCCCAAACATGAGAGTTGTATTCCATCTACGGTCGGATGTAAGTGGTGTAAATATTAAGAAGATCAGAAGGGATGAAGTATCTCTTGCACCGTCTTAAGAAGCCGAGGCACTTGAATGCTTCTTTTGCGACCTGAAAGACATGTTCCGTCCATCTGACATCACACTGCACTTTCATGCCCAGAACATCAAGAGCCACGGACTCCATAATACTTACACCACCCATAGAAACAGATGAAGCAGCATGGTCATATGTACGTCGATGCGTAAGCATACAACACTGGGTCTTACGGGCATTAAAATCGACCCTGTTCGCCTGACCCCATTCGGAAATCTTCGTGAGGTCGCTATCCAGAACGTCATTCATAAACTGCTTCCTCGTCTCGATTTCAGACGTTGACGGCCTGCAGTTAAATGAATAAGAATGCGAAAGGCTGCTATCATCTGCGAAAGAGTAAATAGGACAGGAAGTTTGGGAAAGTAGATCGTTGAGAAAAGTTAGAAATAGAGTAGGAGAAAGAACGGAGCCCTGCGGTACCCCTGAGTTGACTCTGAACTCATCGGATGAGACCCCATCTATAACAACTCGTGTAGAGCGATTCTTGAGAAAGCTCGATATAAACCGAGAGAAGGCGTCTCCGACACCAAATGCAATAAGTTTGGACAGGAATGCTCCATGCCACACTTTATCGAATGCCTTAGAAATATCTAGAGCCACCACTTTACTTTCGCCAAAACGGTGTATGGAACTACACCAGTTTTCCGAAAGAAGGGCCAATAGGTCACCCGTAGAGCGGCCTCTGCGGAAACCATACTGGCGGTCGTTTAGTAAACTGTTGGACTCCAGATATTTCACAAGATGGAAGTTAAGCATAGTTTCCATCACCTTCGATATAGCAGAACATATTGCAATCGGGCGGTAATTTTCAGGGTTATTAGCCACTCTCTTTTTGGGGATTGGCGTTACATTAGTAACATTCCAGCACATTGGAAATTTACCGGAGTGGTATAGTGTACTGAAATGTTTGGCTAATGGACGTGCTAACGTCGAAGAGCACTACTTCAGGACCAGTGCAGGGATTCCATCCGGCCCAGGAGACTTCCTTGTGCTGAGTTCCGCAAGAACCCTTTTAACTGCATGCACTCGAAAAATATCTTAGGCATAGTTACGGATACTCTCTCGATCGCGGGGAGTGGTTGAGAGCTATCAGGCAAGTGAGAGTTACTTGCAAATATTTCAGCCAATATATTAGCTTTATCAACCGGGTCAGTAAATATATGGTCACTCCTCAAAAGAGTCGGAATTGAAGAACTAGCACTTTCCTTAACACTTTTGACGAATGACCAAAAACTCTTACTACCCCTGGGGGCAGTGAGAATTCTAGTGCGAATACGCTGCTCGTATAAAGCCTTTTCGCGTCTTAACACTTTGGCACACGAAGATCTTGCCTTCTTGCGTAGCAAATCAGTATTGGCATTTATGTTATTACGCCAAGTACTGAATGCTGCCTCTCTGGATTGCAACGCATTTTTACATGCCTGGTTAAACCAAGACTTTGCCCTTGGTTTAACCGAAATTTGCTTACAGGGAATAAAAGCTTTCATCCCCAGTAGAATTGTGTTTTCAATCATTTTCGCCATGGAATCGACATCATTGTCAAGAAAACATAGTTTCCAATTAAAATTCCGAAAGAATTCGTTGAGCTCGGCCCAACGACCCTTTTCGTAAATATATTTACTACGCTTCGTGGCTGCACGCGAAACGTTGCGAAGTTTGGAGAACGGAAAAGTTGCGGAAATGGTGCAATGATCCGAGTTACCGAGAGGTGCATTGATAGTAACTTCATACTTTTCAGAATGTGAAGTTAGAAAAAGGTCAAGCGTATTATGTTGGTGCCCTTTAACTAATTGCACAAGGTGATTGTGCGCGGCGAACAACTCAGCAAATTGGCCCTCTGAGGTTGTGTGGCTCGAATGGCGAAGCCAAGATGTGTTATGAACATTGAAATCACCAGCAACTATAATTTCACTGCTCGGACAACTATCAAGAATCTTCGATATGGAGTCGGAAAGAGTATCGAAGCCATGTATGGTAGCATCTCTTTCCGCGTTTGGATTTCTATACAGAAACCCGAAATGTAAAAAGTGTGTACCGGCTTTGAATTTAACCCAAAGACAGCTAAATTCTGCGTCAGACATGCCTAATGGTTGCTGGCATTGGTACACAACTTCATTACGTACATATATTGCAAGAGAGAGAAAAAAACCGAAATCCAAACTCTAGATTAGCGAATACGATGCAATGACAACAACTGCAGTGACCATTCACTAGTCAGTGTTATGCCTTCACTAGTGAATGATTTGTTTATAAATTAAACTTATTTAATGTTTTTGAAAGGCTTTCATTGGTATTTGAAATAAGAAAAGCTAAAAGTACAGCTTCCGAGCTGAAAAACTTAAACATTTTCTTGTATGAAAGTTATGCTATAGTTCGTTTTCACTATGTTTTCACTATGTCATTTTTGTTGTCAAATTGTCCAAATTGTTGGCAATTGTATGAAAACGGGTTGTCATATGGCGTCATCTATGTTTGCATAACTGACTGCAAACATAGATGACGTCATATGACAACCCGTTTTCAACAACAAAAACAAGTAAAAGTGCTATATTCGGCTGTGCCGAATCTTAAATACCTTTCACAGATGTAATTTTTTCC
This sequence comes from Linnaemya tessellans, assembly GCA_951800035.1. Classification (NCBI taxonomy): domain Eukaryota; kingdom Metazoa; phylum Arthropoda; class Insecta; order Diptera; family Tachinidae; genus Linnaemya; species Linnaemya tessellans. Next base: position 76,515,204 of record OX637535.1, read on the forward strand.
GTTTAAATATTTCGGCTAGGAAGTTAAATGTTTGGCGTTTCTTTTTATTTTATACCCTTCACAAAAAAGTGAAGGGGTATATATAGGTTTGTCGTTCCGTGTGTAATTTCTTCGATATCAATTTAGGACCCCATAAAGTATATATATTCTGTATCCTTATGAATAGCGATGACGATTGAGCGATGTCCGTCTGTCCCCTTGTCTGTACGTGAAATCAGTTTTCCCAAGCCCCCAGAAGAGCTAGAGAATTCGTTCTTGGACTCGGATTGGAAATGAACTTATGTAAAGTGGTATTGAAATTCAGAAAGATCCGATGTACGGTTCCAGAGCTGGGAAGCTTACACCTATGTCTCGACGCAAAATTTATACAAAAACCAATTATTTTTTTTAATGTTTGTAAATTAAACATATTTCGTGCTTTGGGAAGCCTCAGTGGTCTATTAAAAACAAAAAAAATTTAAAACTTTTTTCCAGGGATGGGAAATTAAATTTTTTTTCGGCCTATTCCGTATTTTTTAGTACATGTTGTTGGTTTTTGTTTGCTTCCTTTTGCATCCAGTTACTTACGTAGTGAAAGATTACGTAGTCCCATATCAAGTAATTAATTATGTGTCAATTTTGTTCAAAATTTAATATTATATTATTAATAAAAATATGTGTATTACATTGAGTGATATAAAAAGACGATTAAAAGTAAAAAGGAAATATAAACTGTAAGGTTGCATAGAAAGTGTTATACTATTATTATTATTTTTTTTTTTTAGGAGTAGGACCAGCGCTCAGGGGATGACCCCTATATATGCAATGCATTGCGTCAGAACTGAAAACGAGGGGATAGTATTGAGGGTACAGATTAGGAAAGATGAGAAGATAGACAGTTTTTTTTTTAGCTATTTCAACCTTTTACTTCGCCGGCTAATTTTTGCTACAGGGCCGACGAAGGTGGGTGCTGTTACTCTGCTTTTTTTTAGTACATGATGGTGTCAGTCGCTGCCAATTATGTTCAGTGACCAGTGACTATGCCTTTATCATTGAAACAGGCTGGCAACAACTAACAGAACCATGAACTAATGCTGATCAGAAAAATTCAACACAATATTTCATGACTCAGCGCGGGCTCGAACTCACGACCCTCCGCTTCATAGTCTCGTGTTCTACTACTTCAGCCAACAGCACCCACATACTATTATACTATTATTATAAACACAATTGTTAACATTTGGATTGAAAAGAATAGTTGTATTTTTCTAACAAACTCCCCGTCAAACCACATGTTATTTTAAAAAAGTTTAACATGTATTACATTTCTAATTTTAATAAATTCACACAATATACATGATTTTGCTTGGTCAAAGCTTTTGTTAATATCTCGGCTGCATTGTCATTTGTTGCCACATACTTGACATCGATTTCGTTATTATCGTATTTGTCCCTTATGTAGTGATAGCGGATGTCAATATGTTTACTTTTTTTCTGCACCGTGGGATTTTTGACCAGAAACATCGCGCTTTGATTGTCGCAATAAGTCGGAGTTGGAAAAACGATATCATCTATGAACCCCATTTCTTTTAGTAAACATCGATGAAAGATAGTTTCTTTTGTCCCCTGACACAAAGATATATACTCGGCTTCCATTGTGCTTAAAGCTACCACAGATTGCTTTCGTGATTCCCATGCAATAGGACCACCTGCCATGAACATCACAAAACCTGTGTAAGACTTTCTGTCGGAAGAATTAATGCCCAGTCTGCATCTGTATAAACTTCGAAATTATTACAATTACTAGAAAACGTGATTTTTGCTATTGGATATTGTTTCAAATATCTGAGGATATATTTAGGTGCAGCGAAATGCTCCTGATGTGGGTGGGTATTAAACTGTGACGGTTTTGATACTACATGCATTAAATTAGGTCTTGATATAACGGCTAAGTACATTAAGGATCCAATAAGGCTTTGATATGCTTTTGTTTCTAAATAATCGCATGTTTTTTTCACATATTTTAAAAGTTATACCACTTTGCCAAGGAGTAGCTGCAGGCTTACAATTTGACATATTCCATCTATCCAGTAATATTTCAGTGTATTGTTTTTGGTGTATAGAAATATCACCTCCATGTCGATTTATTTCCATACCCAAATAGAAAGAAATTTCGCCTTTATCAACAGCTTTTACCTCTTTATTTAAATTTGTTATAACATTTTGCATTTCTTGCTCAGTAGAACATGCTAGTAGCATGTCATCCACGTACACTGCGGAGTCAAGTCAACATCAGTTTTTGTTATTCAACTTACACAGCAGAGCAGAACAGCTGTTTTCGAAAGACGCAACCCTTTCATCATCAGTGCTCATTTGCATAGTTCTTATCAGCTTGGGTCTTCCTCTTTTTCTCTTACCCACTGTTTCATCCTTATCAGATTCACTGCTAGAACTCACCTGTCCTTCACCATCGTTTTCTTGAATATCATCGTCCTCAATTTGAGCCCACGGGCCATCTTCTACAGCTCTTTCTTCCTCTTCTTCTTGTCGGTTGTTAAAAATGTTAAAATAAACAATTTTATCATTCGTTTCTTCTGGGGACATCTTTTCAAATAAATTTTCAAAAAATTTTACGTCACGTGCAACGATAATTTCTTTTGTGTTGGGATTATAAAACCGGTAACCTTTGGTTTGAGAATGGTATCCCACGAACTTCATTTTTATACCTTTTGGTAAAAACTTGTTACCTTTAGGCTTAACACCTTTGTTTAATACGATTGCATCACATCCAAATGTCTTGAAGTGATTTACTGATGGTTGTTTACTTGTCCATCGTTCATAAGGCGCTACATCACCAAGAATGGTCGTTGGTGATCTATTCCTAATATATACAGCTGTATTAACAGCTTCGGCCCATAAACTATGTGGTAAACTTGATTGTTCCAATAAACATACGAGGGTTGTATCCCCTTTTTATCGAAAAATTCCTTAAATATAGAATTAAGAATTTCTCTTCCATTGTGGCTTCTGACAGTTTTTATGTGGCGGCCTAGCTACTTCTCCGCAATCGCAGAAAAATTATAAAATATTTCAAATGCATAGCTTTTGTTTTTTAAAAAGAAAATTGAAACATAACGAGAGTAATCGTCAATAATAGTCATAAAATATGACGAACCACCAATAGATTTGACTCCGTTTAGAAGGCACAAATCCATATGCAAAACCTGCAACAAGTCTGTTGTTTGAACATCAGAATTGCTCTTGAACGGTTTGACAGCAATTTTATTTAAGGCACAAGTCACACAATCAATTTTATTTATTGTTTTTAAATTAAGACCTTTTACCATGTTTTTTGTGGTTAGTTTATTTAAATCATTATTGTTAATATGCCCGTATCTACGGTGCCACATCTCTGACATATTTCTTTCGTTAATATTGTTCAATCTTTCAGTTTCTTTAATTACTTCTCCTTTTACAATAAATAGACCTTCATTTAGAACAGCTGATAGAATATTTTTGTGTCTTGGAAGTTAACAGAATAACCAGCTCTTCAAATTTTGTTAATGGAAATAAAGTTGGAGTGTAATTTGGGTACATACCAGACATTATGTAAAATGAGATTGCTAAATTCTGTTTTTATTTCAATATCTCCGATCCCTTCTGCATTAATGCGCTCACCAGATGCAAGCACAATTTCTTTATTTGCTTTTGTTAACTGTGTAAAATATTCTCTTTTTTTACACATATGGGATGTCGCTCCGCTGTCTAAGATAAACTTTTCTGCTAAGTCGTTTACGTGGCCATGTAAAGAACATGCAAATGCTGTTTTTTCTTTGTCTTTACATTGTGAGCGAAAATGGCCCTTTTTTCCACTACGGTAGCATAATTTTTAAAACGATTTTGACACTGTTTGTTATTACTGTTGCTGTAATTATTGTTGTTGTTGAACCGTTTGCTTCATTTATCCTCGTTCTTGAAATTTGCAGCAAATGCTGTTTCATTTTGGTTAGTATATTGATCAGTTTGACTTAATTCCTCTTCAAGTATTTTAGAAATTAATTGTTCGTAACTAGGCAGTTTGTCTCTGCTTTCAGTGGCAATCGCAAAATTTTCCATTTCATCGGGTAAACTACATAGTAATAGAATTGACAGAAGATCATCGTTTAATATAATTCCTATCTCTTTTAGTTCATCAACAATTGAACTGAACTCGTTTATTTGTGTGGCAAATTTTTGATTAGTTTTAAACTTAAATCGAACCAGTTTTTTGAACAAATTCACTTTCCTTGATGCAGTATCTGCTTGGTACAAGGAGCTTAAAACCGTCCAACCCCTTTTTGCAGTTTCACAATTCTTTATGTGAATTAGCTCACTTGGCTTAACACTCAATGTAATGGTTGCTAAGGCTTTAGAATAATCTACAATCCATTTGGTTTTATCTGCTTCCTTAATTGGAATTTCTCCACCGACGACATGCCACAAATCTAATGTTATGAGTAAACTCTTTACTTGAATGAATGAGTAGTTCTCGCCATTCAATTTATCAATATATGCAGCACCTGTTGCCATTTTAAGCCTTTTTTTAATAAACAATTCAAATCTTAACCACGTTCTGCCGTGTGTGTATAACCTCACAAATTTTAGTCACTTGAAAAATGGGTATCTGGGCCCATAACCTTTGTTGGTTTTTGCTTGTTTCCTTTTGCATCCAGTTACTTACGTAGTGAAAGATTACGTAGTCCCATATCAAGCAACTAATTACGTGCCAGTTTTATTCAAAATTCAAAATTATATTATTAATAAAAATATGTGTATTACATTGAGTGATATAAAAAGACGATTAAAAGTAAAAAGGAAATATAAACTCTAAGGTTGCATAGAAAGTTTTATACTATTATTATAAAAAAGTTGTTAACATTTGGTTTGAAAAGAATAGTTGTATTTTTCTAACACATGCAGTTACTAAAATTGTTAAAAATTACAAGTTTTTCTTTAACAAAACCTCTTTATACGTCATGAAAATTTGCATTGACCAAAAAAAATTTTTAAATTAAAATTTTGTTTCCAGGGAAATTGGGAAATTGCATTTTTTTAAACGTGAAAGTAATCAAACAGGCAACTGATGTTTTTTTTGCTACCTAAAACTGTCTTATAATTTAGGAAGAACAAAATTGGTATCACAAATTCAAAAAATAAATAAAAATTTCGATTCCAGGGTTGGACAAGTGCAATATTTTGTAGTACATGAAAGTGGCCAAAGTGGTTAAAAAATTAAAATTTTTCTTAAATAAAACTACTTTATACCTCAAGAAGACTTGCACTGATATGAAATCAAAATTTCGCTTCCTGGGGTGGGAATTTGAAATTTTTTATACATAAAAGTAACCAAAATGGTTCAAAATTTAAAATGTTTTTTCAATAAAACTACTTTATACCTCATGAAGGGTAGCATTTATAAAAAGCAAAAATAAATAAATTTCATATTAAATTTTGAATTAAGATTCTATAGGCTAATTGTTCGAAATTTTAGTTTAAATCTCAGAAAGACATGATAAATATTCCAAGGCACAAAGGCAAGTCAACATCAGTTTTATTCAACTTACACAGCAGAGCAGAACAGCTGTTTTCGAAAGACGTAACCCTTTCATCATCAGTGCTCATGTGTATTGTTTTTGTCACCACTTATTAGGTGGCTTAGTTGAATGTGATAACAGTTCCTATTTACACAAATTTTATTGTGAAAAAGAATACGGGAACTGTATCAACCTGATGTTAACATGTTATTGTTATAATACCCGTGTTACCGTTTGATTATTTTTCTTCATGTTCCATTTTTCTGAATTTTTTGTTCCATCATACCTAAGTCAAACTTTTTTGGTTTGAATTTTATACTTAAGTACATGTGAACGTTTTTTCCAATTTTTATTATTGGGTAGCTCAAGCCATAGCTTAAATTTGTATGTAGTAAGAATTTTAACGAACATTTTATATTGCTATATTAAATTTTGAATGAAGATTCTATAGGCTAATTGTTCGAAATTTTAATTTAAATCTCAGAAAGACATGATAAATATTCCAAGGCACAAAGGCAAGTCAACATCAGTTTTATTCAACTTACACAGCAGAGCAGAACAGCTGTTTTCGAAAGACGCAACCCTTTCATCATCAGTGCTCATGTGTATTGTGTTTGTCACCACTTATTAGGTGGCTTAGTTGAATGTGATAACAGTTCCTATTTACACAAATTTTATTGTGAAAAAGAATGCGGGAACTGTATCAACCTGATGTTAACATGTTATTGTTATAATACCCGTGTTACCGTTTGATTATTTTTCTTCATGTCCCATTTTTCTGAATTTTTTGTTCCATCATACCTAAGTCAAACTTTTTTGGTTTGAATTTTATACTTAAGTACATGTGAACGTTTTTTCCAATTTTTATTATTGGGTAGCTCAAGCCATAGCTTAAATTTGTATGTAGTAAGAATTTTAACGAACATTTTATATTGCTATATTAAATTTTGAATTAAGATTCTATAGGCTAATTGTTCGAAATTTTAATTTAAATCTCAGAAAGACATGATAAATATTCCAAGGCACAAAGGCAAGTCAACATCAGTTTTGTTCACCTTACACAGCAGAGCAGAACAGCTGTTTTCGAAAGACGCAACCCTTTCATCATCAGTGCTCATGTGTATTGTGTTTGTCACCACTTATTAGGTGGCTTAGTTGAATGTGATAACAGTTCCTATTTACACAAATTTTATTGTGAAAAAGAATGCGGGAACTGTATCAACCTGATGTTAACATGTTATTGTTATAATACCCGTGTTACCGTTTGATTATTTTTCTTCATGTCCCATTTTTCTGAATTTTTTGTTCCATCATACCTAAGTCAAACTTTTTTGGTTTGAATTTTATACTTAAGTACATGTGAACGTTTTTTCCAATTTTTATTATTGGGTAGCTCAAGCCATAGCTTAAATTTGTATGTAGTAAGAATTTTAACGAACATTTTATATTGCTATATTAAATTTTGAATTAAGATTCTATAGGCTAATTGTCCTATAGAATCTTAATTCAAAATTTAATATAGCAATATAAAATGTTCGTTAAAATTCTTACTACAAATAAATTTCAATTCCAGGGCTGGCAAACTGAAAGTTTTTTTGGTACATGCAATATATTGTAGAACATGAAAGTGACAAAAATTGTTGCTAATTTTAAAATTTTTGTAAATAAAACTACTTTATAAGTAATGGAAACTAGCATTGGCATAAAAAGAAGACAAAAATTAAAATTTCGCTCCCAGGGATGGGAAATTGAAATTTTTTTATACATAAAAGTAACCAAAAAGCCAACTAACGTCGGTTTTTTACTAATTAAAACTATTTTTTAATTCAGGAAAAACAAAACTGGTATCAAATATTAAAGCAACCCAAAATTTCGATTCCAAGGTTGGATAACTGCAATATTTTGTAGTACTTGAAAGTGGCCAAAATGGTTAAAAATTTTAAGTTTTTCTTAAATAAACCTCATTAATAAGAGTTGCATGAGCCTCATTATTAAATTATTTTATGGTACATGGAAGTGACCAAAAAGTTTAAAAATTCACTAAGAATTGCGTTGGTAAAAAAATAAAAATTCGCTTCCAGAGTTGGAAAATCGAAATATTTCTGGTACATAAAAGTACCCACATAAATTCCAAATTTGTTTTTTTAGTGAATTAAACCTATTTTATTCTGCAGGAAGAATTAATTTAGTTTTAAAAATTCGGTTCCAGGGTTGGAAAATCGAAATTTTTTAGTACATAAAATCAGCCATATATGTAAGTTCCTAAATTTTGGTTTTTTGTAGATGAAATTTTTTTATACTTCGGGAAGAGTTAAATTGGTATTAAAAACCAAAATAATTAAAAATCCAATTTCAGTGTTGGAATATCGACATTCTCTGATTCATAACCATATAATTTGTAATTTTTGATTTTTATAAATTTTTTGGTTAGGAAGCTAAATGTTTGGCTCTTCTTACTTCTAATACCTCTGAACATCTTTTAAAAATATTAAATATGTATGAATTTTTATTAGTCGAACTTTTTCTTATGTAAATTGTTAATTTTTTTAACGGGCTTAAGTTCGAATCTTGCATGACTGCAAATTATTTTTTGTTATTTTATTAATAAATGAATTTGTTTAAATTCTATTTATTATTTTATATTAAGATTGGAATATTAAGAATATTTTAATAATCATCAAACCAGCAGAACGGATCAGTACTGATTTCGAGGCCGCTACGCCATCTCATCAGCGTTCTTTGTTCAATTTTTCCCACTTTTGCAAGTGGTGCTAGTTAGTAGGAATATCAACTATTTAACCAATATTTTAACGAAAATTGAATATGAGAAGTTATCACATTCATATTATTAAGTTATTACATTTTGGTTAGTACGAAATTCCCCAACCCTGACGATTAATATTCCAAATATTCCAATATCTCTTTTGCTTTTTCCAGAGCCATCGGCTGCTGATAGGTAAAGCTTCTTTGTTATTTATGTTCAAGTAATTGAATTTAGTTGTCAATTTTCTTTGAACAAGTGCGCGTGCCCCCGCAATGTTTTAAATTATGTATGAATTTTTATTAGTCGAACTTTTTCTTATGTAAATTGTTAATTTTTTTAACGGGCTTAAGTTCGAATCTTGCATGACTGCAAATTATTTTTTGTTATTTTATTAATAAATGAATTTGTTTAAATTCTATTTATTATTTTATATTAAGATTGGAATATTAAGAATATTTTAATAATCATCAAACCAGCAGAACGGATCAGTACTGATTTCGAGGCCGCTACGCCATCTCATCAGCGTTCTTTGTTCAATTTTTCCCACTTTTGCAAGTGGTGCTAGTTAGTAGGAATATCAACTATTTAACCAATATTTTAACGAAAATTGAATATGAGAAGTTATCACATTCATATTATTAAGTTATTACATTTTGGTTAGTACGAAATTCCCCAACCCTGACGATTAATATTCCAAATATTCCAATATCTCTTTTGCTTTTTCCAGAGCCATCGGCTGCTGATAGGTAAAGCTTCTTTGTTATTTATGTTCAAGTAATTGAATTTAGTTGTCAATTTTCTTTGAACAAGTGCGCGTGCCCCCGCAATGTTTTAAATTATGTATGAATTTTTATTAGTCGAACTTTTTCTTATGTAAATTGTTAATTTTTTTAACGGGCTTAAGTTCGAATCTTGCATGACTGCAAATTATTTTTTGTTATTTTATTAATAAATGAATTTGTTTAAATTCTATTTATTATTTTATATTAAGATTGGAATATTAAGAATATTTTAATAATCATCAAACCAGCAGAACGGATCAGTACTGATTTCGAGGCCGCTACGCCATCTCATCAGCGTTCTTTGTTCAATTTTTCCCACTTTTGCAAGTGGTGCTAGTTAGTAGGAATATCAACTATTTAACCAATATTTTAACGAAAATTGAATATGAGAAGTTATCACATTCATATTATTAAGTTATTACATTTTGGTTAGTACGAAATTCCCCAACCCTGACGATTATCTTAATATAAAATAATAAATAGAATTTAAACAAATTCATTTATTAATAAAATAACAAAAAATAATTTGCAGTCATGCAAGATTCGAACTTAAGCCCGTTAAAAAAATTAACAATATTAAATATGTTTAATTTAAAAACAAAAAGTAGAAATCCGTTTCATGTACCGCAAAAAGTTTTAATTGTCCAAACCTAGTATCGCCTTTTAGATTTTTTTGGTTTTTAATACCAATTTAACTCATCCCGAGGTATAAAAAAGATTTCATCCACAAAAAAACAAAATTAGGAACTTATATGGTTAATTTTATGAACCCGAAAATTCGATTTTCTAATCCTGGAACCGAATTTTTAATATCTCAGTAATGCAATTCTTAGTGTAACATAGTTTTACTTGACAAAAAATTAAAATGTTTTAGCTTTTTGGTCACTTTCATGTACCATAAAATATTTCATTTGTCCAACCCTGGAGTAGAAATTTTTAAGATTTTAATACCAATTATGTTCTTTCCAATTATAAAACAGTTTTAATTAGCAAAAACAACAACATCAATTGCCTTTTTGGTTACTTTTATGTAGAAAAAATATTTCAATTTCCCAACCGTGGAAACGAAATTTAAATTTTTTTTTGGTTATTTTGTTTACCATTGCAACTCTTTACGAGGCATGAAATAGTTTTATTTAAGAAAAACTTAGTATTTGTAACCATTTTGGTTACTTTCATGTACTACAAAATATTGCAGTTATCCAATTCTGGAATCTAAATTTTGATTTTTTTAATGTTTGATACCAATTTTGTTCTTCCTAAAATATAAGACAGTTTTAGTTAGCAAAAAAAAAAACAAACATCAGTTGCCTGTTGGATTACTTTCACGTATAAAAAAATAAAGCAAAGTTTGAATTAAAAAATTTTTTTTTTGGTCAATGCAAATCTTCATGACGTATAAAGGAGGTCTTGTTAAAGAAAGACTTAAAATTGTTAACAGTTTTAGTTACTACATGTACTACAAAATACGGAATGGGTCGAAAAAAAAAATTTAATTTCCCATCCCTGGAAAAAAATTTTAGTTTTTAATACACCATTGAGGCTTCCCAAAGCACGAAATAGGTTTAATTTACAAACATAAAAAAAAATTGATTTTTGGTATAAATTTTGCGTCGAGAAATAGGTGTAAGTTTCCCAGCTCTGGAACGGTATTTCGGATATTTTTGAATTTCAATACCACTCTATTTAAGTTCATTTCCAATCCAACGGTTCAAGAACGAAGTCTCTAGCTCTTCTGGTGGCTTGGGAAACCCGATTATGTATGTGCCTTCTTAAGTATGCTAGAAACAACAGAATCAGAACTTAACAAAAAATAGTTTATAATATCGTCATTAGTTTTTTCACACTTCACTTTCTTGAATGAAATTCCGTAGATGTTTTGAAATCATTATTTCTAGTACATATCATGCGCTGCTTTTGGCAGTTGGCCAATAGGTAAAAGAGCGTGATCAGCAGTTTCTGGTTCGTGGATAAAATACTTATGCCAAGTAGGGTCATGTTGTACCATGGATATAATTCAATTAATTTCCACATAACTTCTGAGGGGCACCGATGTGCAAGCTTTAAAATTAAATATAATCCCGATTTCGATTATCGATTATCCAACCCTGGAACCGAATTTTTAGTTTTTAAAATTTTTAATAAAAATTTGATTCTTAGCGAAGCATAAAATAAGTTTAATTTACTGAAATAAAACCAAAATTGGGAATTTATGTGGTTACTTTCATGTAAAAAAAAATTAGATTTTCCAACCCTGGATCCGAATTTTTAATACTAATTTAATTTTTTCTGATATATAAAATATTTTTAACTCACTAAAAACACAAAATTTGGAATTTATGTGGGTACTTTTATGTACCAAAAAATTTCGACTTTCAAACTCTGGAACCGAATTTTTATTTTTTTACTAATGCGATTCTTAGTGAGGTCTAACATAGTGTTATTTGACAACAAAAAAAAATTTTTAATTTTTAAACTTTTTGGTCACTTTTATGTACCATAAAAAATTTCATTTGTCCAACCCTGGTCGAAGTTTTGATATTTTAAGATTTTAATACCAATTTTGCTCTTCCTGAATTATAAAACATATTTAAGTAGCGAAAACAACAACGTCAATTGCCTTTTTGGTTATTTCTATGCAGAAAAAATATTTCGACTTCCCAACCCTGGAAACGAAACTTTCATTTATTTTGGTTTTTTTACCAATGCAACTCTTCATGAGGTATAAAGCAGTGTTATTTACGAAATATTTACAATTTTGAACCATTTTGGTCACCTTCATGAACTATAAAATATTGCACTTGTCCAACCTTGGATTCGAAATTTTTATTTTTTTTTTTGAAATTTTTGATACCAATTTTGTTCTTCCTAAAATATAAAATAGTTTTAGTTAGGAAAATGAACAACGTTAATTGCCTTTTTGGTTAGTTTTATGTATAAAAAAAATTAAATTTCCCAACCCTGGAAAGGAAATTTTAATTTTTTAAAATTTTTTTATCAATGCAAATCTTCATGAGGTATAAAGTAGTTTTGTTTAAGAAAAACTCAAATTTTGCAACGATTTTGGTTATTACATGTACTATAAAATATTGCATGTACCAAAAAATTATATAAATATATTTTGTTTTTCCACCTTCATACAATTAGTCTGCCGTTGGCAAACAATAAAAGTATATAAAAAAGGCACAATGAAAAACAATATCTACTCAAAACGCTTTTAAAATCGTTTATTCGACGTATTGTCTCAATCTAATTTAATTGAGACAATATGTCTAATAAACGATTTAAAAAAAATAAATTTAAGCCAAACATAATGATATACGAGTAAACCTGGACTTGACGACCGCATAATAAGATTTATTAATTTTTTTAAATTATTCATTGTAAACATTTTTTGATTTGTTTACTCATTTTCAGCTTTTATTCTCGCAATATTTAATTTAAACGAGTCACCACAAAAATAGCGTTGTATACATATTTTACATTAATTTTTTGCCCGATGATGAGGATTTTTGTGCTCTTTATGTGGATACTTTCAGTTTTCACGGCACTTCATTATACCCTTTACAAAAAGGTGAAAGGGTATATATAGGTTTGTCATTCCGTGTGTAATTTCTTTAATATCAATATGGGACCCCATAAAGTATATATATTCGTGATCCTTATGAATAGCGATGACGATTGAGCGATGTCCGTCTGTCTGTACGTGAAATCTGGTTTCCCAAGCCCCCAAAAGAACTAAAGACTTCGTTCTTGGACCGTTGGATTGGAAATGAACTTAAATAGAGCGGTATTGAAATTCAGAAAGATCCGAAGTACGATTCCAGAGCTGGGAAGCTTACACCTATTTCTCGACGCAAAATTTATACCAAAAATCAATTATTTTTTTTAATGTTTGCAAATTAAACCTTTTTCGTGATTTGGGAAACCTCAATGGTCTATTAAAAACTAAACAAATAAAATTTTTTTTCCAGGGATGGGAAATTAAAAAGTTTTTTTTCGACCCATTCCGAATTTTGTAGTACATGTAGTAACTAAAACTGTTTACAATTTTAAGTTTTTCTTTAACAAAAACTCTTTATACGTCATGAAGATTTGCATTGACCAAAAAAAATTTTTAAATTCAAATTTTGTTCACAGGGGTGGGAAATTGAATATTTTTTTTATACGTGAAAGTAATCCAACAGGCAACTGATGTTGGTTTATTTTTTTTTTTGCTAACTAAAACTGTCTTGTAATTTAGGAAGAACAAAATTGGTATCAAAACATAAAAAAATTAATCAAAATTTCGAATCCAGGGTTGGACAAGTGCAATATTTTGTAGTATGTGCCCAAAATGGTTAAAAAATTTAAATTTTTCTTAAGTAAAACTACTTTATACCTCAAGAAGACTTGCACCGATAAAAAATAAAAAAATTAAATTTCGCTTCCAGGGTTGGCAAAATGAAAGTTTTTTTTTGGTACATGCAATATTTTGTAGTACATGTAATAACCAAAATTGTTATAAATTTTAAGTTTTTCTTAAATAAAATCACTTTATACTTCATGAAGATTTGCATTGATTAAAAAAATTTGGAACAAATACACTTTAGCTACGCACTTCCGATTGAGATGAAATTTCGCATATCGATAAAAAATGTTAAAATAAGACGAAAATTTCAAATGGTAAAAGTCTCGGAAATGCGCAGTTTTCGAGTTATGGACTTCCGAAATTTTCGTATAAAAATGCAATGTTTTCCTACATTTTTTAATTTACTTAGACAATATTGGTATCATTTGAAAGGTTTTGAAGTAATCTTATGATATATGCAAAGTTTATGAAAAAATTATTCGGCTTCGCTAACTAATGCTTCTCTGCATAGCCGGCCCTCGGCCGGACTGGAAGATTTTCTCCTCTATGGTATAACAAACACCGGCTTCGCTGACTAAAGCTTCTCTGTGTTCAGACATACATTTATCTGTGTTCATACATATATATACCTAAATAAATTAAAAATATGTAGGAAAACTGAGTTTTTAAATGAAAATTTCGGAAGCCCATAACTCGTAAACTATGCATTTCCGAGACTTTCACCATTTAAAATTTTCGTCTTATTTTACAATTTTCTATCGATATGCGAAATTTCATCTCAATCGGAAGTACGTAGCTAAAGTGTATTTAAGCCAAAAATTTTTTAAATTAAAATTTCGCTTCCAGGGGTGGGAAATTGAAATTTTTTACACATAGAAGTAACTAAAATGGTTAAAAATTTAAAACGTTTCTTCAATAAAGCTACTTTATACCTTATAAAGAGTCGCATTTATTAAAAGCAAAAAAAATTAAATTTCAATTCCAAGGCTGGGAAAATTAAAGTTTTGTTGGTACATGCAACATATTGTAGAACATGAAAGTGACAAAACTGGTCGCAAATTTTAAGATTTTTGTAAGATTTTATAAGTAATGAAAACTAGCATTGGTGAAAAAGAAAATAAAACTTAAAATTTCGCTCCCAGGGATGGGAAATTAAAATTTTTTTATACATAAAAGTAACCAAAAATACAACTAACGTTTTTTACTAATTAAAACTACTTTTTAATTCAGAAAAAACAAAATTGGTATCAAATATTAAAACAAATCAAAATTTCGATTCCAGGGTTGGATAACTGCAATATTTTGTAGTACATGAAAGTGACCAAAATGGTTACAAATTTAAAGTTTGTGAAAGGTTGAAATAGCTACAAAAAAACTGTCTATCTTCTCATCTTTCCTAATCTGTCCCCTCAATACTGTCCCCTCGTTTTCAGTTCCGGCGCAATGCATTGCATATAAAGGGGTCATCCCCTGAGTGCTGGTCCTACTCCTACAAAAAAAAAATAAAACTCTTTATTAAGTTGGTTGAACCTCATTATTAAGAGTTGCATTGATAAAAAAAAAATCGTTTCCACGGTTGGGAAATTGAAATATTCTTTATGCATAAAAGTAACAAAAGAGGCAATTGACGTTATTCTTTTTGCTAATTAAAACTATTTTATAATTCAGGAAGAACAAAATTGGTATTCAAATCTTAAAAAATCAAAATTTTGATTCCACGGTTGGACAAATTAAATATTTTATGGTACATGAAAGTGACCAAAAAGTTTGAAAATTCACTAATAATTGCATTGGTAAAAAAATTAAAATTCGCCTCCAGCGTTGGAAAATCGAAATATTTCTGCTACATAAAAGTACCCACATAAATTCCAAATTTGTTTTTTTAGTGAATTAAACCTATTTTATACTTCAGGAAGAACTAATTTGGTATTAAAAATTCGGTTCCAGAGTTGGAAAATCGAAATTTTTTAGTACATAAAAGTAGCCATGTAAGTTCGTTAATTTGGTTGCGTGTGAATGAAATCTTTTTTATACTTCGGGAAGAGTTAAATTGGTATTAAAAACCAAAAAAATTAAAAATCCAATTTCAGGGTTGGAATATCGAAATTTTCTGATTCATAAAAGTAACCATTTAATATGTTATTTTTGATTTTTATGATGAATTATACCTACTTTATATATCAGGAAGAAATAAATTGGTATTAAAAACCAAAAAAATCAAAAAAACTATTCTACGGTTGGACAGTTAGAACCTTTTGGGGTACATGAAACGGATTTTTCCTCTTTGTTTGTAAATTAAACATATATAATATTTTTGAAAGACGTTCAGAGGTATTAGAAGTAAGAAGAGCCAAACATTTAGCTTCCTAACCAAAAAATTTAAACGTTGTTTTATATATAAAAGTAACTGATAACATCATTTTGTTTTTATTTTAATTATTTTTTAATTAAAACTAATTTCTGTGTTAGAAAGAAAGAAGAATTACATCTGTGAAGGGTATTTAAGATTCGGCACAGCCGAATATAGCACTTTTACTTGTTTTTTTTTCAATTAAGCCGCAAAATTAGTACCTTTGGCCCTTTTGTGCGGCCTAAGATCTATTAATATTTACAAGACATTATTAATATTTAAAATGGACCTAAAACAGCCAAAATAACAATGCTATTGGACAAATTCATCCTGATTTATTCATCAGAGTCACAAGTTAGACATTTCGAATGCGCTCCCCTGGAGATGCCGTGCCGGAACAATAAAACATTTCAGTGATATCTCATATACACTATGTATTTCTTAAATTTAAGAATACGAAGCGTTTAATGACACACCCTTTTATTCTCTATTAGTTACTATAAAAAAATTTTACACTGAAAATTACATTGTTTAATAAAAACGAGAAAAACAAGTACAAGTGCTATATTCGGATGTGCCGAATCTTAAAACCTTTCACCACAGTACTTCTGGTGTATGTACACGCATTCATTTCAACCCACCCTGGAACCATCCTTTTGATCTCTCTGATTTTAAATACTAATTTATTTCATTCTAAAATAGAAGATATATTTTATTACCAAAGAAAAAAAATTGTGTTATCTGGTTAATCAAAAAAAAGTTTAAATTTTACAGCTCTATAGCTGTATTTTTGGCTTTTCTTATTTCAAATGCCAATGAACTTTTTTCAAAAATATCAAATATGCTTAACTTATAAAAAAAAAATTTCACTTAGCTACTTTTATGTACTAAAAAAAGATTAAATTGTCCAACCCTGAAATCATCTATTCGATTTATTTTTATTTTTAATACTTATTTTATAATTTTGAAGTATAAAATATGATGAATTCACAAAAGAACCAAAATTAGTAACCTACTTGGCTACTTTTGTGAACAAAACCCTTTTCAAATGCCTAAATATGGAAGTGTCCATTTAATTTTAATACCAATTTTCTTCTGCCAGAAGGGTTAAAAAATGTTTAATTCACAAAAAATAAACTTAATAACCAATTTGGTTACTGTTATGTGCAAAAAAAAAGTATCAGTTGCTTAACTCTTGAATAGTTTTTTATATTCTTTGTAACAAAATTGTTAGCCAAATCAATCGTGCTGATATATAAAATATTTTTAATTCATATAAAAAAACAAAGTAAGTAACCTATTTGGTTACTTTTTTATGTACCAAAAAAGTTTCCATTGTCTAACCTGACACTGGTTTCTTGATTTTTAATTCCAGTTTAATTTTTCCTGAAGAATAAAATAGGTTTAATGCAGGAAAAATCAAAATAATAGCTTATTTGCTTACTTTTGTGTCCCAAAAAACAAAAAAATTGGGTTGCCCAACTCTGGAATCGAGTTTTTTTTTTAATTCTAATTTAATTATTTTTGAAGTATCAAATAAGTTTAACTCTCCAAAAAAAGAAGTAACTTATTTGGTTTCTTTTGTAAAATGAAAAACAATCAGATTTTCGAAGTTTTTAATTATTTTAGATTTTGAATACAAATTTAGTTTTTTGCAAAGTATAATATAAGTTTAATTAACAAAAAATAAATAGTTTTTGCTTGTTAGCTTTGTGTAAGCTTCTTAGCTCTGGAACTATATTTTGGATGTTTCTGTATTTCAATACCCCTCTATTTAAGCTCATTTCCAATCCATCGATCCAAAAATGAAGTCTCTAGCTCTTCTACAACTACGGACAACGGATGGACAGACGAATATCGCGTATTCGTCGTCGTTATTAATAAGGACCCCAAATGTATATTCCTTATGAGGTCCCATATTAACACTGAATACAACACACGGAAACCTATATAAACCCTTTCACTTTTTTGTGAGGGGCAAAAAAAGGTTAAAAACAGCGTAAGATATCGCAGACAAGCGTTGCTGATACCATCATATCGGCAAATCGAGGAGTATTAGTCATCAAAATTAATTGATTAAGACGCGTTCGACAAATAAAATTTACATTCATGTTTAACAAAACAAGGACACGCACCTTTTTTACTTGTTCATTGTTAACTAAGTAAAATTTTCAATTGCGTGGACACAAATAACAAAAAGCTTTTGATCTCAGCAGCCGATGGCTCCGGAAAAAGGAAAGAGAAAAATGGAATATTTGGAATAATAATCGTCAGTGTTGGAGAATTTCGTGCTAACCAAAAGTGATTTAACTTAAAAATTAATATAAAAAGCTATCATATTCTATTTCGTTAAAAACATTCCACCGTTGAAAGTGGAAAAACTTGAACAAAGAACGCTGATGAGGTAGCGTAGTGGCTTCGAAATCTGTACCGCTTCGTTCTGCCCGTTTGATGATTTAAAATATTCTAATATTCCACTCTTTATAAAAATAACTAGGTTTTAATAAAAATTCATAAAAGAAGAACTTAGATTTGGACTTGAGTCCAATAAAGTAATTCTTATCTTAATAACACTTTTGAGAGAAAAAAATTTCATGTATGGTAGATATTTAACAAGTCAAAAACAGTTCATAGTACACGATGTATAATTTCTCCATCCTTTTCGTGGTTCTCCGCAAAACAGAGAAAACCGTATATATAGATTACTCTTTCAACATTTCAGGATCTTAAGACAAACAGTTTCGTTTATTTCGTTCAAGAGACTGTTTGTATTGTTATTAGCAGACTCAACCGGTCAAAATTAGGAAGAACACTCAATAAGAACTTTATTTTCAAGTTCCTTTTCTTGTGATGTATAGAAAAAAGTATATGGAAAATGTTAAATTGAATTAACGTTTATAGGCTAATTGTTCGAAATTTTTTGTTTTAAATTCAGAAAGACATGATAAATATTCCAAGGTACAAAGGAAAGTCAACACCAGTTTTTAGTTATTCAACTTACACAGCAGAGCAGAACAACTGTTTTCGAAAGTTGGGTTGACCGCAAAGGCCATCTCTGCAACTTCTCGCTCACTTTAATCTCATGACAATATAAAGTTACTATTAGGAGTAACTATATTGGAACTTCTTCCTGCACGATATCTCATGAACGCATTTGAATGTCAAGAGCTAATTATTTTGTGAAATCGAACGACAGAGGCGGTTAAAAGCTGCACAACAATACTTTTGAAAAAAGAAATAATTTTTTATTAGATTCTTTGATATTTTTCGAAATCTGCCAATCCGAACAGATCCCAATTTACAGGAAATCTTAGTTTGAAAGAAGCCTTTGAAACGTGACTAAAGTTATAAGCGGGTCACATACAGACATAATGATCTCCTCCCTGGACTAGTCAGGAATGCTTCCTAGGATCTCAGAACGTCGAGACAGATCTCGACCAGAGTTAAAACTCGATTTTTCCAAAACAGGATATAACCAGTAACTTCCTGATTTTTTGAGAACTTTCAATTTTCTTAGCTGGAAGAAACAAAATATTTGTTGGAAACATTCCATAATTGTTGGAAACTTAAGAGTGTCCCAAAATTAACGCAAGACTTGAACTTGTTGTCTCTTATGCAGTAAAAAATTGGGAGCCCAAAAACTAGCAATCCGACGGCTCATAGTTTGGGGTTAGTGAAAATAAGCGTTACCGACTGGATCCGTTAGAGACGTCAAAGCCACTGGTCGTTCAAAAACAAGCCGTTCAGGACCCTCTATTCAATCAGTGACTGTTGCTGGTGGCCGATATCGCGACATGATATAGCGCTGTTGTTTTTGCCGAAATTGGAAGATATTGATGTTTGCTCGTAAAAGAATTCAATTACTGCATGAGACATTTTCCAAGTCGTGTACTCTCTCCATTCGGTGATCAGAATTTACTAACTGGATCGTCTGAATTAAAACCATTAGATTTCTTTTATGAGATTATTTGAAGCCCCAGCTGTATGTCAACAATCTCACAACCACCCGTGCATTAAAGGAGGAGATTAAACGCTGCGTCAAAGAATTCAGCAACATATATGAAAAACGATGGTGGAAATTTCAACAAACGCCTGTGTGTGCACAAAGCTGTCGGGCCATTTACGCGATATGTTATTCCTATGTACTTTATGATTCAATAAAAAACAAGAATCGAAATATTAAAAACTGTGTTTTCTATTTCTATGCAAATTTCGCATTCATTTATAACCTTCGTCAGCCCTGTAGCAAAAATTAGCCGGCGAAGTAAAAGGTTGAAATAGCTACAAAAAAACTGTCTATCTTCTCATCTTTCCTGATCTGTCCCCTCAATACTATCCCCTCGTTTTCAGTTCCGGCGCAATGCATTGCATATATAGGGGTCATCCCCTGAGTGCTGGTCCTACTCATAAAAAAAAATAAAAATATAGCACTTGAGAGATATTTTTGTACCCTCTATGAGCCCTTCTAAGACGATTTAGCCATGTCCGTCTGTGTAAATCACAGTTCAGTCCAAACGAAAATGTGAAAATGCAGTCCTTGAAATTTCGTACATAAAACCAGAAAAATAAATTTTTGGGCCCTGCCTCCTTTAGGTGGCGTTGAAATTACATGCAAAAACAGTATAAATATATAACAAACTGTATTACTTAAGCCTATATACGTTAATAATTACTGTTATGAAATTTTTATTTGACATATTGTTGTCACAATACTATTTTAAATGAAATTTATTTGTTGGTGGTCAAAGCAATGTCTATATGCATTTCATTACTTTTTTAAGCTTTTATGAAGAAGCTGAGATGTTATCTGATGATCAATTTATGCTGATGGAAAGGTGTCTCAGCTATGCTGCTCCCGACTTATTGGGAACGACTATATTCAAATTAATTTTTTTTTGTTTACTTAATCCAAATACCATAAAAATGTAAATTTTAATAAGAATAACAAAAATAGGCTTTTTATTTAGTTGGAGGGTATTTGAAATTCGACCCGGTCGAATATAAAGTTCTTACTTGTTTCATACAATTAGGAGCTAAGCTACCGAAATTTAATAGTTTAAAGTCGAATTAGTGTGGGCCGGAGAAATTCATTATAATTTCCTCCTGTCACGTAAGTAAAAAGAATCAAGAAGGGGATTCATGGCGGGTAATATATTTAATTCCAGAATTTATTATTCTTAACACAGGATGTGCCCCAGGAACTGATCAACATTGATTTTGAAAGTCGATACATTCCCATCATCATTGTTGAGATGTCTCTAAGTTTATCACTAGTGATTCGGCAGTTTGAAGTTAATAATAGTTAATATCTCTGTATATAAATTTTAAGGTAAACTTGCATGCGACGGTAGTATTTTTTAGAGAAAAAGATTACATGTTAGACTTCATTCTTGACTGAAAATATACGTATATTAATTGAAAATATATTTCAATATTACTTATACATAATGACAAAAAATAATAATAGTTACAAACTAATGTGACCGGAAAATTAAATGATTTTTTGTACTCCAGCTCCTTTCGTAGAAAATGACGTGAACAGTTTGCTTGTATTTTCATTTTCGTACCATATGAAATTATATTGAACAAAAGCTTCAATTACTCTTTCTGTCGATTCAAAGTTTATATTTGACCTTTCTTTCAGGGTTGTTGTACTGTGAGAGATTATTCATTTGCATTTGTACGCGTATCATCCAATATTTTTTCAGCTAAACTTCTTTTTAAGATTATTTATTTATTAAATTATGTAAATTGATTTTTTTTCGCAAAAAATCTTGTTCTGTCTGCTTGGTGAATTGCACACACATTTTACTTTTACTGTCATTTTACTTGTACTCAGTTGCTGTTTGTTATGCATGTCGTTTAATGCAATCGAAAACAAGTAGTTGTTTTAATTTGTAAATTATTAGACACAAAGTCAAAACCTAGGCCTACTGGACGCTTTTTGCATTTTTATGCACAAAAGTAAACAAATAAATAAATGTATTTTATAGTGCAAACATCACTTGTTGCTAATTACAGTTCACATTAGGATGGTACTAAGTTTTTATAAAAAACTATGAGTCTGTGTGAGCCCGGATTTCTCTGTGACTGCTGCGCCTTTTAGTTTGCCTCTGACAACCATTAAAAGTAGACTACCTCGAAAATTTTAAGAAAATCTTTAAAAAATGAGTTTTGTGCTTCGATGAGCGTTATTGCGTAAAAAACTAACAGTGAAATCAAACAAAGACTTAACAAATACTATGGGAACTCTGCGCCATCAATTGCACGATCGACAAATGAAAAAACTTGAGGTGACTGAGGCCGTAAACATCTCAACTGCGCGCGTACTTCACATGAATATTTGGAAGTGCAAAATATATTCATATGGCCATACTGACTACTATATAGTTTAGTACTCAAATTAAATTTGTTTTATAATTCAGGAAGAATAAAACTGGTATTAAAAATAAAAAAATCGAGAAGACGATTCCAGGGCTGGAAAATTGAATCTCTTTCTTAGTACATAAAAGTAACTAGTAAAACAAATTTATTGTTGGTTTATGAGTTAAACATATTTGATATTCTTGAAAGGTATTCATTCCTTCATTGGTATCAGAAATTTGAAACGAAAAAATTAAGCTCCTGAAAAAAATTTAAAATTTAAACTTTTTTTACATATTAAATTAATTAAATAACACACATTTCTTTTTTTGGTAATAATATAAATTTTCTATTTTATGATGAAATAAATTAGAAAGATCAAATAGATGGCGTTGGAATGTGTGTACATTAGATTCGGCACAGCCGAATATGCCACTTTTACTTGTTTTAATAAAGTTCGAAAAATTTATTTATAATAATTTTTTGTTTATTTAATTGAAATTCCAAATGAAAGGGATAAAACTCACTCTCCCTAATGCTCATGAAATTGTTGCAAATGATTTTGTGTTCCTTTCGCTGCTGCAGCAATCGGTGATGCTGTTGTAGCCTATTGCACTCTTATACTCCAGATTTTATTAGAAAAACGTGTTTATAACATGATTATCATCCCATTTAAAAGAGCGGTCAAGCGGTTGTTTTTTCTATTTCATATTATTTTTTTGTAGCAAAAATACAAGCACAATTAAAACAAGTAAAAGCGCTATATTCGGCTGTGCCGAATCTTATATACCCTTCACAGATGTAATTCTTCTTTCTTTCTTTCTTGCCAAAACAGAAAGTAGGTTGAATTAAAATATCAAAATAATGTTATCGGTTACTTTTATATTTAAGAAAACGTTTAAATTTTTCGGCTAGGAAGCTAAATTTTTGGCTTCTCTTATATCTAATACCTATGAACGTCTTTCGAAAATATTATATATATTTAATTTACAAACAAAACAAAAAATCCGTTTCATGTACCCCAAAAAGTTCTAATTGTCCAACCGTAGAATCGTCTTTGGTTTTTAATGTTGTTGGTTTTTATTTTAATACCAGATTACTTCTTTCTGATAAATAAAGTATGTATAATTCATCATAAAAATCAAAAATAACAAATAAAATGGCTGATTTTATGAATCAGAAAATGTCAACTTCCTAACCCTGGAACCGAATTCTTAATTTTTTAATACTAATCTAATTTTTTCTGATATATAAAATAGCTTTAATTCACTAAAAACACAAAATTTTTAATTTATGTATGTACTATTATGTACGAAAAGTATTTCGATTTTCCAACTCTGGAAGCGAATTTTTATTTTTTTACCAATGCAATTCTTAGTGAGGCGTAACATAGCTTTAGTTGACAAAAAAATACTATTTTTAAACTTTTTGGTCACTTTCACGTACCATAAAATATATCATATGTCCAAACCTGGAGTCGAAATTTTGATTTTTAAGATTTTAATACCAAATTTGTTCTTCCTGAATTATAAAACAGCTCTAATTAGCAAAAAAAACAACGTCAATTGCCTTTTTGGTTACATTTATGTTTAAAAAAATTTCAATTTCCTAACCCTGGAAGCGAAATTTAAATTTTTTAAAATTTTCTTTATCAATGCAAATCTTCATGAGGTATAAAGTAGTTTTGTTTAAAAAAAAGTCGAATTTTGCAACCATTTTGGTTATTATATGTACTACAAAATATTGCATGTACCAAAAAAAATTTAATTTTTCTAACCCTGGAAACGAAATTTAAATTTTTTTTGTTTGTTTTTTTTTATCAGTGCAATGCTTCTTGAAGTATAAAGTAGTTTTATTTACAAAAAATTGCAAATTTTTTACCATTTTGGTAACTTTCATGTACCATAATATATTGCACTTGTCCATCCCTGGATTCGAAATTTTATTTTTTATTTTTGAATTCTTGATACCAATTTTGTTCTTCCTAAATTATACGACTGTTTTAATTGGCAAAAAAACAAAAAACAACAACATCGATTGCCTGTTTGATTACTTGCATGTATAAAAAAAATTCAATTTCCCACCCCTGGAAGCAAAATTTGAATCTAAAATTTTCTTTTCTTTTTGCCAATGCAAATCTTCATGACGTATAAAGAGGTTTTGTTAAAGAAAAACTTAACATTTTTAACAATTGTAGTTACTACATGTACTACAAAATACGGAATGGGCCGAAAAAAAAATTTTTATTTCCCATCCCTGAACATTTTTTTTTTTATATTTTTAGTTTTTAATACACCATTGAGACTTCCCAAAGCACGAAATAGGTTTAGTTTGCAAACATTAAAAAAAATAAATTATTTTTGGTATAAATTTAGCGTCGAGAAATAGTTGCAAGCTTCCCAGCTCTGGAACCATAGTTCGGATCTATCTGAATCTATCTATTTTAACACCACTCTATTTAAGTTCATTTCCAATCCAACGGTCCAAGAATGAAGTCTCTATCTCTTCTGGGGGCTTGGCTAGACCTGTTTCATTACTTTCACTTATAAAAACAATGCAATTTCCCAACCCTGGAAGTAAAATTTGAATTTAAAAACAAAAATTTTTTTTTGCCAATGCAAATCTTCATGACGTATAAAGTGGTTTTGTTAAAGAAAAACTTAAAATTTTTAACAATTTTAGATACTACATGTACTACAAAATACGGAATAAGCCGAAAAAAAATTTTTTTATTTCCCATCCCTGGAAAAAATTTTTTATTTTTTTAGTTTTTAATAGACCATTGAGGCTCCCTAAAGCACGAAATAGGTTTAATTTACAAACATTAAAAAAAATAATTGATTTTTGGTAAAAATTTTGCGTCGAGAAATAGGTGTAAGCTTCCCAGCTCTGGAACCATACTTCGGATCTTTCTGAATTTCAATAGCAGCCTGTTTAAGTTCATTTCCAATCCAACGGTCCAAGAACGAAGTCTCTAGCTCTTCTGGGAGCTTGGGAAAACCGATTTCACGTACAGACGGACGGACAGACGGACAGACGGACAGACGGACAGACGGACAGACGGACATCGCTCAATCGTCATCGCTATTCATAAGGATCCAGAATATATATACTTTATGGGGTCCCATGTGCATATCGAAGAAATTACACACGGAATGACAAACCTATATATACCCTTTCACTTTTTTGTGAAGGGTATAAAAATAAACAAGCAAGCGGGCTACAATCGTCTGTGACAATTCCTATCTACCCTTCATTTATGTATTTTTATACAAATAAAAATTAAAAATGTTGTGCTTAAAAATGCATCTAGTCCTTCCTTTCTTTAGATTAAGCAAAGGATATTTCAATATTTTCGTTTGTGTGCCGGTGAAATTTTTGAGTTTGAATAGGACAAACACTAAATATGTCTATAATTGAGCGTCCTTTATTGCATAATATAAATACTAGGATATTCGTATAATCGGGGTTTTGTTTAAATCGTCTAATCACTCATTAAATACTCCAAGGTTTGGTTTAATCGGTTAGTTAGTTTTGCTATTGATCGGTTCACCGATTTATGAGGTTTTATTTATAAGGTAAATAATCAAACGAGCAACTAAAAGACGATTCCCAAATATGTAACACATATTACATATTGTGTTTTAATCAAGAAATTAACTTTGTGATTATTTATTTTAATAGTTTAAGGAGATCTTAAAATAATTTGGGTTAAATGCCTAGGATTTAGGCGACTCTTTTCTTCAGTTTTTATAAAACGGAAAAAAATAGTTCTCTTATCGCAGATATTGTAGAAATTGAATGCAACCCAGAATTCAAAATATTTAATTTTTCAGTTCTTTTTCTAGACTCAGCTAAAAATATAAAATCTTCCATTATATTGTGTTCAGCCATACGCCTTAATTCAGCTTATTGCAATTAGTGCCATTATTGAACTCAATTAACCATATATAATTTTAAGTAAATGATTGCTCAATTAACACTTAATTACTACAAAATCAAGTAAAATTACAAATGCAGCACTACTAAAAAGCATGTTTAGTGAGCAAAACGCAAGTCTCTGAAGAAAGTTAGTCGAGGCTTAGCACCTAAAAGGTGGAAAAAGTAAAATAACCATATACAAGTTATGTCGAACAGGAAGGTAATTATGTCAATAAAGTGAACATTGACTCAATTAAAAATCAATGTCAAAATCAACACTTCTAATTATTTCGGTTAATGTTAAAATATTTCTTGAGTTACTTTCGGGGATTTCTTCGGTTGTCATTCCGGAAAAAGGTTTATTCCGGACACCTAATTTCCTATTTTTGTGCTGTATGTTATGAATGTATTGCCGGAACGAAATATGCCTGAGTGGAGATATAAAATAAGTGTATTTAAAACTTGAATTGGTCTCTTATAAAATCTAATCGTTTTGTTAAGTTGTTAGTGTAACAACATGGTGCAGGAAATACTACCGTCATATGTGAAATATAAGTGTATAAACTGATTAGTTTTGTAGTTCACTATTACGTTATGTAGGGTATTTAAATAACGAAGAGACAGATCTAGATTTTGCGTGCAATATATCATCTAGTGGTCGTCATAGTTAGTCGTTGTCTACCAGGAAGTAGAACAAGTCTAAATGACAACAAACCACAAGACAGATACTTAAAAAGTTACAGCACACACATCTGAAACTGAGTACGTGTACATAAATTAAATTAAACTTTAAAATAGAGATGACAATGAGTTTTTCCATTATTTATTTATATTTTGCGGCAGGCAATTCTGCTACTGTTGCACTTATAATGTTATTCATGCTGTTGTTGTCTTTGCTGCTAGTATTTGTTGATGATAAAACCCCATTAGATTTAATGCTCCATTTTTTCAATATTTTTTTCGCTTTCTATACAAATTATTATTGCAAAAGGGAGTTTATTTATATGTTTATTTATTTTGTGATAGTTGTTGTCTAGTTATTATTATTGCAAATAATTTTATCTTAAATATTGTATTAATTTAGAACTCTGTACTTTATTGTGTTGGATATTACAAGTTGTTCTGCGGCAAGTGAATCTTATTTTCTTCTTTCATAACGGTAGCAAGTTTGCAGAAATTGCAAATGGAACATGTTTTGTTTTTCACTTATTTAGTTGCCATTTCCTGTCTAATGTTCATTTAAACTCTACAAACATATTTTTGAGATTTTCTTGTATTTCTATGTTAATTCTATATCAAAGTGAAAGCTGACTTTTAAGTAGCCGGTGATTCATTTGAAGCTGATGAGTTTCCGGTGTAGTTGATTTGACAGTTGTTTTGGATTATGTAAGGATTACCGGAAACGGGCTTATATAATTAATTTTGTACAAATCTATGTTCATTCCACTTAAGAAAATCATCAGAACTCACTAGGATTTAGTACATGTAGTAATGAAGCAAAACTGTAACCTTTGGGTGGAAGAGAAATAAGTCCCCATACATATGTCATTGTATTTAGAGTCAACTATGAGAAGAGCAGAGATCTCTTTATTGACACCACGGATCATAAATGAGAAAAATAATTTTGTACCAAAAAGATTTTGAAATAGTACTTTTTCGAACCCAATTGTACCAAAAATTTGATCGAAAAGATTAAAAACACATATATTTTTGATAACAAATCAAATGTTATTCTAAATGTCTCTTGTTATACACTTCACAAAAAAGTGAAAGGGCATATACATGTTTCTGGTTTCATTTCCTAACCCATAAAGTATATACATATATTCCCCTAGAACAGTTAGAGACTTCATTCTTGGACTGATAGAATGGAATGAACCTAAATAGGGTGGTATTGAAATGCAATAAAATCCAAAAACGGTCCCACAGCTAGGAAGCTTACACCTATTTGTGGCCACAAAATTAACTAGCAAAAACTAATTAGTTTTTATATGTTTGGTAATTAGAATTATTTTATACTTCGGGAAGAGAACTAAATTTGTATTAAAAATCAAAAAATTTAAAATTCCATTCCAGGGTTGGGCAATCAAACTGTGTTTTGATAAATAAAACTAACCAAATAGATTACTAATGTTGCTTTTTTGTGAATTAAACCTATTTTATATTTCTCGGAGATTTTGTTTTGTTTCTGTTGTTATTTTTGGTGAATTAAACGTATATCATACTTAAGGAAGAATTAAATTGGTATTGGAATATTAAATGAAAAATTCGATCCCAAGGTTGGAAAATCGAAGTTAATCGAAAGTAGCCATGCAAGTTCCTAATTTTGGAATTTTATTTGTGAACTAAGCCCATTTTGTACTTCGGGAAGGATTAGACTGGCACTAAAACAATAATATAAAAATTCTATTTAATGATTGGACCATTGACAATTTTTTTTATACATAAAAGTAACCAAATAGGTTACTAATTTTGCGATTCCAGGGTTGATTAGTGTTAACTTTTTTTTGGCACATAAAGTACCAAAAAAAACTATTCCATATTTTTGGAAACTGGTAATAAAAATTAAATAAATTAATAGAAAAGACGATTCTAGGGTTGAACAATTTAAACTCTTTTTGGTATAATAAAGTAATTAACTGGAACATATATTTTCTTTTTGAAAAAACATATACTTTCTTTTATAAATTATGTTTCCAATACACAAAAAATTTCTTTAAATGATATGTACATATATAGTAAAACTAAAAATTACAATGCGGATATTATATATCGAAGCATTTTTGCTATATGAAATTCAATTTACAAGTAAAATGGAACAAAGTTTCATTCATTTAAGAGCCATACGAAAATAAACCTATTTAAGAGATATTTATTGTGAATTTTTAAGACTTCACTATGGCAGAATTTTTAAGCGTTAAAATTATTATTAAAATAATTACAATTTTATTAAATATTTCTTATATTTGAGATCGTTAAATAAGCAGTATTCGAACGCTCGACGCACTCGACGTGGTTTTTGAATGTCAAAACCTGATTTGAAATCGATCGGCAAAGCCGTTTAAAAGTTATTCTAAACAAAACAACTTTTGAAAATCCATGTCTGTTTTCTTTTCTCAAAACGTACCGATAGGAACAATTCATAGGAAATCTAGGTTTGAAGGAATCCTTTGGAACGAGACTAGTTTGGTTCGAGTCGATTTAGCCGTTCAAAAGTTATAAGCGGGTCACATACTTGCACACACACACACATACAGACATAGTGACGGCCTCTCAGAAGTAGTTAGGAAAGCTTTCTAGGAAGTCAAAACGTCCAGATCTCAATTTTTTCAAAAAACGGAAAAACAAGAAAATTCTGGATTTTTTTAGTTCTTAATTTGCTTAGCGGAAATTTAAGAAATCGATCATTAAATAGACCCATATTTTGGAAATAGGTTAACATAATAACATTACACACAGAGTTACAGCATCACCAGGTTCGCATGGGTGTTGTTGATCATTTAATATGTAGGAGTATTAAAAAATGAATAACAAACTAATGTAGTCTACGTTTTGACGTTTTGGTATAAAAACCTGCGATAACTTTCTTTAGCTAATAAATCGATTCAAGACGCGGGAAAAATAAAAAACATATTATTATAACCTTCACAAAAACCTATTTTGTACTTCAGGAAGAACTAAATCTGTAAAGTCAGCTCAAGCTTTTTTTGCTTTTATTTTCTTAATTAAAACCACTTTATAATTCAGGCAGAATGAAATTAGTATACAAATCAAAAAATCGATTTCGGTGTTGGGTGATAGCCTTTTTTGACATATAAGTTCCTAATTAAATCTTTTTTATACTTCAGGAGGAGTTAAATTGTTATTAAAAACCAAATATGTTAAAAATTCCATTCCAGGGTTGGACTATCGAAACTCTTTTTGGTGCATAAAAGCTATCATATAAGCTGTTTTTTGTACATAAAAGTAAGCAAAACGTCAACTAATGTTTGTTTGGGCTTAAAACTATTTTATGCTTCAGGCCGACTAAAATTGGTACTGAAATTCCATTGAAAGATTGAACATTTTTTTATACATAAAAGTAACGAAACAGATTACTAATTTTGATTTTTTTTCTGTGATTTTATACTTCAGGAAGAATAAAAGTGGTATTGAAAATTAAAAAAAAAAAAAAAAAAAAAAACGATTCCAGGGTTGTACAGTTGGAACTTTTTTTGGTACATAAAAGTAACCAACAAAGTTCATTAGTATTAGAAATCAGAAAATCCAAAAATACAACTTCAGATCTGAAAAATTCAAAATTTTTTTTAATTTCTAAAGTAATTAAATAACACAATTCTGTTTGTCTGGTAATTGAAACTATTTCCTATTTTAGAAAGAATTAAATTAAAAGTGAATATTAGAGAGATCAAAGAGTTAAAAGTTAGGTTAAAATTTATATGTGCTCCAGACGTACATCAGTGAAGGGTATTTTTAATTCGGCACAGCCGAATATAGCGCTGTTACTTGTTTCTTTCTTATCCAAGATTCAATGATTTTAATCTCATAGGCATCACCAAACTTTAAATAATATGTGTATATTATCTACAGATTCAGTACAAAAATTATGGATCTAACGCCAAGGTGCTGTCTAGGTGGCTGAATTTATACAAAATAATAACGCCATATATTTGCTTGGCCAAAATATATATGAATATGGGATTGGAAGAACATGAATGTACTATATCGGGTGTTAATTATCTGCATCAGAACTATTGATGACTATGGTTCGATCACTTAGAACATCAAACTATGTTAACATATTTCTCCATTAAAGTTTGGGAAGTCACCATGAATCGCTTAACGCCAGAACAGCACCTCTAAATTGTGAGAATATACTTTGTGGTCAGCGTAATCAGCAAGCTATTCATTTGGTTATCGATCATATTCTCACTAATTTTATTCTTCTTCTCGACTAACAATGCATGATCGATCCTTATATCTTACGAAATTAGCAAAGGTCTGGCGTTACGCTGAACGGAATTTTAGTTTCCAACAAAGTAGTTTCTAAAAGTAGTCCAAACATCCACGATATTTGGTTTCAACCAAACGATGCGACTTTCCATAGAGTGCACTTACCAATCGGTTTGGATGTATCTTTATTCCCAGAAGTGGTGTTGTGTATTGACTCCTTTGTTCGCGCGATTTAACGCCTCTGGTTTCCTTTTGATGGACTTTAGTCACTATTTAATTTTGAAAAGCCAGCAACTCTCGAACCATTGGATGCCAATATTCAATACACAATTTTAGTCATACGGGCAGATGCAGTGAAAAGATTAACAAATTATTAGACATATCGGATGGACCGCGTAAGTAGGAGCCATGGCGGCTATACGCCACAAAAAATACTTAAAAAATAATTGCTATGAGATTATTTATCGGATTGTAATAAACAAATTTATTCCTAATTCCTAAATTTCTGTCTTGCATCATTATCTCCACTTCTCATGCAACTAAAAACACTTGGGATATAATAAGGGTGCTGTTGACTGAAGTGATTAACACGAGACTATAAAGCCGAAAGTTCCGAAATCGATTCCGCTCTCAATCATGAAAATGGTGTCCAATTCTTCCCATCAGCATTAGGGCATGGTTTTGTTAGTCGGTTTACCTCAGCCACGAAGGCATAGGACTGGCCACTGAACATTGCTGGCAGCAATTGCCAACGTCATTGTCACAGTACCTTCATTCGTCTGTTCTGCAGCAAAAATTCACATGCGAAGTGAACGTGAAAACAGCTTAAAAAACTCCCTATCTTCTCAGATTTGTTCATCTATGTTCCCAATACTATCCACTCTTTTTTAGTTCCGGTGCAATGCACTGCATATGTAAAGGTCATCCCCTGAGCGCTGGCCCTACCAAGAAAAGTATACGTGCTATAATCGACTGTGTCGACTTTTATATACCGTTCGCTGACGTCCGTCTGGAGTATATACACGAATTCATTCCAAACCTGGAACCATCTTTTTGATCTTTCTGGTGTTCAGTACTAATTATTTATCTTTTCTGAACGTGAAGAGGAGTAATAAGACGAAAACCTAAAATTTTTCGTGATTTAAAACCTTTTAAGCTCTGCAAAAAATAAAGTTATAAATATGTTGCTTATCTCCAAAGTTCAAATACCTGAGTTTAAATAAAAACAAGATAAATTTATGCTTTGTTTCTAAATGCCTGCAATTCATTGGTTCTTACACCAAACCATCAGTAGACTCCAAGCTATTAGTATATTCACAAACTTCTAAATCGCATTTGAGAAGCATTCACTTTTAATAGATGCAGTGCTGATCTCTTAACGACTTCAGGATTGTTTTGTTCCATCATTAACCACAATGGAATGGCCGAAGTGCTTTATGAACTTCGCGAATGTATCTTTTTTATTCTCTTCAAAAAAAAAACTGAAAAGTTTGTCATTCCGTATGTAACTTCCTCAATATTAATATGGGGCCCCATATATTCTGGATCCTTATTAATAGCGATGACGAATGAGCGATGTCCATCTGTCTGTACGTGAAACGCCTTTCCCAAGCTCCCAGAAGAGCTAGAGACTTCATTAATGGACTGACGATATGGTATCAGAGGTGAGAAGCGTGTAGTATTTGTGGACGCAAAATTAACTAGGCAAAACCAACTATTTTTTGTTTTATTTTCTGTTAATTAAACCTATTTTTTGTCACAAAGAAATAAACTTTTATGGAATATCTAAAAAAAAACAAGTAAAAGTGCTGTATTCGGCAGTGCCGAATCTTGAATACTCTTCACAGATGAAATTCTTCTTTCTTTGTTTTTTGCCAAAACAGGAAGTAGGTTTAATTACAAAATCAAAGTGATGTTATCGGTTACTTTTATATATAAAAAAACGTTTGAATTTTTCGGCTAGGAAGCTAACCCCCTGTTCACCGATTTCGAAAGCTATCCTTCGATCGAATAAATAATATTTAAAAAATTTAACAGGCAGTAAATGGTCAACAGGCAGTAAATGTTTGGATTTTCTTATTTCTAATACCTCTGAACGTCTTTCAAAAATATTAAATATGTGTAATACAAAAACAAAAAGTAAAACTCCGTTTCATGTATCCCAAAGGTTTTAATTGTCCAACCGCGGGACAGTCTTTTTGATTGTTTTGGTTTTTAATACCAATTTATTTCTTCCTGATATATAAATTGGGTATAATGATTTTTAAAACCAATTTAACTCTTCCCGAAGTATAAAAAAGATTTCATTCACAAACAACCAAAATTAGTAACTTATATGGCTGGCTACCTTTATGTACTAAAAAATTTTCAACCCTGGTACCGAATCTTTTATTTAAAAATTTTTAATACCAATTTAATTCTTAGAAAAAAACCCAAAATTGGGAACTTATATGATTACTTTTATGTACCGAAAAATTTCGATTTTCCAACCCTGGCACCGAATTTTTAATTTTGAAATTTTTAACACCAATTTAACTCTTCCTGAAATATTAAATATTTTTAATTCACTAAAAACACAAAATGTGGAATTTATAATTTATGTGGGTAGTTTTATGTACCAAAAATATTTCGATTTTTCGAGGAGAATTTTTATTTTTTTTACCAATTCAATTCTTAGTGAGGTGTAACATAGTTTTACTTGACAAAAAATTAAAATTTTTAAACTTTTTGGTCACATTCATGTATCATACAATACATATTTCATTTGTTCCACCCTGTAGTAGGAATTTTAATACCATTTTTGTTCTTTCTGAATAATTTTTTTTATAAAAAAAATTAATTATTATTATTATTATTATTAATGCAATGCATTGCGCTGGAACTGAAAACGATGGGATAGTATTGAGGGGACAGACTAGGAAAGATGAGAAGATAGACAGTTTTTTTGTAGCTATTTCAACCTTTTGATTAAAATACACTTTAGCTACGCACTTCCGATTGAGATGAAATTTCGCATATCGATAGAAAATTGAAAAATAAGACGAAAATTTCCAATGGTGAAAGTCTCGGAAATACATAGTTTTCGAGTTATGAGCCTCCGAAATTTTCCTTTCCTTTTTTACTTCGTCGGCTAATTTTTGATACAGGGCCGACGAAAGTGGGTGCTGTTACTCTGCTTTTAGTACATGATAGTGTCAGTCGCTGCCAATTATGTTCAGTGACCAGTGACTATGCCTTCATCATTGAGACAGGCTGGCAACAACTGACGCAACCACGCACTAATGCTGATCAGAGGAAATTCAACACAATATTTTTTCTGAATTATAAAATAGTTTTAATTAGCAAAGACAACAACGTTAATTGCTTTTTTGGTTACTTTTACGCATCAAAAATATTTAAATTTTCCAACCCTGGATATTAAATTTTAATATATTTAATTTTTTTAAAAATTCTAATCTTAATGAGGCATGAAATAGTTTTATTTAAGAAAAACTTAATATTTGTAACCATTTTGGTAATTTTCATGTAGTACAAAATATTTCAGTTATCCAAATCTGGAATCTAAACTTTGATTTTTTTTTAATTTTTGATACCAATTTTTTTTTCCTGAACTAAAAAATATTTTTGATTAGTAAAAAAACCGATGATAGTTGTCTTTTTGGTTACTTTTATGTACAAAAATATTTCAATTTCCCAGCCCTGTAAGCGAAATTTTTATTTATTTTTATCAATGCTAGCCTTTATTAGGTATAAAATCGTTTTATTTACGAAAAACTTACAATTTGCAACCATTTTGGTCATTTTCATGTACTACAATATATTGCTTGTGCCAAAAAAAATTTCAATTTCCCAACCCTGGAAGTGAAATTTTAATTTTTTTGTTTTATTACCAATGCTACTCTTCATGGTATAAAGTATAGTTATTTAAGAAATATTTACAATTTTTAACCATTTTAATCACTTTCATGAACTATAAAATATTGCACTTGTCCAACCCTGGATTCGAAATTTTGATTTATTTTGGAAATTTTTTATACAAGTTTTGTTTCACCTAATATATAAAATAGTTTTAGCTAGCGAAAAAACAACGTCAATTCATTTTGATTACTTTTCTGTATAAAAAAATTTCAATTTGCCAACCCTGGATTTAATTTTAAAAATTTTTTTCATCAATGCAAAACCTTCATGAGGTATAAAGTAATTTTTTTAAGAAAAACTCAAATTGGGTAACCATTTTGGTTATTAAATGTACTACAATATAGTGCAAAAAAACTTTCATTTTCCCAACCCTGGAAGGGAAATTGAAAATTTTTTTTTATCAGTGCAACGCTTCATGAGGTATAAAGTAGTTTTATTTAAGAAGAAGTAAAAACGTTATATTCGACCGGGTCGGATCTTAAATACCCTCCAAATATTTAGTAAGTGAATTTAAAATGTTTAACTTGGTGGGACAGAGTTCCTTTATATAATATCGCACTCCCACTAAAGAGGGCGGCTTTCAAAAATAGACAATATTATGTTTTCCACATACGAATGTATGGGCATTGCTAGATCGTCTCAGACTGCATCACTGATCAAGAATATATGTATTTTATGGGGTACAATTCTCTTTGGAGGATATTAAAACTGTATTTTGGTGAGGTCGCTCTGGCAGGGGCTGTGGGGGAGACATTTCATCTTTGTCATAAAACTCTAAAAATAAATGTTTCGGATAATTAAAAACAAAATTAAAAATAAAATTTTTTTTAGGGTCATTTAGGTGACAAAGGGTGAGGAGAGGGTACGGCAGAGTAGTACCAGGTGAGACGTAACCTTCGTCATTAAAGGTTAAAAATGTTATTTTTAAGGAATGTAGGCTTAAGTAAAACTATTTGTTAAATTTTTACACTATTTTTGCATATAGTAACTCCCACTAAAGGGGGCGTGGTCCAAAAATTATTATTTTTTATTTTATATATCATTTGCTTAACAACATTACAAAAAATCTTTAAAAATTATGCTATTTTTTAGAGGTTGGTTTAGTTCTTCTTAGGCGAACTTTTTTCCCTCTTGCCCCATTTAGCCCATCTCCGAACTTAACCTGTGCTATCCTTCAGGATATATTTGCATCAAATTTCAAGAGTCTGGTTTTTTTCGTTTGGACTGAATCGTGATTTCCACAGACGGACGGACGGACATGCTCAAATCGTCTTAGATTTCATCACTGATCAAGAATATATGTACTTTATGGGGTCTCAGATGCGTTACAAACGGAAGGACAAAGTGAATATACCCTCCATATTCTTTTTTGGAGGGTATAAAAAAGATGATGAATTGTAAATACAACAATTTCACGGCTGTTTTCGAAACCAATACACTTTCATCTTCAGTACTCATGTGTTTTTATTTGTCACCATTTATTAGCGGGCTTAGTTTATAAAAGTTCTATTAAAAAATTGTATACGAGAACTGTATGCAACCGATGGTAACACACATGCTTAAGTCCTCTAACGAAAACAATGAAAAAGTCTTAAATATATGAAAAAATATTTTCTAGCAGCACTAAGGTATTCATTTAATCAGGCTTTTGTTTTAATTAATCACTCGATTAATTAACCAAGATTTTTTTAATTGGTTAAGTTTGTTAGTGATTGGTTAACCGATAAATAATTTTTTTTTTATAAATTCAATAAATTCAATATATGTATACAAATTTATAAATTATTTATTATTTGTAGCTTATTAGTACAAAGGACAATGACAAACATGCTTAAAATAAACAAGCAAACAACGAAGGATTCATAAATTTGTAACACATATTACATATTATGTTTTAATCAAAAAATAATCTATGAGATTATTTTATTAGTTGTTTCAATAGTTTAAGCAGGTGTATTATAAAATAATCTCTTAGAAGATTAATTTAGCTTGATTGTTTAGTACTTAGGCATCTCTTTTCTTTAGTTTTTATAAAACTTTTTTTTTATAATTCTTTATTTACAATCTGTGCACATTGAAGGACAATAAGTTACTTTGATTAAATCATATTAACAGAATGTGTGAAACTACACTGAAGACAACATAATTAAACAGAAATATTAAGAGATAACTAATATGTACACTTAATACAATAAATTAAACCAAGTTTCGGTTACTTCTGTTAAAAGATTGTTTGTGTTACTATCGACAGTTACGTCTGATGTCAGGCCATCATCTGACTCATCCTGCCAAATCTCAGCACCGAACATTCTGCAAAAAAGTTTATTGCAGAATTATTTTGTTTCTCTCTTTGTACTGTATTTTAAAAATGTATTGCTTGAAGTAAATTGCTTGAGTGAATGTATAAAACTCATTAAACCTAATCCTTAGATAGTGTTGTTCGCTTTCATTACATTACTAATCAAAGACTAAATTATTCCATCAAGATCAATCAGATTAGCAAAGCCTTTACAAAGCGCTTATAATTGTTTTTGGCACGAAGTGATTTACTTATCGTTGTGAATACGCTTTATTATACCCTTCACAAAAAAGTGAAAGGGGATATACATATAGGTTTGTCATTCCGTGTGCAACTTCTTCGATATTCACATGCGACCCCATTAAGTATATATATATTCTGGATCCTTATGAATAGCGATGACGATTGAGCGATGTCCGTCTGTCTGTACGTGAAAACTGGTTTCCCAAGCCCCCGGAAAGGTTAGAGATTTCGTTCTTGGACCGTTGGATTAGAAATGAACTTAAATAGAGTGGTATTGAAATTTAGAAAGTACAGTTCCAGAGCTGGGAAGCTTACACCTATTTCACGGCGCAAAATTTATACCAAAAATTAATTTTTTTTTAATGTTTGTAAATTAAACCTATTTCGTGCTTTGGGAAGCCTCAATGGTATATTAAAAACTAGAAGACAAACAAAATTTTCCAAGGATGGAAAATTAAAAATTTTTTTTCGGCCCATTCCGTATTTTGTAGAAATGTAGTAACTAAAATTGTTGAAAATTTTAAGTTTTTCTTTAACAAAACCCCTTTATACGTCATGAAGATTTGCATTGGCAAAAAAATGTTTAATTCAAATTTTGCTTCCAGGGGTGGGAAATTGAATTTTTTATACGTGAAAGTAATCAAACAGGCAACTGATGTTGTTTTTTTTTATTATAAAAAAAACTATTTTTTAGTTCAGGAAAAACAAAATTAGTAACAAAAATTAAAAAAAATCAAAATTTAGATTCCAGAGTTGGATAACTGCAATATTTTGTAGTACATGAAAGTGACCAAAATGGTTACAAATATTAAGATTTTTTTAAATAAATCTATTTCATGCCTCATTAAGAGTTGCATTGGTAAACTTTTTTTGTCAAGTAAAACTATGTTACACCTCACTAAGAATTGCATTGGTAAAAAAATAAAACTTCGCTTCCAGAGTTGGAAAATCGAATTACTTTTGGTACATAAAAGTACCCGCATAAATTCCAAATTTTGTGTTTTTAGTGCATTAAACATATTTTACATTTCAGAAAAAATTAAGTTAGTACTAAAAAATTAAAAATTCGGTTCCCGGGTTGGAAAATCGAAATTTTTTGTTACATACATTTGGTACCCACATAAATTCCCAATTTTTTTTTTTTAGTGACTTAAGCATATTTTATACTTCGCTAAGAATTAAATTGGTATTCAAAAGTTTAAAAACTAAAAATTCGGTTTCAGGGTTGGAAAATCGACATTTTCTGATTCATAAAAGTAACTATATTATTTGTTATTTTTGATTTTTATGATGAATTATATTTACTTTATATATCAGGAAGAAATAAATTGGTATTAAAAACCAACAAAAATCTAAAAGACGTTTCCACGGTTGGACAATTAGAACTTTTTGGGGTACATGAAACGGATTTTTTGTTTGTTTGCAAATTAAACATATTTAATATTAAATTGTTAATTGACTACAAATGATTTTTTATTATTTTTATTAATAAATGAATTTTGTTCAAATTCTATTTATTATTTTTATACCCTCCAAAAAAGAATTTGGAGGGTATATTCACTTTGTCATTCCGTTTGTAACGCATCGAAATATCCATCTCAGACCCCATAAAGTATATATATTCTTGATCAGTGATGAAATCTAAGACGAACTGAGCATGTCCGTCCGTCCGTCCGTCTGTGGAAATCACGATTCAGTCCAAACGAAAAGAGCTAGACTCTTGAAATTTGGCATAAATATATTTTAAAACTTAGAGCAGGTTAAGTTCGAAGATGGGCTAAATCGGGCAAGAGGGAAAAAAGTTCCCCTAAGAAGAACTAAACCAACCCAGAAAAAACAACATAATTTTTAAAGTTTTTTGGTTATTTTGTTAAGCAAATGATATATTTTTATGTCAAATACGGTCCAACGCCTTAAACTTGGAGCCATTAAATAAAATAAAAATATTGTTTGACCCCGCCCACTTCAGTGGGCGTTATTATAGGCAAAAATAGCATAAAAATTTAACAAATTGTTTTACTTAAGCCTACATTCCTTAAAAATAACACTTTTAAGCTTTAATGACGAAGCTGAGACGAAACCTGGTACTACTCTGCCCTACCCCCTCCTTCCCCTTCGCCCCCTAAATGACCCTACCAAAAAAAAATTTTGTTTTAAATTTTGTATATAATCATCCCAACCATTTATCTTTAGAGTTTTATGACTGCCAATTTCTGCCCTACCTCCCCCCCCCCCCCTCTTCCTTTGCCCCCTAAATGACCCTACCAAAAAAAAATTTTTTCTTTAAATTTTGTATATAATCATCCCAAGCATTTATCTTTAGAGTTTTATGACTGCCGATTTCTGCCCTACCCCCCCCTCTTCCTTGGCCCCCTAAATGACCCTACCAAAAAAAATTTTTTTTTTTTAAATTTTGTATATAATCATCCCAAGCATTTATCTTTAGAGTTTTATGACTGCCGATTTCTGCCCTAGCCCCCCCCTCTTCCTTTGCCCCCAAAATGACCCTACCAAAAAAAATGTTTTTTTAAATTTTGTATATAATCATCCCAAGCATTTATCTTTAGAGTTTTAGGACTGCCGATTTCTGCCCTACCCCCCCCCCTCTTCCTTTGCCCCCTAAATGACCCTACCAAAAAATTTTTTTTTTTAAATTTTGTATATAATCATCCCAAACATTTATCTTTAGAGTTTTATGACTGCCTGTTGCTGCCCTACCCCCTCCTCCCCCTTTGCCCGCTAAATGACCCTATCAAAAAAAAAAAAAATTTAATTTTGTATATAATTATCCCAAGCATTTATTTTTAGAGTTTTATGACAAAGGTGAAATGTTTCCCCCACAGCCCTTGCCAGAGCGACCCCGCCAAAATACAGTTTTTATAGCCTCCAAAGAGAATTGTGATGAAGTTTAAGGCGGTCTAGCAATGTCCATACGTTCGTCTGTGGAAAACATGATATTGTATATTTTGGAGGGTATTTAAGATTCGACCAGGTCGAATATAACGTTTTTACTTGTTTATATTAAGATTGGAATATTAAGAATATTTTCAATAATCATCAAACCAGCAGAACGGATCAGTACTGATTTCGAGGCCGCTACGCCATCTCATCTGCAGTCATGCAGATTCGAACTTAAGCCCAAAAAAATTAACAATTTACATTACAAAGTTCGACTAATAAAAATTCATACATAACATATTTAACATTTTTGAAAGACGTTCAGAGGTATTAGAAATAAGAGAAGCCAAACATTTAGTTTTCTAGCCGAAAAATTTAAACGAAAAGAATGACATCTGTGAAGGGTATTTAAGATTCGGCACAGCCGAATATAGCACTTTTACTTGTTTTTTAAATTATTTTGAAATTATTCCATACTGCATGCAAGTTGTATTACAAAATTACAGTTTCTCTTTTTCTATTGGTATTCTAATTAAAATTGCAACAAAGTTAATAATTTCATTGAGTAATAAATGCAATAAAATTGCTTCAATCAAGCAAATCAAATGATAGAACTAAAAAACAAACTCAAATAAATTATGAGAAATGCATTTCAACAATAATAAAAATAGAATTTATTGAACTTTTAACATGATTATTTATATTCAACAACTTGCTTTTTTTTGCTAGTCTATTAAAACTAAATTACTGTCGTCAACATAATGATTGGGGTGATGTCTCATATTCCGTCAACAATTTGCTTTCCAAACAATTGAGACGCTCTTCTTAATAGGAACAAGTAAAAACGTTATATTCGACCAGGTCGAATCTTAAATACCATCGAAATATTTAGTAAGTAAATTTTAAATGTTTAAGTTGGTGGGACACAGTTTCTTTAAGACATCTCTGAGTCCAGTTTATATTTTAAGAGAGCCATTCCGGGAAGGGCCGTAGGAGAGACGTTTCAACTCTGCAAGATCAGAGAATATCTCAGCCTCTTATAGGCTTAAGGAATAAACAATTTTCAATATTTACACTATTTTTGCGAGGGCGGGGGTCCAAAAATAGACTATATCTCAGACGAATGTATGGGCATTGCTAGGTCGTCTCAGACTTCATCACTGATCAAGAATATATATACTTTGTGGTGATTTTTGGCGGGGTCGCTCTGGCAACGGCTGTGGGGGAGACATTTCACCTTTGTCATAAAACTCTAGACTTTAGTAAAACAATTTGTTATATTTGTACACTATTTTTGCATATAATAACGCCCACTAAAGGGGGCGGGGTCCAAAAAAAATTTTATTTTATGGCACCAAGTTTAACGCGTTGGACCCTCTTTGACATAAAAATATATCATTTGCTTAACAAAATTATTAAATAAACTTTAAAAATTATGTTGTTTTTAGAGGTTCTTTTAGGGGAGCATTTTTCCCTATTGACTAATTTAGCCCATTTCCGAACTTAACCTGTGCTATCCTTCAAAATATATATATGCCGAATTTCAAGAGTCTGGCTCTTTTCGCTTTGACTGACCATACTTTATGTGGTCTCAGATGGATATTTCGCTGCGTAACAATCGAAATGACAAAGTGAATATACCCTCCATATTCTTTTTTGGAGGGTATAAAAAGAAAAGCACATACACACAGACATTCGTATAAAAATATTTTTTAAACAGCAACAACAACAAAAAATTGCAGTTCGAAATCGAAATTAAGTTTTAATTGACTGGGCGCTGATTTTGCGAGATATAATTACGTATCGTTTGAGTGCACAACAAGATTTGTTGGAAGTTGTTTCTTAAATCGATATTTGACACATTAAAATATTATATTTTTACTCTTTTTGTTTCTGTTTAAATGCAAAAATCGTCTAAAAATTGTTTTTGTTTTAAAAGTCAACAGCACTTGTTCTTCATACTCGCTAGTCTCTGGTTCACACACTTGGCAAATCCTCTATCCATTCGCAGACCTAAGCGCACCCATTTCAATTGCGTTTATTCCCTTGAATTGATTCTTTATCTGTTCGAGTACATTGCTGCCTAAGAGACCGTCTGCTTTGTGTGTGTGTGTGTGTACGTGTGTGTGCGTGTGTGTGTGTGTAAATAGTGCATGTGCAGAAACAGTGGATCATTGGGTCATAAGAGAATCTTGTTCTTATTTATTTTTTTTATTTTGCTCCCATAGTCTTCTTGTTCTTCTTAAAGTTATGATTATACATAAATTTTAATATAATTTAATTGCACTTTATTAAATTTTTTAACTACACTCGCTGGTATTTACACGGTTACAGTACGTGAGTGGATTGTTGATTTTCTATGTGTAAACAAAATACAAATTGAAGTTTCACAAACTCGTAGGGCCACGGCACTTATATTTTGCACCCTACCAAACAATTATTTGATATCCGATTTTTAATTTCGCGCTAAGAAAACCGACAATTTTCAACCAATCAGGAAGTTACTGGTTTTACGCCGTTTTGAAAAAGTCGAGTTTTTTTTACCAGATCTCGACGTTTTGAGTTCTTATGAAGCTTTTCTGACGACTCTTGAGAGGGTGTCATTATGTTTGTATGTATGTGTGTGTATGTAAGTATGTGACCTGCTTATAGCTTTTGAAAGACCACAAGGATGAATTTCTTTGATGGGGATAAACTTGCTGTGCTTTGCAAAATTTTATGATTTTTTTTATCTGAGAGACTGTTGCAATGCTTTGTGCCCAAACTAGAGGAGGGGATTGCGACCAGTGCAATGTACTCAGGGTTGAAACAGCCCAACAAGAATTAGCACAACCATACATTAGTGAAGATCGGAAAAGCTGGAAACCCTATTCGTTTTGACATTGAAGTGGCAAATATTTTGCATATTTTAATCTTCACGGCGTCTTATTGTATATTTCTCTTTAAAGAGCGTTGTTTTCCATATATTTGTATTTAAAGAGCATATACTTGAATTTTTTGGAAATATTGATTGAATTTGATTCAGAGGCTTGTATTCATAAAAATATAATACGTATTTGAAATCTATTTGCAAAAAGTAGATATTCCACGAAATATTTGAAATAAAATAAATTTCAAACTCATTTTAAATATTATGAATATGGGGCTAAGCGTTTAGCTGCAGAATTAAATATATTTTTCTTTTTCCTTTTGACACTTCTTTGCTCCTTCTATACTTTGAAATTCAGCATAATTTGGCGTAAGTCAAAACGAACAGTCAAATATCAGTCAAAATTCAAATTTGTAATTTCAATAAGTTATGTTCCATTGTTAAATATAATAACATGATATACATACATATGTTCCATTATTAAATAAATTGTGTTTTTATAAGAGCTTGCTGATTTGAAATTTAAATATGAAATGGCCAAAAAAATTTTTTATTTGGTAGACAATTTCTTGTCATTTAACATTTAAATATAATTTCTGACATATGGCCACCACGACTATTTTGCACAAAGGTCATTCTGGAGGTCCAATTTTCGACCACCTTTTCAAGCATTTGAGGGCGTATTTCAGCAATGACACGTTGAAAACTGGTTTCCAAAGCGTCAATCGTTGCTGGTTTATCCACGTAAACCAATGATTTCAGGTATCCCCACAAAAAATAATCGAGTGGCGTCAAATCACACGAACGCGGAGGCCAAATCACCGATCCATTTCTCGAAATAATGTTGTCGTTGAAATGTTCTTTCAATAAGTCCATTGTTTCGCCCGCAGTATGACAAGTGGCACCATCCTGTTGAAACCACATTTCGTTTACATCCATATCTTGAAGTTTTGGCACCAAAAATTCATTGATCATGATTCTGTATCGAATTCCATTCACGGTAACGCGTCGTCCTTCCTCATTTTTAAAGAAATAAGGACAGATGATTCCACCAGCCCATA
Organism: Linnaemya tessellans; assembly: GCA_951800035.1. Classification (NCBI taxonomy): domain Eukaryota; kingdom Metazoa; phylum Arthropoda; class Insecta; order Diptera; family Tachinidae; genus Linnaemya; species Linnaemya tessellans. Next base: position 76,559,528 of record OX637535.1, read on the forward strand.
GACCGCACCAAACAGTACATTTATCGGGATGCATTGGTAATTCTTGAACGGCGTGTGGATTATCTTTACGGCAATTTTGCTTGCTGACATATCTATTCAACCAAAAATGCGCCTCATCACTGAAGAGAATTTTGCGGTAAAAAAGCGGATAAACATTTTTAATTGAACACTGTCTTTGATAATAAATTTCCACGATTTGGAAGCGTTGTTCTGGAGTTAACCTGTTCATGATGATTTGCCAAACAATACTGAGTAGAGACGTCACTTTAAGCTGTCAAAACAGCTGTCAGACAACAGAGTGATTCGTATAAAAAAAAAACTTCATAAAAAAACACCCTTTATAATAATATATCGTCGTAACAAAATAAGTCTGCAGACATAAATCTTGCAGAAGGAGAATTAAAGTGGATTCAGATGTGCAACGCCTAGTATATGTATATTAGCATTAGGCCCTAGCAGATCTCATGTGTTTGTATGTATGTGTGTACATTGAAGCAACCATTTCGTATACACGTATTCCTGCTAATAGCATAAAAGTTGAAGTAACTCAAAATAAATTTTGTGCATATGTATGCCGATGGGTATAAAGAAATAAAACAATTATTGTGTAAGGCGTTGCTTTATACAGAATCCTTTTAGGGTACATTGCCGGAGAATTAAACGTTTGCGCGAATTTATTCAGTTTTATTAATTTATCGCCCCTATTTTGAGGGAAGGAAAGTTAGCAGTATATCAGCTTCAGAATAACGTATAAAAGAATCAGAATTTTATATATAAGATGCTAAGTAGGAACACTTTTTAGGATGAATCTTCCGAAAGCAAATCGGCGCATGCAAGTTTGTAGTTCCCGATTCAGCCAATTTTTAAGGACAAACTTTTAAATATTACCCTTCTTCCATTCATATAAAAATTTGCAATGAGTGATTATTTTTTCATCTTGGACCAGCACTCAGGGGATGACTCCTATATATGCAAGTGACTATGCCTTCATCATTGAAACAGGCTGGCAACAACTAACACAACCACGCTCTAGTGCTGATCAGAAGAAATTCAACACAATATTTCATGACTCAGCGCGGGCTCGAACTCAGGACCCTCCGCATCATAGTCTCGTTTTAAAGTGTAATCTGTAAACAATTTTTCTTAGCAGAATGTGCAATTCCATGTGAGCAAACAAAATTCAAGGAAAAGTTGTACGAAAATTATCTCATACGATTACAGATTAACTTTAATTAAATAAGTTATATTATAAAACCTAATTTCTATTATAGGCCCAAATGTTAACAACTTTTTCTGTGTCGACATGTGAATAATTAAGAACGAAAGAGCAAACATTGAGAAATGTTTTCTAATTAGTTAGTTTTTTTTGGAAGATGTAGAACTTTAAAATTCAGCTCTACTGGATCTTATATACACTTCACCGACGTTCGGCTAGAGTGAATGCACACATTCATTCCAAACCTGCAAGCTTCATTTTGATCTTTCTTGCTTTCAATAGAAATTTATTTCTTTCTAAAATAGAAAATATGTTTTAATGCCAAAGAAAAAAAGTTATATTACTTAGTTCTTTAATATTTCAAAAAAATTTAAAATTTACAGCTCTGAAGCTGTCTTTTTGGCTTTTCTTACTTCTACTAACAATAAACTTCTTTCGAAAATATCAAATATGTATAATTTATAAACAAAAAAAATGCAAGTGAAAGCGCTATATTCGGCTGTACCGAATCTTAAATTCCCTTCACAGATGTATTTGTTCCTTCTTTCTTTCTTTCTAAAACAGAAAGTAGGTTTAATTAAAAAAATTACTATCATTTACTTTCATATTTAAGAAAACATATAAATTTCTCGGCTAGGAAGCTAAATATTTGCCTTTTCGTATTTCTAATACCTCTAAACGTCTTTCAGATATATTAGATATGTTCAATTTACAAACACAAATAAAACAAGTAAAAACGTTATATTCGACCTGGTCGAATCTTAAATACCCTCCAAAATATACAATATCATGTTTTCCACAGACGAACGTATGGACATTGCTAGACCGCCTTAAACTTCATCACAATTCTCTTTGGAGGCTATAAAAACTGTATTTTGGCGGGGTCGCTCTGGCAAGGGCTGTGGGGGAAACATTTCACCTTTGTCATAAAACTCTAAAAATAAATGCTTGGGATGATTATATACAAAATTAAAATTTCTTTTTTTTTGGTAGGTTCATTTAGGGGGCGAAGGGGAAGGAGGGGTTAGGGCAGAGTAGTACCAGGTTTCGTCTCAGCTTCGTCATTAAAGCTTAAAAGTGTTATTTTTTTAGGAATGTAGGCTTAAGTAAAACAATTTGTTAAATTTTTATGCTATTTTTGCCTATAATAACGCCCACTGAAGTCGGCGGGGTCAAAAAAGATTTTTATTTTATTTAATGGCTTTGACATAAAAATATATCATTTGCTTAACAAAATAACCAAAAAACTTTAAAAATTATGTTGTTTTTTCTGGGTTGGTTAAGTTCTTCTTAGGGGAACTTTTTTCCCTTTTGCCCGATTTAGCCCATCTTCGAACTTAACCTGCTCTAAGTTTTAAAATATATTTATGCCAAATTTCAAGAGTCTAGCTCTTTTCGTTTGGACTGAATCGTGATTTCCACAGACGGACGGACGGACGGACATGCTCAGTTCGTCTTAGATTTCATCACTGATCAAGAATATATATACTTTATGGGGTCTGAGATGGATATTTCGATGCGTTACAAACGGAATGACAAAGTGAATATACCCTCCAAATTCGTTTCATGTACCACAAAAAGTTCTAATTGTCCAACCGTAGAATCGCCTTTTAGATTTTTTTGGCTTTCAATATCAATTTATTTTTTCATGATATATAAAGTAGGTATAATTCATCATAAATAGCAAATTATATGGTTACTTTTATGTATTAATAAATGTCGATATTCCATCCCTGAAATTGGATTGTTAATTTTCTTGCTTTTTAATACCAATTTAACTCTTCCTGGAGTATAAGAAAGATTTCATTCACAATAAACCAAAATTAGCAATTTATATAGCTACTTTTATGTACTAAAAAATTTCGATTTTCCAACCCTGGAACCAAATTTTTAATTTTTAAAATTTTCAATACCAATTTAACTCCTGGCGAAGTATAAAATAGGTTTAAAAAATTTAACTCATGTACTACAAAATACTTGTCCAAACCCAAATTCGAAATTTTGATTTTATTTTTAATTTTTGTTTCTAATTTTGTTCTTCCTAAATTGTAACGTAGTTTTAGTTAGCAAAAAAAAAACGTCAGTTGACTTTTTGTTACTTTTATGTATAAACAAATATTTCAATATCCCAACCCTGGAAGCGAAATTTTACTTTTTTTACCAACGCAAATCTTTATGAGGTATAAACTGGCCAAAAAAGCATACAATTTCCCATCCCTGAAAAAAAATTGTTTTTAGTTTTTAATACACATTTGAGGCTTCCCGAAGTATGAAATAGGGTTGGTTTGCAAACAAACAAACATATAATTGCATTTTGGTTGTTAATTTTGCGTCGACAAATAGGTGTAAGGCTCCCAGATCTGGAACAGTATTTCAGAATTTCATTACCACTCTATTTAAGTTCATTTCCAATCCATCAGTCTAAGAACGAAATCTCTAGCTCTTCTGGGGGCTTGGGTAAACCGATTTCACGAACAGACAGATGGACAACACATAAATCGTCATCGCTATTCATAAGGATCCAGAATATACATACTTTATGGTTTCCCATATTAATATCGAAGAAATTACACAGGGAATGACAAGCCTTTCACATTTTTGTGAAGGGTATAAAAATGTTTTTTTTTTCTTACTTTTAATGCCAATTTAATTCTTCTGAAATACAAAATAGGTTAAATTCATAATAACCATAATAAGTAAAATATGCCGATCAGAATGTGTCACATACCTGATGCAGAAAGAGGGGGGTAGAAATATTAACGTAAGTTTTTTAGAAAAACACAATCACATGGACTTGAGAAAAATTTTCTAAGAACATACTTCAAGTCAGTAGGTTTCTGTTCTCCTATATGGCCAAAATCACTATTGTGATTTCCTTTCAACTACTAGTATTATTAAACATGTTCGTACTCAAACATTTCAAACGCTCTTCTATGGCATTCCAAAGTTAAAACGTCTACTTATCAGCTTTTTAGTTTGATGCAAAATTCATGTAGATAATTATCAGACGCCTACTCATGATTTGCAAACACGAGCATCACCGTGTATGTTCCCATCTGTGAAGTAGAACTTAATCTTGCAAATCGCATTAATATATGCGAGTATAATACACGTATGTTGTAGGTGCATATGTTCCTATTGTTGGTGTTCTCTTTTGTTATTATTATTATACTCGCACTTGTATTCGCAACAACAATATCAACAACGATAATTATTATTATTATTATAATAAAAATAATTTTTTACTCCAACATGCAGTCCCGCCACATATAACTTCACACTTCAATTGTATTCATGAGCAAGTAAATAATTTGCTTTTTATTATTTTTCACACCTATTGGCTCGACCGGCCCGACCCTTTTGGCTGCAAGGGAAAAAATTAATATATTATTTGTATCATATAAAAATTAATTTGCACATCTTCTGATTATAATGCTTGCAGTACTTAAATAATAATCTTTTAGGAGCTGCACTTTTTTTCGTTCTTCTCTCCGATAATATTATTTGTTGTGCAACTGCGGCAAGTGCTGAGTGAGTCTCTTCTACACACTTAACACCCGTTCACAACAACGTGTAAGTGTAAATCTTTGCTTTATGTTTTGGCTTAATACTTTTATTTTAAATTACCATAATCATTCATTCACATTCACTCCAACAATAACAAATAACGATTGAAGTTGCAGTTGCTGCAGCAGCAAATGCAGCAGTATATTTATGTGCGTCTACGTAATAATATTTATTAATAATGAAAGAGTGTGGATTAAATTACAATCAGTGAAGTACTTGTACAGCCACAGTCAGGGTAATAATGTTAAGGACACTCATGTGCTGGTGCAAAACAAATAAAAGTGGGTATTTCCAGCAACCACTACCACTTATCGCATATTTATTTAAGATATAAAATTTTATCATAATGACGCAACAAAACGCAAATGGGCTTTGCTATCGCCATGGCTGAAGCAGTTAACCTCTTTCTGCACTTTCTTCTAGTATAGCCAATTTGTTTTGCTTGTACTTTGCGGCAAATATTTTCATCCTCAATTTCATTGTATTCTGTACGTTTTTTATTTAACCTAAATAAATGACTAATAGAATAGTGATTGCATTCAATTGAATGCAAATGGAAGCAACTGAAATTTTCAAAATACGGAGCGGTCTGGCAGATGTGACAAATTTTTGCCAGATGTGGCGAATTTTTATCTGCTCTGGCGACTAAATTTTTGACGCGTCTCGATTTTTTTGTTGTTTTGAAAACTATATGACGAAATATTTGGCTATTTTTCCGTACTACATTTTATATTTTTATGTCTGGCATTTTAAGTTGTTTTATCATACTCAGTGAGTCCCACAAGCAAATCAACGATATTACAAGTGTACTACAAGTCCGTAACGTCGAAAACTAAAATGTAGAAATGACTTCCGTACTTCTGTGTCAAAATAATGCAACTAGGATATATCGTCACAGAAAATACAAAACGCCGTACCTGACAAAAAATTCAATATTAGGCTTTTTATTAATTCTGGTCATTCAGAGCCAAATATATCGTCTTGGAAAGTTTAAAAATTTTCTGACAATAAACAACGAATTTTTATTAAATGCAAAGAGCCCTAAATAACGCTATGCAGGGAGCGACGGCGTGTTATTGTGAAACTTGTTATTACAGTAATGTTATTGCTTTTAGCATAATATATTATAAAATTACAATTGTAAAAAGGTTTTACACAAATAAGCCTATTCACACAGGATCTAAAAAAATGTTTTTACGCACAATTGGATCTGGTCTGTGTTCCATGCGTAATGAAAACTTTCCAAGCTATCAGACTTCGTTTTTACACACTGATGTTCATTATATGACAATTCAGAATATCTTTATCCCGCTTGTACTAGAACAGTTCTAAATAAGTATGTGCATTAGAGCGTCTCGCCATATAGGCAAGAAAAAAAAAGTTCGCCGTACACCACCGAATACGAAGTAATGTTGTAAGACATTTTCAAAAAAATTTTTTTTAATTTTTTTAGCCGAAAGTAGGGGTCGCCAAAATACATTTTTCGTTATATCTTCGGCATTTACAGTCGGATCTCAAAGTGTGATATATCGATGTTTTTGTCTCAAAGAGACCAATGTTTTGCTTTAATAGTCAATGGTATTTTGTATCCCGTTCTAGTATTTACCCACCAGATCTCATTTTCTACCACCCTATTGTACCACCCTAATAGCAGAAAATTAAAGCCCGCAAAAAATCATTAAACTTTTGTTAAAGAAGTTTTTCGATAGTTCCAACAGAAGTGTTAAAAAAATATAATTTATGTTTTTTGCCGAATGTAGGGGTTGACTTTTTAAACAGTTATCATATATTCGGTATTCACAGTCGGATTTTATAGTATTATATATCGATGTTTTTGCCTAGTATCTTCTTTTTTAAATAGTGATACACTCTTTTCGAACTTACCATAATATCTGTACCAATACAATAAAAATTCAAAGATCTGTGTATATTAAAACAATTTTATTTAATCATATTTTGAAATGACCCAAGTTGGCTATATTTTTCACGGCTTTCGAGCTTGGAAAAAATGTGGCCTAGGCGTTGCTCATCGGTAACAGCCATGGCAGACTCATGTACTACATGAACAAAACGCTCGGTGTTTTGAGAATGGCACGGATATTCTGTGAAATTAATTAAGGTTAGTCAACAAAACTATCAAACAAAGTTGTTTTTCTTGTGCTACCTGGTATCTCGATTATTTCTTTTGAAAACTGTAATGCTTCCAGCTGGTCTTGCATATAGAACTGCAAGCACGGCGGCTCAGTCAATTCAAATTTGGTCCAATTGATCATATGGTAATATGAGTCACTTTCGAAGTCTATGAAATTTTTAACTTGTGCACCGTACATTTGACGAATGCCTACTGCTGCTTCATTTCGCGCAGACAAAATCTTGTTATAGCCGTCTGAACGTACTAGCGGATCTTGGTCCGTTATCATCGATAACAATACATTCTCGGGGTGGAAAAAGTACGCGTTATTTTCTATCGACGGACGAAGTATCTGTTGAACATCTTCTGGCAATTGACGAATCCAAGATATATATTTAAAAACGTGGCGACTTCCGTGAATTGCAAGTGGTTGGCTTTTCACAAGAAACCAAAATGGCGCGTAAACTTTCATAACAAACTCAGCCAGTTTTTTCAATATAACTGGGGGTTTAGCGCACCGGAGAATTCTAGAGGCAGTTGTCAACCAGCGCGCTGTGCTAATAGCTCCGGGCTTCTCGCTGGCTAATCTGTCATCGCATTCTCCGGTATGGACAGTTCGAACCATACGATACAAGTACGACTGATCGCCTCGAATACTCCATCCTTCTATGTTTGCTGGCATTTCTCCCATTTCAATTCGCTCGAAATTTTTATTGACCTAACAGAATGGAGTAAACAATGGAGATCCGAATTGATTAAAATTTCATTGAAGAAAAGTATGCGAAACTTACAGAATACTGCGTACAATTCTGAATTCCTTCTCCAATACTTCCTGGCCAGAGTCCAGGTCCTTTCTGTTTGCCAAGCAATGATCTCAATAAAGCACTGAATGGTAATTCATTGAAGTGGAATAGGCACACGAACCATTGCAACGGCCTCTGTAACTGGCGTTCCATTCTTGGAATGATTCCATTTTTGTAACCAGTGTTGGTAGGAGTTCCATCGCAGCTAATAGCTACTAAGTTATCCGTACTGAAGTTTCCATTCCTTAAGAAATCTACTATACTTTTTTGGATTTCCATAGCGGTGCTGTCAGTGGGCGTAGCATAGCCAATGAATTTGGAGTGTGGCTCTTTCAATATAGTGATATGCTCTTCATTGACAACAACATTCCGAGTCACATTTGCCTCCGTTATTCTTTTCAAAGTAGGCTCTTTTTTACCATCGAAAGAAATGCACGTTATTAAATCGTTACATTTTGCTGCGACTGTTGCTTGCTTACGGAATTTTACACGTTCCCTAAATATTTTGTTTTTGTCGATGACAAGTCCATCAAAAAACTGGCATATGCTTTCTTCATTTGCTTTTGCGGTAATCGACAACTTTGAATCTTTAATTAACATGGTCGCAAGTAAGGCACCGTATCGAACTGATGTGTCGCTGCGATCCGAAGCTGAACTAAAATTATGCAATGAAATGTCAGCCACTACAAATTTTTTTAAAGTCTGTGATACATCGTTAACATTTTCCTCAAACTCCTGCTCTTCTTCACTGTCTACATTATACCCAACGCTGACAAATTCGTCACGCAACCCATAAGATGATTCAACAGTCTTCGACATTTCTTCACCGTTGCTACTCGTCCACATCATATCAGCAACATAATCTATAGTCAACAATCGTGGACCGCACTGATCGATGAAAAACTCTTTTGCGTGGTCTGGAATTTTATCAGAGGCTGTGCAATTGCATGCAATATTTCTTTCAATACCGCACTTACAACGCGAAATTAAGAACAATCTATTCCACTCATTTACATTGTATTCGAATTTATATTTTACCATTTTGTAGTAATCATTCAGAAGCTTATCCAAACTTTTACGAACACCACTTACCGACATTACTGGAATGCCTGCGCGCTGCCACAAAATGATGATACCTCTCAAAACTTCTTGTTTAAAAGCACCCAGCTTTCGAATTCTACCAGCGTTATGCCGAAGATGTAAAAAGAAATTAATAACATCACCCTTAGTTGGTAATTTAGTGTTGTTTAATTCACTGATAGTAAAAGACATTTTTTAGTTTATTTAAATTAATTCTTGACACGACACGATTAAATATTGATAATTCCAACAGATATTTCATGGATAATACAAAAATAAATAAACTATGAGAGTAATAACGGTACTACTTCCATTATTAGAGGATTTAAACTAACTCGAATTTACTTAATCTCCCGTTAACGTCTAACCGAAAGATGGATTTCCGGGTATAAAATTTTGTACGAAAAATTTCAAATCAATTTCAAATCAATTTAAAATCACATTTCCTAGGCTCGACAAAAAACATGAATTTTTTTTCTTATAGATCTACCGGAATTATGGAAATATTTCATAAGAACAGCCTTAACTATTAGAACGGTTATATTGAGGTCAATGAATATTAAAGATGACCATTGGCCTCCTCGAGACAAAAACATCGATATATCGCACTGTGAGATCCGACAGTAAATACAGAAAATCTGACAAAAATACTCAAAAAGGTAACCCCTACATTCGGCAAAAAACATAAATTGTATTTTTTAACAGTTCTGTTGGAAATATCGAAAAACTTCTTTCACAAAAGTTTAATGATTTTTTGCGGGCTTTAATTTTCTGACAATAGGGTGGTACATTAGGGTGGTAGAAACTGAGATCTGGTAGGTAAATACTAGAATGAGATATTTGAGGTTAATGACTATTAAATCAAAATATTGGCCTCCTTAAGACGAAAACATCGATATATCACACTTTGAGATAGGACTATAAATGTCGAAGATATAACGAAAAATGTGGTTTGGCGACCCCTACTTTCGGCAAAAAAAATTAAAATTTTTTTTTTCAAAACTGCCTTGCAACAATACTTTATATTCTGTGGTGTACGGCGAACTTTTTTTTTCGAGACGCCCTAATGTGCATATAAAATATATGTATATTAACAAAATGAATTGAAATCTTAAAATATTACCTAGTATTTAATTTTTTTTTTCCGTTGTTTAAAATTTGCGGTTTTAATTGAAATTAAGTAACATTTTTAATTTTTACAAAAATAAACAAAATCATATTTATCGTATTGTATGTAGTTTTATATACATACTCGTATACACGTACATATATCGTATGAATTTTTAAATCGCGATTTACGAATTGTTGTCTGGAAAAATTATTATGTATTTTGTTGTTATTGTACGAATAAGACTACAACAAAATTATTTGAGACGACTTTTGCCGATAAATTTTCTCTTGAAAAACACAGATTGCGCACAATTTTCCATCAGTCTTATTTAAGCTGATTCCCTTTCAATTAAAAGTTCATTCAATAGAAAGTTCCTCATCCGATGTGTCGCGTTGTATTCTGGGAATGCCGAAGAATATTACCATGCGCTTTCGTTGCCGTCGTAATAAATATCAAACTCCAAATGATTATTACTTTTACAAATCGCACATAAAGTTCTCAGCAGTCAGACAGAGGACGTTATGTTGAGGATAGTATTCTAAACTTTTACCCAGCGTTTGAACCATTTTATTCGTAGCTGTGGTCAACATTTACATAAAATCATCTTTAAACATATTGATCATTCTATCGACTATAAAGATTTTTATACATTGTATGTGTCTTTTTTTATCAAATTCGAAAGCTCTCAAAAAGTCAGCCATTGTTAAATCGTTAAGTTTAAAATAATTAGTCGGGCGTAAGTTCAAACCTGCGAATATTTTAAGTCATGGCGTAGCGGTCGAGATATCACTACTGATCCGTTCTTCTAATATCATGATTATAAAACAACTAAAAACGTTATATTCGACCGGGTCGAATCTAAAATACTCTCCAAATATTTAGTAAGTAAATTCAAAATGTTTAACTTGGTGGGACAGAGTTTCTTTAAGACATCTCTGTACCCAATTTTAAATCTCTATTTTGAGAGTCATTCCAGGAAGGGCCGTCGGAGAGACGTTTCACCTCTGCAAGATGAGAGAACATCTCAGCTTCTTATAGGCTTAAGCAATAAAAATTGTTCAATATTTACACTACTTTTGCATATAATATCGTACGTCAAAAAATAAATGTTTGGGATAATTAAATACAAACTTTAAAATTTTTTTTATAGCCTTTAAAAATTATGTCGCTTTTTAGAGATTTTTTCAGTTCTCCTTAGGGGAACTTTTTCCCTCTTACCCGATTTAGCCCATCTCTGAACTTAGCCTGTGCTATCCTTCAAGATATATTTATACCAAGTTTGAAGAGTCTGGCACTTTTCGTTTGAACTGAATACATGCTCAGATCGTCTTAGATTTCATCACTGATCAAGAATATATATACTATGCACCTAAAAAAACACCCGATATATAACGGATATTGCGTACAAATAAAATGCATATATAAAACTATTATATTCATGTTAGAAACCTTATTTGAACGATGACATTTTTTAATAATTACGATATCATCGCTGTAACAAATTTCAAACTTCGGTTTATTTTTGGAGTTCAAATTGAGTTTTACGGTTCTGTGTAGAACTTTATAAAATATCGGCGATGTCACAGATTCCGATTCGTTCAGAAATGGAATTAGTTTCGTATTTTGATTCCTTAGAAAACAAAGAGGAGAACAATTTTTCGGAGTGAAATCTTTCTTAATTTCACTCGCTGATTCCGTTCATAATAATAAAAATGATTTCATTACGAAAAATTGTTTCATCCATCGTTTTCTAAGGAACCAAAAGACGGAATCAATTCCGTTTCCGTTCTTTAACCAAAAGAAAAAAATTATAAAATTTCATTAAAAAAATGGACAAAATGGTGGAATAGCGAACATTAACTTCCGCTAAAATTAATTCTAAAATTTTAGAGTCCGTCATATAAATCAGACTATAAAAAACGATCCTAGTACTTAAAATGTTTAATATACGAGTATTGCAACGTTCCTTTGTATATTTAGTAGACTGTTTATTGCATTGCAGCTACAGTTTAATTTGTAATGTATACATAAAGTAAATTTTATGAATATGTGTTTGTGTATGCGTCATATTAAACAAACCATATTTAATCCATTATACGAGGTTTATAAATTTAAATTTTTAAATTACTCTCATATCAAGGGTTGATCAAATGACGTTTAACATTTTAATCATTCATGTGAATATTCTCAATGAGTAAATAAGCGTATATATTACAACATGTAAATCATTTGCATATAAATGCTGTATAAACAAATGCTATACCAATTATATTTTTCACGAAAAATATAAAAAATATAAAATGACAATTTCTAACAGAATCTTGCTTAGAGGCGCGACGTTCTCAAATACTTACAGAATAAGGGAGAATATATTGTTGTATATTGCAATGAAACTGCCAGTTTTTGATTTCAAAACTAAATGGTATTTAAAATTAAGATCTACTTAAATACAAAATTCATTTTCGCACATCATATTTAAATACAACTTAAATCTCCTATCAAGTTAATTTTTTGTACTTAAATAAAAAGTCAAAAACTGAAGGTTAATCTAGATGTTTTAATATTAATTCGCTCTAACAAATTGACATACAAACTTTGCCTTTTATTCAGTTATTTTGTTTCTAATCTTCCCTGTTTGGGTCCTAATTTTGTGCATTTGTGAAATTTATATGTACACAAAAACAAAATTTAAAATATAAAAATAATTTGTAATCTTTTATTCTATGTGCCATATTTTTCTTTTATCTTGGACCATCACTCAGGGGATGACCCCTATATATGCAGTGCATTGCGCCGGAACTGAAAACGAGGGGATACTATTGAGGGGACAGATTTGGAAAGATGAAAAGATAAACAGTTTTTTTTGTAGCTATTTCAGCCTTCTTGTACTTCGCCGGCTAATTTTTGCTACAGGGCCAACGAAGGTGGGTGTTATTACTCTGCTTTTAGTACATGATAGTGTCAGTCGCTGCCAATTATGTTCAGTGACCAGTGCTATGCCTTCATCATTGAAATAGGCTGGCAACAACTAACACAACCACGCACTAATGCTGATCAGAAGAATTCAACACAATATTTCATGACTCAGCGCGGGCTCGTACTCAGCACCCTCCGCTTCAGAGTCTCGTGTTCTACTACTTCAGCCAACAGCAAGCCATATACATATTTTATTTTGGGAATATTTAAAAAAATTTGTAAATCTATTTCCTCAACTTAAGTACATATTTCATAACCATAAGGGCACTGCTACAAGTTCAATATATATCGTGATATTTGGATCGCGATCTATTTTAATGGATTGATGGATCATGAGCGTATGCTACATGTTCAATATTTATCGCGTCAGTATTTACGTTATTTTTGTGCTGTGCGGATCATTTATTAAAAAAATGTCGAGAGAAAACAAAAAAACAGCTTTAGCCGAAGAGTCCCACGACTCCGGCAATGCCTCCAAATTAAAAATTAAGTCTTTCAAAATTATTTTTTCGGTCGTTAATTCCGATTCCACCGGCAGAACCCTCTCGCTTTCGCTATCTTCTGCCATTACCTTTTTAAAACAAACTTTACACAAATGTAATAAACTTTTTTACTTTTTATACCCTTCACAAAAAAGTGAAAGGGTATATATAGGTTTGTCATTCCGTGTGTAATTTATTCAATATCACCATGGGACCCCGTAATCATATATATTCTGCATCCTTATGAATAGCGTAAAAACTTTTAAGTTTTTCTTTAACAAAACCTCTTTATACGTCATGAAGATTTGCATTGGCCAAAAAAAATTTTTTAATTCAAATTTTGCTTCCAGGGGTGGGAAATTGCATATATGTGTTATACGTGAAAGTAATCAAACAGGCAACTGATGTTGTTTTTGTTGTTTTTTTTTTTTGGAAGCTAAAAATGTCTCATAATTTAGGAAGAACAAAATTGGAATCAAAAATTCAAAAGTAAAAGATAAAATTTCAAACCCAGGTATGAACAAGTGCAATATTTATCAGAACATGAAAGTGACCAAAATGGTTAAAAATTTGAAAGTTTTCTTAAAAAAAAATTACTCTATACCTCATGAAGCGTTGCTCTGATAAAAAAATTTTAATTTTCCTTCCAGGGTTTTTTTTTGGTACATGAAATATTTTTTAGTAAATGTAAAAACCAAAATGGTTGCAAAATTTTAGTTTTTCAAAAAACAAAACTACTTTATACCTCATGTAGATTTGCATTGATAAAAAAAAATTTAAAATTAAAATTTCGCTTCCAGGCCTCATGAAAAGTTGCATTGGTAAAAAAAAAACAAAAAAAGGTAAAATTTCACTTCCAGGATTGGGAAGTTTAAAGTTTTCTTGGTACTTGCAATATATTGTAGTACATGAAAGTGACCAAAATGGTTGCAAATTTTAAGTTTTTCTTAAATAAAACGACTTTATACCTAATGAAGACTAGGATTGGTAAAAAAAAATTAAAATTTCGCTTCCAGGGCTGGGAAATTTAAATATTTTTTTTTATACATAAATGTAACCAAAAAGGCAACTAACGTCGGTTTTTTTTACTAATTAAAACTATTTTTTAGTTCAGGAAAAACAAAATTGGTATCAAAAATTAAAAAAAAACTAAATTTAGATTCCAGAAGTGGATAACTGCAATATTTTGTAGTACATTAAAGTGACCAAAATGGTTACAAATATTAAGTTTTTCTTAAATAAAACAATTTCTTGCATCATTTAGAGTTGCATTGAAAAAAAAGTTAAAATTTCGTTTGGGAAAATTGAAATACTTTTTCTGCATAAAAGTCACCAAAAAGGCAATTGACGTTGTTATTTTTGCTAGGGTTCCAAGGTTATACAAATAAAATATTTTATGATACATGAAAGTGACCAAAAAGTTTAAAAATTTTATTTTTTTCGTCAAGTAAAACTATGATACACCTCACTAAGAATTGCATTGGTAAAAAATAAAAATTCGCTTCCAGAGTTGGAAAATCGATATATATATTTGGTACATAAGAGTACCCACATAAATTCCAAATTTTATGTTTTTAGTGAATTAAACCTATTTTATATATCAGAAAAAATTAAATTAGTATCAAAAAATTAAAAATTCGATTCCAGGGTTGGAAAATCGAAATTTTTTGGTACATATATTTGATACCCACATAAATTCCAAATTTTGGTTTTTTTTCAGTGAATTAAACATATTTTATGTTTCGCTAAGAATTAGATTGGTATTAAACATTTTAAAAACTAAAAATTCGGTTCCAGCGTTGGAAAATCTACATCTTTTGATTCATTAAATTAACAATATAACTTGCTATTTTGGATTTTTATAATGAATTATACCTACTTTATATATCAGGAAGAAAAAATTGATTTTAAAAACCAAAAGAATCTAAAAGACGATTCTACGGTTGGACAATTAGAACTTTTTGAGGTACATGAAACGGATTTTTGCTTTTTGTTTGTAAATCAAACATATTTAATATTTTTGAAAGACGTTCAGAGGTATTAGAAATTGCTTCCTAGCCGAAAAATTTAAACGAAAATAATTACATCTGTGAAGGGTATTTAGATTCGGCACAGCCGAATATAGCAGTTCTACTTGTTATTTGTTAAATTTTTTGCATTGCGTCTTTTATTTTATTTGTTTTATTTCACTTCTTATTAATGTATCCCGATCTAATATCATGAAAATGCTACATGTTCAATATTTATCACGCGATCCCCGATCTGGATTCCATATTTCAGGCCATTCTCCGATATGGATCGCGATCCATCAATACTGCATGCTACAAGTTCAATAAATATCAATATATATTGAACGTGTAGCAGTGTCCTAACATTACTTTTTCATAGAACTAGAAATTGTCATTCGAAAAATACCGAATACTCTTTTTTATAATTGTCAATTTGAAATTTGTATTCTAATAATTATTCCGATTGAAAAAAAGGATTAGATATTGTTCTTCATATAACATATTAAAAGAATTTAAATATATTACAAAATTGACTACTTCCCCTTCGAAGATTGTATTCTGATACATTAAACAATACTTCTTTTTTTTTTTTTTGTTTTTAATATGATCATCATAAATATCTGACTTGTAAACAGCATTTTCTACTAAAGAAGCTTTCAAACGATCGATAGGAATGATTGTCAATTGTTTATTTATTTCGACTTTAAAATATTTTTGTTTCTTTTCAATTACTTTGTATGGTCCTTCATATTGTTGTTGCAGTGCTCGTTTGCGTACTCCACGCAGAAAAACATAATCACAACCTTGATGACTTAAATTCGACTTAAATTTTGTAAAGTGATTTTCAGCTTAAATATATAACAAATCACAAGCATCAAACTTCTCTGAAAAAGCTATTATATCTCTTGGTAAACGTAAGTTTTGACCATACACCGTTTCTGAAAGTGTAGCTTGTAAATCTTCTTAAAATCTGGAGCGTAGTCCCAGCGAAGCAAGCGGTAGGTCATGATTTCCCTTTACATAAACAGGATCGATTTGTATTATATTTAAATTCTTTTAATATTTTATATGAAGAACAATATTTATTTCAATTCTTTTTTCAATCAGAATAACTGTTAGAATAAAAATTCAAAATTAACGATTATAAAAAGAGCATTTGACATTTTTAATATGACAATTTATATATGATTAACCCTAGAAAGATAATCTGCGTAAAATTTACGCATGCCCTTCCAAAATGTTGCAATTTCTTTTGAAATAGCGCGAATTCGCCGCTGCGTCCTTTGGACATCTCAGTTGTTGTGCAGATCTTTCGTGAGGCACATACAACGTAGCGGTACGTATAACCCATTTTGATATATACGCACTATAAGAGTCAAAATGAAACGTGATTACATATAAGTTCTCAAACAAATATGATTTCTATGTTTAGTTGACTACTAATGAAGTTGTTTGTTCTCGATTTTTCTCATAATAAACATATATAAATCTTTTAAACTGTTGATATTTTTTATTCATTTATATGCTGAGATATAATCTGCTTAAGCCTATTCCCAGTTAATTTAAAAATAATGAAAAACATGCGTCAATTTTACGCATGACCATCTTTTACGCATGTCAGAATATGACTATCTTGCTAGGGTTAACGAACAAACTAACTTAAACCTACAGTGGCTACATATCAGAAGTCGAATTTGATACTACGACGAATTGTAAGAGAAGAAAGGCTACTCGTCATATTTAAATAATCGACTGTGTAGTACATAATACGGAGGAATAGTGTAAATATCACCTTTAAATATTTTGATTGAGAGGTAGGTTATGAAGAAATGTTCAACCGCAGGGGATATTAAAAATTATATTTTTTTTCTTGGACCGTCACTATACGAGTACGTATGAGAGGAGGGGATAGTATTGGGACAAATAAAATATATGAGAAAATTCTGGGTTTGAAACTAAGGCATCGTAGTCTACGTGTTAACTACCTTAGCCAACAGCACCCTGAAATAGCTATCAAAAAATTTTCGTATAATCATCGAATATTTGTCGAATAGTTTTTAGTTCTATACCTTATGATTTTCTTGTTCGATTAATACATGTAGGGTGGACCATCTATCGGTTTAAATTTGAACTACCTAATATTTCGGATCTGGCAGTACTTACGCCATTTTATTCTGTCACAAAATTCAGTCTATTATCTCCACTGAACGAAATGAACCGATTTGCGCTTGAGCAACGTTGGAATTTATTGGAAATTTATTTTCAAAACATTGGTAGAAATTGCACGACAACGTCGTACAAAATTTGGCCGCGGAGAAGGACCAACAGTGCCAGATATACGCAAGTTTATTGCTAAGTCCGTGAAACTGGTTTCAATGTTGATGCGCCAAGGCGTGAGGATGCTGGTGCAGTGCGTACATCAGAAAATATCGAAACTGTGGCTGAGAGTGTGAATGACAATCCATCAACATTAACTCGTCATCGTTCTCAAGAATCGAACATTTCACGCACTAGTTCACGTCGAATTTTGAGAAAATATGACGCCGTACAAAGTTTAATTGGGTCAAGGGTTGAAGCCGCATGACCACCCATCTCTAACCGGAAGAATTGTACTTCACAACAAAAAAATAAATTTGACAAACCGTTTTTGTTTTATTGCATTTTTAAATTTAAACTTTGGAAGGGCCCATATTACACGACTTATTGTTAATCGATATTGGCTCTAGCGGCATTTTTCTAATTGAGATAAATCAGCAAAAACAATATAAAAAGTAAGTTACGAATATGCTGCCATGTCGTAAGATTTATATGTTCTTGCAAGTTTTTTATATGGGGTTTTCTAACAAAAACATATTTTCTGATATTTATTTGTTAACGTGAGCTTGAGGATAATTTGTTTGAAATGAGGCTTAAGAAAGTTCTCTATTCTGGTGAGTACTGTGCTAGCCTATTAGTATGAGGGTTGAAGCTTCGATTCGCACCACCAACTCTGCACGCTCTTATACTTTGTTATAAGATAATGTATTTCTTGTAATATTTAGTAAAAAAATATATAAATACACTGGATCGTATAAAATATCTGAACAAGAAAAGCCATTCAATTGTAAAATTGGTAGAAAAATAGAAAGTTTAATAATTTCCATGTTGAGTGCATTCACTTGTTGCAAAAAATTACCTCTGATCACTTCTTATTTCAGTCGTGCAAACATTAACACTGACATAATAATATTGTACAAAATATGACAGCATCACATAAATATTAAAATTTTTATTTATTGAATGCACAAAATCTTTATATTTTTTGTGGTTGCTAGAAACTTTATCTTTGATCTATTAAATATATGTATGTATGCAGTACAAAATGCCGCTCTTAATAAATTTTCTATTGAGTATTGTTTCTTCGAGAATATCGCTGGATCAAATTAATTTTCCAACAACAAACTTGTATACATTCCCAATTAAATAATAACGAACAACACGAACACAGTTGAGAATGGTAAGGATTTAATGACAGATTATTAAATCAAATTTAAGAGAACCTGTAATAAAATACACGTATGCAATGTCAGCATAAGGTAAAATCCATCTACTAACATAATCAAAAGCCAAACAAATGGGATGAAAGACTCATTCATGCACACCAAAAACAAGAACACACACACACTCACAAATACGTAAGCGCATTTAAAATTAGAATTTCAAGTAGACAATCATTTGATATGATCAGCAAGCAGTCTATGCTCACGGTGCAATGAAAATCAGCCGTAGAAAGTTATTCATATGAAGTGATCATTAGTCTGCATGTGTTCGTGTTTATGTTCACATCAGGTGTGATAAATAAATTGTTTTAATTAAATAAGTACTTCTTTGACATTAAAAGTACTACTTTTTTTTATTTGAAAATACATTTTCAATAATGGAATAAAAACACATGTGAGAGGACTATATTCGGCTATGTCGTACGCTGTGTCCTCTACCAACCCGGTATTCTTCTATTTGATCTTTCTGATTTCCAATACAAGTTTATTTGTTTCTAATATATGAAATATGTTTGATTATCAGAGAAAATCATTAGTTGCTTTAATATTCCACAAAGAAAATTAAATTTGTCAGCTCTGGAACTGTCTTTTTTACTTCTCTGATTTCTTATACCAATAAATTTCATTCAAAAACATCAAGTACGTTTAATATATAATGAAAAAGAAATAAATGGTTTTATTTGCTTAACCTTAGGCAGCAAAAAAGATTCAACTGTCCAACCCTAGAGAAGTCTTTTTCATTTTTCATACCAATTTGATTTTTCCTGAAGTAAAAACTAGTTATACCCTTCACAAAAAAAATTAAAGGGTATAAATAAGTTTGTAGTTCCGTGTTTAGTTTCCTCAATATTAATATGGGACCCCATAAATTATATATATATTATGCATGCTTATAAACAAGGAAGGCGAATATGCGATGTCCGTCTGAGAAATCCAATATACGGTTTTAGAGCTGGGAAATTTAAAACTATTTTAGTCCATAAAATTAACTAGCAAAAACTATTTGGTTGTTTGTTAATTAAACCTATTTTATGCTTTGGGAAGTTATAAATTTGTATTTAAATTTAAAAAAACTTTTATTTAGGGGTTTGAAAATCGATTTTTTGATGTACATAGAGATAAACAAACAAAACAAGTAAAAGTGCTATATTCGGCTGTGCCGAATCTTAAATACCCTTCACAGATGTAATTATTCTTTCTCTCCTTATTGCCAAAACAGAAAGTAGGTTTAATTAAGAAATCAAAATGATGTTATCGGTTACTTTTATATTTAGAAAACGTTTAAATTTTTCGGCTAGGAAGCTAAATATTTGGCTTTTCTAATACCTCTGAACGTCTTTCAACATATTAAATATGTTCAATTTAACAACAAAAAGTAAAAATACGTTTCATGTACCCCAAAAAATTTTAATTGTCCAACCGTAGAATAGCCTTTTAGATTTTTTTGGTTTTTAATAACAATTTAACTTTTTCCGAAGCATAAAAAATGTCATCCACAAAAACACAAAATTAGGAACTTATATGGCTAATTTTATGTACTAAAAAATTTCGATTATCCAACCCTAGAACCGAGTTTTTTGTTTTTAAAATTCTTAATACCAACTTAATTCTTAGCGATGTATAAAATATGTTTAATTGACTGAAAAAACCCAAAATTGGGAATTTATGTGGTTACTTTCATGTACAAAAAATTTCGATTTTTCAACCCTGGAACTAAATTTTTAATTTTTTAATACGGCTTCAACCCTTGACCCAATTAAACTTTGTACGGCGTCATATTTTCGCAAAACTCGACGTGAACTAGTGCGTGAAATGTTCGATTCTTGAGAACGATGACGAGTTAATGTTGATGGATTGTCATTCACACTCTCAGCCACAGTTTCGATATTTTCTGATGTACGCACTGCACCAGCATCCTCACGCCTTGGCGCATCAACATTGAAACCAGTTTCACGGACTTAGCAATAAACTTGCGTATATCTGGCACTGTTGGTCCTTCTCCGCGGCCAAATTTTGTACGACGTTGTCGTGCAATTTCTACCAATGTTTTGAAAATAAATTTCCAATAAATTCCAACGTTGCTCAAGCGCAAATCGGTTCATTTCGTTCAGTGGAGATAATAGACTGAATTTTGTGACAGAATAAAATGGCGTAAGTACTGCCAGATCCGAAATATTAGGTAGTTCAAATTTAAACCGATAGATGGTCCACCCTACATGTATTAATCGAACAAGAAAATCATAAGGTATAGAACTAAAAACTATTCGACAAATATTCGATGATTATACGAAAATTTTTTGATAGCTATTTCAGGGTGCTGTTGGCTAAGGTAGTTAACACGTAGACTACGATGCCTTAGTTTCAAACCCAGAATTTTCTCATATATTTTATTTGTCCCAATACTATCCCCTCCTCTCATACGTACTCGTATAGTGACGGTCCAAGAAAAAAAATATAATTTTTAATATCCCCTGCGGTTGAACATTTCTTCATAACCTACCTCTCAATCAAAATATTTAAAGGTGATATTTACACTATTCCTCCGTATTATGTACTACACAGTCGATTATTTAAATATGACGAGTAGCCTTTCTTCTCTTACAATTCGTCGTAGTATCAAATTCGACTTCTGATATGTAGCCACTGTAGGTTTAAGTTAGTTTGTTCGTTAACCCTAGCAAGATAGTCATATTCTGACATGCGTAAAAGATGGTCATGCGTAAAATTGACGCATGTTTTTCATTATTTTTAAATTAACTGGGAATAGGCTTAAGCAGATTATATCTCAGCATATAAATGAATAAAAAATATCAACAGTTTAAAAGATTTATATATGTTTATTATGAGAAAAATCGAGAACAAACAACTTCATTAGTAGTCAACTAAACATAGAAATCATATTTGTTTGAGAACTTATATGTAATCACGTTTCATTTTGACTCTTATAGTGCGTATATATCAAAATGGGTTATACGTACCGCTACGTTGTATGTGCCTCACGAAAGATCTGCACAACAACTGAGATGTCCAAAGGACGCAGCGGCGAATTCGCGCTATTTCAAAAGAAATTGCAACATTTTGGAAGGGCATGCGTAAATTTTACGCAGATTATCTTTCTAGGGTTAATCATATATAAATTGTCATATTAAAAATGTCAAATGCTCTTTTTATAATCGTTAATTTTGAATTTTTATTCTAACAGTTATTCTGATTGAAAAAAGAATTGAAATAAATATTGTTCTTCATATAAAATATTAAAAGAATTTAAATATAATACAAATCGATCCTGTTTATGTAAAGGGAAATCATGACCTACCGCTTGCTTCGCTGGGACTACGCTCCAGATTTTAAGAAGATTTACAAGCTACACTTTCAGAAACGGTGTATGGTCAAAACTTACGTTTACCAAGAGATATAATAGCTTTTTCAGAGAAGTTTGATGCTTGTGATTTGTTATATATTTAAGCTGAAAATCACTTTACAAAATTTAAGTCGAATTTAAGTCATCAAGGTTGTGATTATGTTTTTCTGCGTGGAGTACGCAAACGAGCACTGCAACAACAATATGAAGGACCATACAAAGTAATTGAAAAGAAACAAAAATATTTTAAAGTCGAAATAAATAAACAATTGACAATCATTCCTATCGATCGTTTGAAAGCTTCTTTAGTAGAAAATGCTGTTTACAAGTCAGATATTTATGATGATCATATTAAAAACAAAAAAAAAAAAAAAAGAAGTATTGTTTAATGTAACAGAATACATTCTTCGAAGGGGAAGTAGTCAATTTTGTAATATATTTAAATTCTTTTAATATGTTATATGAAGAACAATATCTAATCCTTTTTTTCAATCGGAATAATTATTAGAATACAAATTTCAAATTGACAATTATAAAAAAGAGTATTCGGTATTTTTCGAATGACAATTTCTAGTTCTATGAAAAAGTAATGTTAGGACACTGCTACACGTTCAATATATATTGATATTTATTGAACTTGTAGCATGCAGTATTGATGGATCGTGATCCATATCGGAGAATGGCCTGAAATATGGAATCCAGATCGGGGATCGCGTGATAAATATTGAACATGTAGCATTTTCATGATATTAGATCGGGATACATTAATAAGAAGTGAAATAAAACAAATAAAATAAAAGACGCAATGCAAAAAATTTAACAAATAACAAGTAGAACTGCTATATTCGGCTGTGCCGAATCTAAATACCCTTCACAGATGTAATTATTTTCGTTTAAATTTTTCGGCTAGGAAGCAATTTCTAATACCTCTGAACGTCTTTCAAAAATATTAAATATGTTTGATTTACAAACAAAAAGCAAAAATCCGTTTCATGTACCTCAAAAAGTTCTAATTGTCCAACCGTAGAATCGTCTTTTAGATTCTTTTGGTTTTTAAAATCAATTTTTTCTTCCTGATATATAAAGTAGGTATAATTCATTATAAAAATCCAAAATAGCAAGTTATATTGTTAATTTAATGAATCAAAAGATGTAGATTTTCCAACGCTGGAACCGAATTTTTAGTTTTTAAAATGTTTAATACCAATCTAATTCTTAGCGAAACATAAAATATGTTTAATTCACTGAAAAAAAACCAAAATTTGGAATTTATGTGGGTATCAAATATATGTACCAAAAAATTTCGATTTTCCAACCCTGGAATCGAATTTTTAATTTTTTGATACTAATTTAATTTTTTCTGATATATAAAATAGGTTTAATTCACTAAAAACATAAAATTTGGAATTTATGTGGGTACTCTTATGTACCAAATATATATATCGATTTTCCAACTCTGGAAGCGAATTTTTATTTTTTACCAATGCAATTCTTAGTGAGGTGTATCATAGTTTTACTTGACGAAAAAAATAAAATTTTTAAACTTTTTGGTCACTTTCATGTATCATAAAATATTTTATTTGTATAACCTTGGAACCCTAGCAAAAATAACAACGTCAATTGCCTTTTTGGTGACTTTTATGCAGAAAAAGTATTTCAATTTTCCCAAACGAAATTTTAACTTTTTTTTCAATGCAACTCTAAATGATGCAAGAAATTGTTTTATTTAAGAAAAACTTAATATTTGTAACCATTTTGGTCAGTTTCATGTACTATAAAATAGTGCAGTTATCCAACTCCGAAATTTAAATTTTGATTTGTTTTTTTTAATTTTTGAAAACCAATTTTGTTTTTACTGAACTAAAAAATAGTTTTATTTAGTAAAAAACCGACGTAAGTTGCCTTTTTGGTTGCTTTTATGTATAAAAAAATTTTAATTTCCCAACCCTGGAAACGAAATTTTAATTTTTTTGTTTTTATTTTATCAGTGCAACGCCTCTTGAGGTATAAAGTAGTTTTATTTAAGAAAACTTTTAAATTTTGACCATTTTAGTCACTTTCATGTACTATAAAATATTGCACTTGTCCAACCCTGGATTTGAAATTTTGATTTTTCTTTTTAATTTTTTATACCAATTTTGTTCTTCTTTAAATATAAGACAGTTTTAGTTAGCAAAAAAAACACAACATCCTGTTTGATTACTTTCACTTATAAAACAAAAAAATTAATTTCCCACCCCTGGAAGCAAAATTTTAATAAAAATATTTCTTTTTGGCCAATGCAAATCTTCATGACGTAAAAGAAAAACTTCAAATTTTCAACAATTTTAGTTACTACATGTACTACAAAATGCGGAATGGGTCGAAAAAAAATTTTAATTTCCCATCCCTGGAAAAACAAATTTTATTTTTTTAGTTTTAATAGACCATTGAGGCCTCCCAAAGCACGAAATAGGTTTAATTTACAAACATTAAAAAAAATAATTGATATTTGGTATAAATTTTGCGTCGAGAAATTGGTGTAAGCTTCCCAGCTCTGGAACCGTACTTCGGATCTTTCTGAATTTCAATACCACTCTATTTAAGTTCATTTCCAATCCAACGGTCCAAGAACGAAGTCTCTAGCTTTTTTGGGGGCTTGGGAAACCCCCACAGACAGAGGGACAGACGGACATCGCTTAATCGTCATCGCTATTCATAAGGATCCAGAATATATGTATATACTTTATGGGATCCTATATTGATATCGATGAAATTACACACGGAATGACAAACCTATATATACCCTTTCACCTTTTTGTAAAGGGTATAATAAACAATGGCGAAGTAATGCTATTTTATACTCCATGAAGAATTAAATTAGTATTAAGGATCAAAAAATCTAAAAATTCGATTCCAGGATTGGGCAATCGAAATTTTTTGTTACAGAAAGGTAACGTAATAAGATACTTATTGTTGCTGTTTTTGTGAGTCAAAAAATCCGAAAAAGAAAAAAAAATTTCCAGGGCTCGAAAAATGAAATTTTTTGGTCAGTTCACTAGGTTTTTTTGTAAAGTAAATATACTTTATACTTCAGGAAGAATTAAATCGGTATTAAAAATCAAAGAAATTGAAAACTCGTTTCCAGGATTGGATATTCGAAATTCTTTTTCATGCATAAATGTAAGCAACACGTCTACTAATTTTTGTTTGGTCTTAAAACTATTTTATGCTTCAGGGGGACTTGAATTTGTATTGAAATTTTAAATGGTTTCCGCTGTTGACCATTGAAATTTTTTTAAGCAAAAATATAACGAAGAAAATTACTAATTTCTTCTGTGATTTAAACCGATTTTATACTTCGGAAAGAATAAAAATGTTATTGGAAATTCAAAAAATCAAAGAGATAATTCCAGAATTGCACAATTGGAACTTTTTTTGGTTCATAAAAGAAACCAACAAAATTCATTGGAATTAGAAATCCGAAAAGCCAAAAATGCAGCTCCAGAGCTGAAAAATGTATACTTTTTTTTAAATATTAAGGTGCTTAAATAACACACTTCCATTTTTTAAAAATTATTTTAAATTTTAGAAAGAAGTAAGTTGATAGTGAATATCCGACAGGTCAGAAAGATGGGTTCAGGGTTGGAATGAATGTGTGCATGTACTTCAGACATACCCCAGTGAAGGATATTTAATATCCAGCACAGCCCAATATAACGCTTTTACTTGATTTAATTCCGACCAGCTCTCAGTAGATGACCTCTACATATGCACTGCTTTGCGCCGGAACCCGCTTTTTTGAAAATCTTAAATTTTCTTAGAGGGAGGGTTGCACAACTAAATCCTTTTTTTTAGTATACAAAAGTAGCCAACTGAAACCAATTTTTCATATTTAATATATTTGAGAGAAGTTTATTGATTTCGGAAAGTTTATTCGATATCGGAAAAGCCAAATATGCAGCTTCAGAGCTAAAAATTTTGAACTTTGTATGCCTTCCAAAAAATAAATATCCCTCTAAGACTTAGCCATGTCCATCCAGACCCTTGAAATTTATTAAAGTACATTTTGAAAGGTAGCACAGGTCAAGTTGGTAAATGGCCTGAATCTGGCCAGATGGAAAAAAGTTCCCCTAAGAAGTACTAAACCAACCTCTAAAAAACAACAATTTGTAAAATTTTTTCATGTCAAAGAAGGTCCAAAGCGTTGAACTTGGAGCCACGAAATTAGAAAACTCCAATTTTCGGTCCCCGCCTCTTTTAGTGGGCGTTAAAATTACACATTGCATACAAAAAAAGTGTAAATATATAACAAATTGTATAATATAAGCCTACATTTCTTAAAAGTTTAATTGTAAGAGTTTTATGACGACGCTGACATGTTATCTGATCTTCCTCTGCCCTACCCTAACCCCACCTTTGCCCCTTAAATGGCCATCTAAAAAAATCTATTACACTTAATAACTCCAAAAATTTACTTTTAGTGTTTTATGACAAAGGTGAAATGTCTCTCCCACGGCCCCTCCTGGAGTTCACCTACAAAATAGAGTTTTTATTTACTATATATTTGGAGGGTATTTAAGATTCGACCTGGTCGAATATAATGTTCTTACTTGTTTGTTTATTAAAGTAACTAAATAGGTAATATAAATTTGTTCCTTGGCATTAAAACATATTTTCTGTTTTAAAAAGAAATAAATTAGTATTGAAAACAAGAAATATCGAACGGATTGTTCCCGGTTTGGCATGAACGTGTGTATATACTCTGGCCGTACGTCGGTGAAGGGTATATGAGATTCGACCTGGTCGAATATAATGTTCTTACTTGTTTGTTTATGAAAGTAACTAAATAGGTAATACAAATTTGTTCCTTGGCAATAAAACATATTTTCTGTTTTAAAAAGAAATAAATTAGTATTGAAAACAAGAAATATCGAACGGATTGTTCCCGGTTTGGCATGAACGTGTGTATATACTCTGGCCGTACGTCGGTGAAGGGTATATGAGATTCGCTGAAGTGTAAAATTGGGTTTGTTAACTAGAAAATAAAAAATAATTATTTTTTGCTAACTACTTTTATATACCAAAATAGGTTTAAGCTTTCCAGCTCTGGGACCGTATTTTGGATTTTACTGATTCTTAATAACACTATTTAGGATCCTTTTTCAATCTAAAGGCCGAAGAATTAAATCTCTAGCTTCTCTGGGGTTTGGGAAATAAATATTACGTACAGAACGACGGACATTCCTTATGCGACTTCTCTATTCATTAGGAGCCAGAATACACGAAGTTCATGGAGTCGCATATTAATATTGAGAAAATATAAACCTTTTCACTTTGTGAAAGCTACAAAAATAAACCAACATCGAAAAATTACAATTTATTTTAACACATAGTTAAAAATATATTTTACATCCGAAAATGCCTGTGTAATAATGAAAATAATTGTTTGCTCCTGCGCAGTGATTCCTAAAAAAAAACTGATGCAGAAATTTCAGAACTAATCATGAATCGACAGTTAGACCCAGTTCATTGGAAATTTATAGTGATAATTAAATCGAATTTGAAGCATCTTTTATACCACAAGAAGCTCTGGTACATTCAGAGAGATACACTACTCACAATTTTGTTGAGTTACATAAATTTTGAGCGCTCACCTCCTCTACCTGATCGATGTATGACGGCGCGTATTCCTAAAACTGAGCGCGTCTTATAAGTGCTAACGAATGTTCCTCGAAGTGTTTTATACCGTAATCGTGATGACGTTATGGCAGTTATTACTGGAAGCTACAAATGGGAAGTAAAAGAAGTAAAAACGTTACATTCGACCGGGTCGAATCTTAAATACCCTCCAAATATTTAGTAAGTAAATTTAAAATGTTTAAGTTGGTGGGACAGAGTTACTTTAAGACATCTCTGTACCCAATTTTAAATGTCTATTTTGAGAGAGTCATTCCGTGGGAGAGACGTTTTACCTCTGTAAGATCAGAGAACACCTCAGCTTCTTATAGGCCTAAGGAATAAAAATTGTTCAATATTTACACTAGTTTTGGGTATAATATCGTACGTCAACGCCCACTAAAGGGTATGGGGTCCAAAAATAGAGTATATCATATTTTCCACAGGCGAACGTATGGAGATCGCTAGATCGTTTTAGACTTCAGCACTGATCAAGAATATATATATGTACTTTATGGGGTCCAACTCTCTTTGGAGGGTGGTATTAAAACTGTATTTTGGTGGGGTCGCCGTGGCAAGGGCTATGGGGGAGACATTTCACATTTTTTATAAAACTCTAAAAATGAATGTTTGGGATAATTAAAAACATAATTACAAATAAAAAATTTTTTATGGGGTCATTTAGGCGATAAAGGGTGAGGAGAGGGTACGGCAGAGTAGTACCAGGTTACGTCTCAGCTTCGTCATTAAAGGTTAAAAATGTTATTTTTAAGGAATGTAGGCTTAAGTAAAACAATTTGTTAAATTGTTACATTATTTTTGCATATAAAAACGCCCACTAAAGGAGGCGGGGTCCAAAATTTGATTGTTATGTTATGGTTTCAAGTTTAGCACGTTGGGCCTTCTTTGAAAGTGGTATAAGTCCACTTTTTAAAAGAAACTAAGTTAACGGTAATTTTAATGAGCTATAGACACCTTCTGCCTATAGTTACAATCACAATTTCAATAGAGTTCTATTTTAAAATAAAATAAATAAAAACAGTTTTGCATGTAGTAAGAATTTTAACGAACATTTATATTGCTATATTAAATTGAATTAAGATTCTATAGGCTAATTGTTCGAAATTTTTAATTTAAATCTCAGAAAGACATGATAAATATTCCAAGGCACAAAGGCAAGTCCACATCAGTTTTTGTTATTCAACTTACACAGCAGAGCAGAACAGCTGTTTTTGAAAGACGCAACCCTTTCATCATCAGTGCTCATGTGTATTGTGTTTGTCACCACTTATTAGGTGGCTTAGTTGAATTTGATAACAGTTCCTATTTACACAAATTTTATTGTGAAGAAGAATACGAGAACTGTATCAACCTGATGTTAACATGTTATTGTTATAATACCCGTGTTACCGTTTGATTATTTTTCTTCATGTCCCATTTTTCTGAATTTTTTGTTCCATCATACCTAAGACAAACTTTTTTGGTTTGAATTTTATACTTAAGTACATGTGAACGTTTTTCCAATATTTTATTATTGGTAGCTCAAGCCATAGCTTAAATTTGTATGTAGTAAGAATTTTAACGAACATTTAAATTGCTATGTTAAATTGAATTAAGATTCATAGGGCAATTGTTCGAAATTTGTTTTTAAATCTCAGAAAGACATGATAAATATTCCAAGGCACAAAGGAAAGTCAACATCAGTTTTATTTAACTTACACGGCAGAACAGCACAGCTGTTTTCGAAAGACGCAACCCTTTCATCATCAGTGCTCATGTGTATTGTGTTTGTCACCACTTATTAGGTGGCTTAGTTGAATTTGATAACAGTTCCTATTTACACAAATTTTATTGTGAAAAAGAATACGAGAACTGTATCAACCTGATGTTAACATGTTATTGTTATAATACCCGTGTTACCGTTTGATTATTTTTCTTCATGTCCCATTTTTCTGAATTTTTTGTTCCATCATACCTAAGTCAAACTTTTTTGGTTTGCATTTTATACTTAAGTACATGTGAACGTTTTCCAATATTTAATATGTTAGTTTTGAAAGTGGTGTAAGTCCATGTGTAGCTAAAAAATCTTTTATTCTTTCAAATAATTTTAGTAATTACTATTTCGTAATTAAATTTAAAAGGTGTATAGTGTAAAAAACATCACTCGTATTGATTAAAGTTGGTCAATATTTTTAAATTGATTCAAACGCTAACCCATAAATATCTCAATATATGAAAAAAAAAATAACCAGCTCATTTGTTACTTATACTTCTCTTATTGTTAGATTTTCTGAAAAATTAATAATTTGGAAACATCGAGCGTATGTTGCAATCAGATATGTAAGTGAATCTTCTGGTAAACATCTATTTGCTATACAAAAAAAAGTCATATAAAAAGTATAACACCTGAAAGGAAATTAGTAATTTCTTTGTATGGTGGGTGCTGCTCTATTCCGCAAATGCCGCCAATATTGTATTTGAAGGAACCCTAGTTTGGTTCGAATCGGTTCAGCCGTTCAACATATATATATATATATATATATATATATATATACAGTAGTCGCTCGGTTATATGAACTAATTCAAACAGAGCCTGTTCACTAAATAGAGAAGTTCAATAAATCGAGAGAATAAAAAATAAGTAATTCATATGACTTTTATTAAATTAAGTTTTTTTTTTAATGTTTTTTTTAATAATTAAGGAACATTAAAGAAGTCGGTTATATTTTTTTGTACTTTTTTTGCTTCAAGAGATTTTGCCTTTTCCCTGCATTTGCGCAATACCAAAATATCATTAATATCAGATATAATATTTTCACTCCAAGCAATAACTTTATTGAATGTTTCGATTGCCTCCGTTTTGCCTTCCCTATCACCAGAAGCATTTGTACAGGACAGGAATGTAAGACGTGCTTCTTCGGTTATTCTTCTAGGTGCACTTTTTTCACTTCTTAAAACGTATGTTTTGTCTGGAAGCAGTTTCCAAAATAGGGCAGTTTCGTCCGCTTTGTAAATCATCATGCATTAAATTGTGTTCTACTATTAAAGAATGGAGTTCTTTTTTAAAAGGTTCTACAAACTCCGGACGATAATTTTTCACCGGATATCTATAAAAACCGTATACCAAATCGTCGCTTAAATTTCTGCAGCCACCCATCACTTGCAGTGGTCGTTTAAATATTTTGCTTTTGTTGATTGAACCAATGATATAGCTTCGCCTTCTCCAACAACATTTCAGCTTCTCTCAATGTTCTCCTTTTACCTTTTTCTTTACTTTTTGCAGTCACTTCCAAAATCGGATTTTTGTTTTTCTTAATAGCACAAATTGTTTACTTGGCCACTTCATATCTGTGTGCAAGAAAAGTAACGCTTGCACCTTTATCCAAAATGTCACTTTTTTCAGATAACGTTAACACCTTGCGCTTCATCTTCGATGCACTATGTAACAAACACTAAAGACTTCAAAAAGCTTTTTTTGTATTCGTACGCACACGCTTATTTCGGGGAAGAGCCGATTTTTAATATGTAAGATAATCACTCAACAACTCAATACTCAAAACATTAACAAAATCAACAGTTTCAGGTTTTTCACTTATTTCGGGGAAGAACATACTTCCAATAAGACAAACATTTAAAAAAAATTAACGGTTGAAAGCTGTTCACATAATAGAGATAGGCTGTGTTTACTCTTTAGAACCCCATGTGTTTAAATTTTGTTGTTCACTATTCTGGATGTTCACTATTCTGGATGTGCATATAACCGAGCGGCTACATATATATATATATATATATATATATATATATATATATATATATATATATGTATATATATATATATATATATATATATATATATAAATAAAGCAAATATACGGTTCCTTAAATGCTCAAGAAAATAAAACTAAAGAAATATGTGATACAATTCAAGAAACAAACAAAAAGATGTGCAATGAAATAAAAAAAACTATTGAGAAAACAAACGTCAAAACAAATAAAGTATCATATTCAGATGCATTAAAAGTCAATACAGTGATGCCAGATGTTAATAAGCTAAGCCCGTTAATTATTAAACCCAAAGAAAAACAGAATATTTTTAAAACTAAAGAAGATTTAAATAAAAATATTAATCCTATCGATTTTAAAATTGTTGATGTAGAACAGAAGAAAAATGGATCAATTATCATCCAAAGTGAAAGCAACGAAGAAAGGGAAAAAATTAAAGAAGCAATTGAGAATAATATGAGTGAAACATATGAAGTCAAAGTACCAAATCAAACGGAAATGAAAGTAAAAATAATAGGCATGACATTTAAATTAACAGAAGCTGAAATAATTGAAAAACTGAAAAAACAAAACGATATCCTAAATAAGAGTGATCTGGAAGTTATTAAGTTATTTGATTTTAAAAGAAATGGACATACAATATATAATGCGATAATTAAAATAGACAATCAATCTTACGGAAAAGTTATGAATGCAGAAAAGGTGAACATTGGATGGGAAAAATGCAGGGTTTTCGATGGTACTGAAATTGTGCAATGCTTCAAGTGTAAAGGCTATAACCACAAATCTGGAGAATGCAAAAACCAGGAAATATGCTACAAATGCCATGGAAGCCATAAATCGAAAGAATGTAGCAAAGAAATAATTATCAAATGCATAAACTGCGTAAATATGAATAGCAAATTTAATCTCGGCTTGGACGAAAACCATGTCACGACAAGCAGAGAATGTCCGGTATTCCAGAATAAACTGAATGCCAAAAAGAGAAGAATTGGCATATTAAAATAACAATCAAGGCAAATTCGAGGTATATATACGAACATACAAGGACTCTTAAATAATTATAACCAAATTGTGATAATCTGTGAAACTATACAACCTGAATTTATTATTTTGTCCGAAACGCACTTAACTAATGACGTAAATGAAGAGGAAATACAGCTAGACGGGTATAACCACCATTCAGCACTGTCGAACTCAACAAGAACAGGCGGAACTACAATCTATTTTAAAAAGAAATGGTACGTGAAAAAAATTGCTGAAAAAAATGTGGACTCGAAATATTGGGTATCAGCATATCTGGCAAAGCATGGAAACAACAGATTAATAATAATTGCTGTGTATAGATCACCGAGTAGCGCTGAGACTGAGTTTATTGAGGCATTCGAAGAAATACTAGAGGACATAAATGAAGAACATTGTGATGTAATAATAGCAGGAGATTTCAATATTGACTGGTACAAAGAGAGTTTTTATAAAAATAAAATAAACTGCGTACTTAATGACAATGGCCTTAAACAAGTTATGAATGAATTCACGAGAGTAACACAGAACTCGAGAACAATAATAGACTATATTATCACAGATAATAGAAATATTACGGCTAAAGTAAATATTGAAAACAAAATTTCAGATCATGAAGCGATTGATATAATTATAAATAATGCTAAATGTGAACCTAACCAGAATACATATAAAGAAGTTGAGCTGTTTAAATATAATTGTAATAGATATAATAGAGAAATAATAAATATAAGATATTTAAATGTTAGAAATGATATAAACAACACCGTATGTATATTTGATGGTTATTTAGAAAACGCAGTAAAAAAGTTAACAACAAAAAAGATAATTACTGATAATAATAAAAATATGTGGTTTAATGATGAAATAAGACGGTTAAAAAGGCAAAAAATTAATAACTATCAAATCGCTATATATATATATATATATATATATATATATATATGCGCATTTCCAGAAAAAAGTCCACCTTGATCAAAAAATTAAAAGTTAACAAACAGATTTTTTCCTAATTTATTATAAAAGAGAAACCTCTAAAATAAATTAAATTTAGGAGCTAAAAGCTTTTCTTTGTTTGGATGGTGAAATACTGAGCTACAAATTTGAAGTTCTCGTTTTGGAAAGTGATTCTTAACTTCAAGGACATTTTCTCTTTATAATTAACATTCCTTGGAGCAATTTCATAATAACACTCTTATTGCAAAACTGTTGCTACAAAAATATTTATTCGTAAAACAAACAAAATATATATAATAACAAGTAAAAACGTTATATTCGACCGGGTCGAATCTTAAATACCCTCCAAATATTTAGTAAGTGAATTTGAAATCTTTAACTTGGTGGGACAGAGTTCCTTTATATAATATCGTACGTCCACGCCCACTAAAGGGGGCGGGGTTCAAAAATATACAATATCATGTTTTCCACAGACGAACGTATGGGCATTGCTAGACCGTCTTAGACTTCATCACAATTCTCTTTGGAGGCTATAAAAACTGTATTTTGGCGGGGTCGCTCTGGCAAGGGCTGTGGGGGAAGCATTTCACCTTTGTCATAAAACTCTAAAAATAAATGCTTGGGATAATTATATACAAAATTAAAATTTTTTTTTTTTTGATAGGGTCATTTAGAGGGCAAAGGGGGAGAGGGGGTAAGGCAGAAACAGATACACATAAAACTGTAAAAATAAATGCTTGGGATGATTATACACAAAATAAAAAAATATGTATATTTATTTTTAATAGGGTCATTTAGCGGGCAAAGGGGGAGGAGGGGGTAGGGCAGCAACAGGCAGTCATAAAACTCTAAACATAAATGCTTGGGATGATTATATACAAATTTAAAAAAAAAAATTTTTTTTGGTAGGGTCATTTAGGGGGCAAAGGAAGAAGGGGGGGGTAGGGCAGAAATCAGCAGTCATAAAACTCTAAAGATAAATGCTTGGGATGATTATAGACAAAATTTAAAAAAAACATTTTTTTGTTGGGTAGGGTCATTTAGGGGGCAAAGGAAAGGGGGGGGGGGGGTAGGGCAGAAATCGGGAGTCATAAAACTCTAAAGATAAATGCTTGGGATGATTATATACACAATTTAAAAAAACATTTATTTTTTGGTAGGGTCATTTTGGGGGCAAAGGAATAGGTGGGGGGGGAGGTAGGGCAGAAATCGGCAGTCATAAAACTCTAAAGATAAATGCTTGGGATGATTATATACAAAATTTAAAAAAAAAATTTTTTTTTTGGTAGGGTCATTTAGAGGGCGAAGGGGAAGGAAGGGGTAGGGCAGAGTAGTACCAGGTTTCGTCTCAGCTTCGTCATTAAAGCTTAAAAGTGTTATTTTTAAGGAATGTAGGCTTAAGTAAAACAATTTGTTATATTTTTATGCTATTTTTGCCTATAATAACGCCCACTGAAGTGGGCGGGGTCAAAAAATATTTTTATTTTATTTAATGACTCCAAGTTTAAGGCGTTGGACCGTATTTGACATAAAACTATATCGTTTGCTTAACAGAATAACCAAAAAACTTTAAAAATGATGTTGTTTTTTTTTTCTGGGTTGGTTTAGTTCTTCTTACGGGAACTTTTTTCCCTCTTGCCCGATTTAGCCCATCTTCGAACTTAACCTGCTCTAAGTTTTAAAATATATTTATGCCAAATTTCAAGAGTCTAGCTCTTTTCGTTTGGACTGAATCGTGATTTCCACAGACGGACGGACGGACGGACGGACATGCTCAGTTCGTCTTAGATTTCATCACTGATCAAGAATATATATACTTTATGGGGTCTGAGATGGATATTTCGATGCGTTACAAACGGAATGACAAAATGAATATACCCTCCAAATTCTTTTTTTGAGGGTATAATAATAAGTTTTTTATATAATCTTGTAATATTTATGCCTTTTTCTGTTTTTTTAGCAAAATAAATATCAAGTGGAAATTTTAGTAACGTAACGCCATATCTTTTTTCCTAGAAGAATAAAAGGAAAAAAGATTTTTTTTTTG
The DNA here is from genome assembly GCA_951800035.1 of Linnaemya tessellans. NCBI lineage: Eukaryota > Metazoa > Arthropoda > Insecta > Diptera > Tachinidae > Linnaemya > Linnaemya tessellans. The sequence goes on from OX637535.1 coordinate 76,595,271, forward strand.
ATAACTTGGAAAATAAATGTATATTAATCCAAATTCTACCGAAAAAGTTTTGATTAAAAAAACTTGCCCAATTTGCAGAGTTAAACAACTTTGTTTGTCAAATCGCACTTCCGTTTTTTGTAACGTAACGCCAGGTCATTTTTTTTGAGTATATCTTTAAATCCTTAGGCTCGATTATTTGCATTGTTTTTACTGTCCAATCACTTCTCGGATGTGAGAAAAAAACTTTTTTAAAATCTAGTTTTTTCATGACATAGATTCTTAAAATTTTTATACCATCAGAAAGGAAACAGACCAAAACTAAGGTAGCCGAAAAATGTTGTCAACATATTCACAGTAGTAGGCGTCGCATGCTGCCAAAGGCAAAGGATTTAAGTTAATTTAGAAATAAAAAAAAATTATAATATTTGATCTCATAATAATTACGATTTCTTGAAAACTATTATTGATAATGGACTCCGGTTTTTTTTTTTGTTACGTTGAGTGGGCTGTTGTTTTTAACAAATTGTATTTGCGAACCCTGTATAATTTGTAGTTAGGGTGTTATGTAATAAATTTGAAACCACCATATATTCGTAAAATTTTAAGTTTAATAGTGTATAACTTTTAAAGGACAAAAAAGGAACAAAAATCGAAACCATCCAAAGAAATGTAAAAGTGTTTTCTTTAAGCCTATATATACGTTTGCAACCTCCCGGACCCGCCCGCAGAACACTTTTTTTTTAACGAAATTTCTCAACATTTTTACAAACAAAATTCTATCAGAATTGCTAGTAAATTTTCTTTAGAAACCATTCACTGCCATATGTACAAATTGCAGATAGCAAACGTAGAGAGAAAGAGAGTAAAGTTATTAGTGGTATACATTTTTGACATCCTTTTAAAAAACTTCCTAGAATTTTTCATTGAATGATAGACAGAAAAACTGCCCAGGTTTTGACTGATACAGCTGTATTATGTGTATGTAAAGCAACATCAAGTCAGTTAAACCAAGAACCGACAAAGTCAGTAGATAGTATTGAAACATTTGAATTCGGATTATCACCGCTACATACGAGGATAAGGTTCATGGAACACATACTAAAAATTAGCCTTTATTTGGACTTCGGTTCTTCAGGATCAGTTAGAAATAATGACACCAACAAAGAGAAAAGAAAATTGAAAAAGGAACAGGTTCAAGATGCCTTTGTCAAACAGGGATTAATTATAGATCAAATATAGATCTCCTGAAACAAGGATCAGGATCTTTTTATATCCCGAAACTACATCTGATATAACAGGTGTTGATATAGATGTTATTTCAAAATTTAAAACAATTACTGAAGTACTTGCGTGCAATGAACAAATTAAACCGTTGCTATATACATATACATCCAAATAATCTTAAAAATTTCTTTATCATGGAGAGGATGTCATTAAGCACCATTTATTACCAATTGGAGGTTTATCAGAGGAAACCCAGGAAAAAATAAATAAGGATTACAGATTTTACAGACAACGTAATACCAGAAAAATTTCACGCAGTTCTACAAATAAAGATTTATTTCATATATTATTGGCAACAAATAAAGATTTATTTCATATATTATTGGCAACAAATGAAGATTTATTTCATATATTATTGGCAACGTCACATTCCTTCATCTGTAGCATTCGAAGTCAATGGAAAGTGAATCATTCGGACCTACATGCCGAAGCTAAGGCACTGCTACACGACAGAAGTAATACAGAGCAGAATATACAATATTTACAGGTACAGTGCACAAATATTAATATTAAATATATTTACAATCTATTTATGACTATAAGTAAATATATAATTAAAGGAAAATTAAGTTACTCTGTTTTATTTTAAAATTGACCAAAAAATAAGAAATATGTATGTATTGTTAAGCATAAAGTTAAAATTTGAGCCATCCAAATGAAAATACGAAAAATACCTCAATGAAAATAGGGGCCACCAAAAAGGGTAACAAAATATTATATTGTAACCCAAGATTGACTTGTTTCCCAAATTTCAGCCAAATTGGTTAAGAGGAAGTGGGTCAAAAATGAGTGTACAGATTTCAAACGGAATTACAAACAAGATTTAAGAAAAACAGATTGTAAATTGAACTTTAAGCTTAAATTTCCTAACAACCGCTGTACCGATCTTAATAAAACCTAAACTCGATAAAAGCTTAAGATGTTATCTATTGACTAAAAAAGGAACTACTAATAAATCGTTATTACTTAAAAAGTAAAAAGTAACGTAACGCAAAAATGGAAATGCCCATATATATATATATATATATATATATATATATATATATATATATATATATATATATATATATATATATATATATATATATGTATATATATATATACATATATGTATATATTTATATATATATATATATATATATATATATATATATATATATATGTATATATATATATATATATATATGTATATATATATATATATATACACATATATATATATATATATATATATATATATATATACATATATATATATATATATATATATATATATATATATATATATATAGTGACACCCTAGAAACTCAAAACATCGAGAACTAGTGAAATCTAGATTTTTTTTAAACTGGGTAAAACAGGAACTTCCAATTTTTTTTTTAATTTTCAATTTTGTTAGTGGGAAGCTAGAAAAATGCTGGTGTGATGGAATTTCTTGTTTCCATTATTTTATTTGGCAGCACCCGATTTAGCACAGACAACAGCAAGGTTGCATTTCATAAAACCAATTCAAAATTGGTTTTATCAGATGGCCTTATTTAGCTTTTACACATGAAAGTAATTGCATGAAAGTCGCAATGAACTCATTTCTTCACTAACACATTCAAACTTATTTTACTTTCCACTCAGTTTTGCCCGATTTTTTCTAAAAAGCAATTTTTTTACACTTTGTGAAACTGAAATTACATAGCGGTAAACACTCTTGCCACTTCACAGACATACATATATAAAGTTAAAGGATTGTGTTAAAATAATAATTGTAAATCCAAGTTATTTTGAATATACATGTATATGAAATTAATTATAATAATTTTCTTCAAATATACATAAAGAAGACAATTGATGTATTTTTGTAACAATAATCTCATTAAAAAATTAACAATAATAATTATTTCCAACTATTGCCTTATAAATTTGTGTATGTGATAATTTTGGCAACTCTACAAAACAATACAAATGGAGGCAAAATTAAATTATCAAAGCACAATAAAATTAATTAATTTTTATCGTTCGTACCCAATTTTATGGGATATGAATAATAAATCATACAGGCAAAATGATCTAAAAACTAAAGCTTATGAAAAAATTGGAAAGGAAATGGGTATGGAAGCTGAAATAGTGAGAAAGAAAATTCCCTGGTTGCGTATCACGTACACTAGTGAAATAAGAAAAATTACTAAAAAATTATTTTTTCCTTTTATATAATTTTTTTGGCTCTCAATTTCTAATTGTTTTAATTCTAGAAGAATAGCAATTTTTGCAACTTTTCGCTTCGACATTTTTAAAATGAACTTTGACTTTCCTGTGTAAACGGACAAGAAATTTTCAAGAAAGTTGTCTATTTCATTAAAATTTTTATTTATAATACGTATACAAAGATTTCATGAAAGTACTTTCATGTGTAAATGTAGCGTTAACGTTAAAAGCAACACGTATTAATTTATTGCAGCCATGTCAGTGTGAAAACACCATAAAATATAATTTAATTTGATTGCAAATAAACAATATTTTGCTTTAGAATCTTGGTCTTGTTTTCCTTTATGTCTCTAATCCACAAAAGAGGTTATTGGGTTACATTCAATCGTTAGCAAAACATTTTATTATTGATTCGTTTAGTCCTCAACTTTTGTTTTTGTCAGCGTGTAGCATGATTTCAAAAGATCCTTAAACCGGACCCAAATGTAGAGTTCTGCATTGCATTACTTAATTTTAGCTACAATAATAAACAATAGTTTATTGTTTTCTCACGCCTTTTTCTCCAATTATTTCCTACTTAAGAAAGGATAGTTAGATAATAACTTTAAAATCGCAAAGCTCGTAACCATAGCCATATAAGACATGTTTACGCTCTTTGCTTCCGTTGGCAGAACATGTTAAAGCACAAAACACAATATCAAAAACAACTTTAGAGCAAAGCGAAGATATAGTGCAACCATGGACAGATGGATGTCGTTAAATCGAAAACTGTTTAAGAATATAAAAAGTTTGCATAGTCAATTCACTCGAATTCGTTTAAGTACAAATAAAAGTTTTCCACTGCTGCAAGATTTTTAAGGATTTCGAATAGGTGGAACCTGCTTCGGTTAAACGAATTTTTTAGATATAAAATGTACCTATAAAACCATTAGAAAAAAGAAATGTAAGAGCGGATTTTCATTTCAGATTCATTTATTCAAAAGTATTTCAAAAATATGTTCGATCACACTGCTTCATAGTAGTTTTAATAATATTTCTTGTGATATCCCCATCTTACAAGAAGTTTTGACATCAACAAAATATTTATAATTATAATTGTGGTATTACCTTTTTTGCGGCGACTATGTGGACTGTTATTCTAATGTGGACAAGTACACCCCTTCCCAAAAGAAGAGGAAAGTACTCTGTTATTAAAACAAAAGAAATGTATCAAAAAAATTCAGTTCGCCATGAATGCAACAAAAACCAAAGTATTTAATGTAATTTATTTGAGATGAAGTCTCACCTCCAGTTTTTCACTTCAAAATTAAATGGTATTTGCACTTAAGTTCTATTTAAATACAAAATTAATTTACGGACATCATATTTAAACACAACTTATATCTCCTGCGAAGTATATTTAAATTCAAGTTGAGTTTTTGACACTGTATGTGTTTTTTATAGTTTATTTCCATGCTGCAAGTCATGGTTACTTGGAAATTTGTGAAGCAGCTGTCCATGGAAGAAAACGTTAGTAATTTGGCGGCAATTTTTTTACCATTTAATTGTACTGCCATATGTTTGTTACAATTAAATACCAAGTATAGTTTAAGTCGCAGTCGCAAGCCTCGTCGCCAATTTTTTCTTAAGTGCAGCCAGATCACTGATCGTTTACTTTCTTGAGAGTCTTGCATGTCACCCGCACTAGTGAATTTCAACGTCTACTAAGATAACTGAATAGATTTACAGTTCTTTCGCGGAATGTTCCGTGGCTAACTACGTTGCTACTTCTTATGTGAAGACATAAGTCGTGTACAGTCAGTCACAATAGCGGATTAATGGCATATGGTCCCAATCACCCCTTCCGCACCTGTGCACCAATATTTTGCAAATTTACTTTGCAAAACATTTTTAATACAAATACAAATAATTTTAGACTGTAAAGCTGAAAATGTATTTAAATACAACTGAAGTTGATGGAAAAATTAAATAATTTTTTGCTTAAATAAGAATTCAAAGTCTGGGAGTCAGTTAATTTATCAAACATGACATTTTTGTTGCGGCTAGGAAAATAAAATAGATTCATGTCGGATATATGTATGTAGTTCGTTTGTTGTGTTTCTTAGCATTTTAAAGCCTGCTGTGCTTTTCTTATGCAATTCTCAAATGGTTTCCGAATAATTGTTTTCTGAAGTTTTTGTTATTTTTATAATCAGGTTAAAGACGTATTTCCTATGATTTGGTGTAGGGGGCCCTGCGATTCGAGCATGTTCTCATAGTAAGCCCGCAACAAGTAAAACAAAATTTGTTTTAAAACACAAAGTATTTAAAAAATTAAAGGTATCGAGTTTTACTTGTAAATACATTTATAAATAACTGTTATTTGAAAATCAATTTGTTACTATTCTTTTGTTATATATATGTTTTTGGAATTTCGTACTAACCAGAAAGGTAATAACTTAAAAATATGAATGTGGGAACTTCTCATATTCAATTTTCTTTAACATTGGTTAAATAGTTGATATTCCTACTAACTAGCACCACTTGCAAAAGTGGAAAAATTGAACAAAGAACGCTGATGAGATGGCGTAGCGGCCTCGAAATCAGTACTGATCCGTTCTGCTGGTTTGATGATTATTGAAAATATTCTTAATATTCCAATCTTAATATAAAAAATAATAAATAGAATTTGAACAAATTCATTTATTAATAAAATAATAAAAAATCATATGCAGTCATGCAGATTCGAACTTAAGCCCGTTGAAAAAATTAACAATTTACATAAGAAAGTTCGACTAATAAAAATTCATACATAATATTTTTTTAGTTTTTTGACTGATTTTTAATTGCATTCGCTTCCACATAATACAGTAGGGGAGAGGGGCAAAATGAGAGGACAAAGTAGCAATTTATTGGCCGAGAGAATACAAATTATTACTGGATACGTTAACACTAAACAAATCAACAAAAGAATAATAATAAAAAAAAAACAACAATTTTAAGTGTTTGATGAACAATTTCAAATAAGAAAAATAATTAAATATAACCAAAAAATGTGATGGGAGATGGTTTCAAAACGACTATTTTGAAAAATTGTGACAAATATAATTTTCAATCTCTGCAAAATTTTCTGGTAATCATTTGACGTGCAATCTTATTTTATTTGGTTCCATTGCTCTGCACTTCTAGTTTCTTTAATTTAAAGCTTTTGAGCACCAATATTGCCTTATATAAACGTTGGTTCAACCAAAGCGCAGAATGTCAATTGTAAATAAAACAGAAAGTTTTCAGAAAATTATCTTACTCGTTTTTCTTATGATAGAAGGTTCTATGACATTTAAATATCCTCAAAGAAATCACTTGACCGTAACGGCCAATTAACATGGCCACGACGTGTGAGAACACGGTCATTGAATTTCTGGCGCAAAAGTGCCATTGTTTCGTTGGCTTTCTAGCAAGTGGCAACATCCCTCTCATTTCCTAGATTCATATCCTCATGACTAGAACAACCACGAAGTGCACGAAATGCATTTTTATTTGAACGCCTATTTTCGTAGAAGACCCCTACAATCAATTGCGTATCTCTCCGTGGTCAAATATATCAATCATTGAAACAAAGAAATGTCAAATTAAGTTCAGCAAAAAACTGGACTTTGAGGTCTGACTTACAATTACCATCGTGCCCTTTGATTTTACCACCCTTCATTTATCCTTTTTCTTGAGTTTATTACAGTCCTATGTAATAATTTTTATCAGCTATTGCATACGAAGTCTGTGCAAAAAAATTTTAAAACTTCGAGGGCTACGTTCAATCGAGTGGACAGTATGAAAATTACTGGCGCTAAATGAAAAAATTTTATTAAGAAAAAGATCGAATACTATATAGTTTTTTTGATCTCTGAAAAATATTCGTCTCGAATACAAGTCCGCAGTTTCAGCTATTTACAATGTTTAGTTTGTTTCTGAGGATCATGTAGTGCTTTGTCCGTTCGCCCAATTTTCTGCTGTGAATTATCAAAGAACTTGCATCAAATTTTTGTATAGAAAAGCTAATTCAGTGCTCTTGAAATTATTACTGTGGTATACGATACTTGTACTCTCATGCTAGGAACACAACTGGGACGAACGACGAATTTCGTTCAGTACGACGAATTCGTTCGTAAAAATTCGCTCTATAAATTCGTCGTATGAAACACAATAACGACGAATAAATTACAATAATGAACAAAAAAATTGTAAATTTTGTTACAAATCTTTGTAATCCTCTGATGCCAGATTCTTTAAACATTAAAAAATTACCCCGGTGGTGTGTATTTTTTTCCAGAACAAATTCCTTTTTGTAATTATTTTCTAAAAATTTTTTCTGTAAATAAATTATTCTCTTCATTTAACAGCTGATGGGGTGAACATATGAAAAAGTAGGATATAGGAAGAAAGAATATATTATAAAAAGTGTTCAAAATTAATAAAAATTCGTCCGAATGATAAATTTTTGTGAATTGGTGAATGCATTTTTAGTATGCATTAAAAATTTTCGTGCTGCATGCAACATTACAGTAATGAACTATGTTTTTCTATAAAAAACCAGTTTGAGTATTTGAAACCTGGGCACCTGATACTGTTTTGTTCGTCGTTCGCTAACGATACAATTAGAAATAAGTCTATTTCAACTTTCGCTGAGTATGACGAATTTCGCCCAACGCCACGATTATGTGCATTTTCATATACACCAATGTGTTTTATTTTTAGCGACGAATATTCGCGACCGAAAATTCATCGTTCGTCGCAGTTGTGTTCCTAGCATCAGTCAGAAAAATGTTTTCAGCGAAGGCCGACAAGCTCTGAATCAGATGCTCGTCCTGTAGAAAGCAGCACACCAACAACCCATGAAAATATTGAGAAAGTGAATCGTAATTAGAAAAGTTTCTGAGGATATCGGAATTTCGGCTGGCTCGTTCCATGCAATTTTTTCGGCATGAAGCGTATGGTGACGAAGTTCCTTCCAGAGTTGTTGTTTTTACAAAAAATTTTGTTTCTCCAAACACTACATGCCTTAGCCACTATTTTCATCAGATTTGGTACCCTACGACGTTCTCCTACTTTCAAGATTGAAGACACCGATAGTAACCGAACCACTGAAAAAGTTCAAGGACAAAACAAAAAGTCCATATCTGAACCGCTTCGATGATTGGAAAAAACGTTGGCACAAGGGTACTACAATACACTCTGGACGATGCTACTTTGAACGGCACAAATTTTAAATAGATGAATAAATAAATGTGTTTTGAGAAAAATTCAAATTCACCTTCATTTTTAAACAGACCTCGGATATAAATAACTTTGCATTTTGAAATTTTGCGTTCGCGTACTTTTGTATGCAAAAGCTTTTATTAAGGGTGATTTCGGTTAAATGATTTTACTGGAAAAGATATAACCTAATTGATATGTCAAAGATATATGGAATACGGATCGCTCATACCTGTAACCCTTAGATTTGTGCACATTCTCATTTAATCGAGAGTTGCTTGGATCCCAAATAACATTGGCAGTTAATTTTCATAGTATAGCTATATGTAAATTCGAATCAAGCTTTATCTGCTTCAACACTATACAAAAATCGATAATTATAAGAAATTACGAGCACTTTTGTATGGACATAATTTTACCTACTCGGAATAGTATTTGTATACAGAAGAAGGCAATAGTAGTTCAACTATGATTTTTCCTTTTGTGAAACTTGTACATTTTTAAAAATTCCAATTTTCACATTTCCAAAATTTCTAAAAATGCGATGGCATCAACTACCGATGTAATAATGAAACTAATTGAACGATTTTGTAATAAATTTATATGGAGATGCAATATTTGCAGTCTAATGAAAAGTACAACAGTATTGAGTTTTCCACTCCTGGTTCATACATGTTTACAGGTGTTTATACATATAAATCTATGGGAGTATAATAAAGCACTGCCTTGATGTGAACATTGTGTTATTATAATTCATCATGAACAACGAAAACACGAATTTGCTAGTTGCAGGAGTAATGCATTAAGAGTAGCCACCTTTATGTATCCGCATGTTTTTCAGTGGAGTCGAGATGGAGGGAATGTACAAGTATTTAAGACAAAAATATAATAATTACTGCAAAATTATATGTAATATTAAAACATGCGTTCCAGTTAGGGGGTTTCAATACAATACAATAATGATGTATAACCGTTCACTTTCGGCATTTCACATTCTGATGATCATCATGGTTACATGCATCATTATTTCAATTCGGTTACATTCTATAATGTACAGTGTCATACTGTCCATCAATATTATGACACTCCAAAAATAGCTAATGGTGATGGTCGAAGTTTAAAAAATCACAATGTAGGATCATCTATCGATCATAATAATTTTCTGCTAGTACGTATGCCTAAAAATCGCTTTCCTTGGTAAAACATGATGCTAGGAACTGTTCATCTCGCGTTAGAGGCTTCTCCTACTCTAATTATGCATTATGAATAAAGAATTGCAGTCAAGTAGGCCTTAAAATTTGTTTGCTGTGAATATGCCAACGTATATTGATTTTCTGCTAAGGCAAGCTGGACTTATTTTCTACCACAAAAATCGGATTCATTAATTTAAGATTTCTGCTCAACCTACCGTTAGGCGGAATTAAACGGAAACTCGGAGAAGAAGTTTCACGAATAAAAACTGTTTAAAGCAACTGTTTTCTATTCTAATAGCGACACAACGTATATAAGGACATAAGGAAACATTGTGGTGCATTATGGCATTGTGATATTGGATGTTGTGCGATATAACTAACTGTTCTACGGATACTCAATGTACGAGGTTTGTTAAAAAATTAGGTGAACTTCAATTTACGTCAAAATGCATTTCTTTAACCATCAATTTGTACTTTTTCCTACTCAAAATAGGCCCCCAAAGATGTATTGCAATTGTGCCAGCGCCTGTATCTTTCAGTTCTCTCCGCGATTCGATTCTGTAGCTGAGGGATAATTGCGATGTGTTATTTTTGGCCAAAACGTTACGAAGCAATGACGAGTGACATTATCATAATGCAAAAGTAATGAATTATTTTTCCACAATTGCGGACGTTTTCCTCGAATCGCTTCTCGTAAGTGTCGCATAAGTTTAATATGACCGGCCGCTGATGTCATTCAACAAACCCTGAGTGATTCTCCTGCGGCGGTTTGTTAGTCAAAATTCAGCGATTTCGGAACGAACTTTGCTGTCACAGGATTCATTAACGAAATTTCAAACAAAAAAAAAATTGCCTGACATGAGCCAACAGATATGTCGATATCCTCAACATCTTCTCTAATACTGATTCGCCAATTCTAGATAAAATGTTTCGTCACTTTCTCAATATTTTCGTCGTTTGTTGATGATCCTCCGCCTTTCTACAATTTTCTTTCATTACTATGACAGCAAGTTCTTGTTCTCACTTCATTGCTTATTTTTCATATAAATCAGGTTTACTTGATCAGGTATTGTTCAATTTTCTTTCAGTCCTTCATTTACGTTCATACACGAAATTTTTGTTTCATTAAGTCCAATTTTCTTAAACCTGATGGCGCGATCAGTTTTGTACCTCTTTTCATTACCATTGTACCCATTTTCCCAAAACGACTTGACGATTGAAACCTGTAATGCGATGCGAATGGACAACTGATCGCATTTGTATGATATTTAATTATAGATTCGAAATAAATTCCTTTCGCATCGCATTACAGAGTAACCCCCATGATGTTTCAAAACAGACCTTTCAAGTCGACTCCATAACAGAGGTTTTCTATACAAACGCATATGTTCCTTTAATTGCCTCACTAAGGTATTTAAACATATTAGTTTATATGCTTTCATCGTATAATCACCCCAAAAATATTGACCTTTTTGGCCGAGGTAATTATGCGTTTATTTTGGCCGAGGTAATTATGCGTTTAATACTATATAATTTTTAGCAACCTTGTGGAAATGAGTTTTTTCCTCAAACGAAAAGCACTCTCATACAAACTTGCACTTTTGATTCGTGTATAAAAATGAAAATCAATAGTTATTTCTACCCGAAGAAATAACGCAAAAATCACAAAATAGCAAATAATTCAGCAAAGAGAATATATTAAAAAATCCAGAATTCCCATACTCTCGATTTTTGCCAATTTTTCGACCTATTTTTTATATAATAATACAATATTATTATACAGAGACTCATGTAATATCGCTGATATTGCTATTTTCCTTTGAATATTCGAAAATAATTAATTTTTGTGGTCCCTGAATGCAACAGTTCTAAAATTAAGAGTGCAACTTTTTGATATCATCCATTTCAATGCTTGCAGAAATACTCGAATTAAACGATATTTTTCATAATACTGCTTAATAACTTATAAAGGTGGTAGCAGGGTGCACCCATATAACGGGTGATTTTTTGGCAACTTTCCGTTTGGCAACACTCTGCTGCTCAGCTGTTTTGTGAAACATGTTACTGTTAAACATGTTCAGTTTGGTGTATAATTTAACAATGAATCGACGTACAAACAAATAACGTTTGCCGATTATTGAATTTTATTATCAATTCATGCTATCGTGCACTTCTTGTATTCAGCGATGAATGGTTGAAAAAGCAAAACTGCTGTATTTGTTGTGAAGAGCAGCAAGATGGATCCCGAAAAATGCGCTGTTTGATATGGATTATGGGACGGTGGCATCGATTGTCAAAAACAACGGAAGCGTATACTGTGAATGTCGAACGGTACTTCGAAAGCTCTTAAAATCACCTATTATTAAGAAGTATCAAACGAAACTCCTCGCATTATTAAGTACCTCAGTTTGCTCTTTTCGAAAACAGTGTAGCCACTTTCATGTTTTGCACAATATATTATAGGTATCCAATAAAAATATTAAATTCTTTTACGAACTTCAAATGTTTTCTGCATCCGTACTTTTGTTGGCAACTCTACGATAATAGTTGCCCAAAAAAAAACTACAGCTGATTATAATAGCATACCAATGTTTCCTCTAGCATAAACCTGGCTACTGATATTGATAATGATGTCGTTGTGAAAGATAATAATGACGCTGATGATGGGAAAGAATTTTAAGATATTCTAGAACCTGTTATAAATACAAAAACTCTCATACAAACAATTGTAGCCAACAAGTACTCGAACATACAAGTGTACACTTGTCACATACACTTGTTTCAATTGTTGATCATACTAGATGTATCGATATACATATTTGTTATTGTGGTTGTGCGTCAACAACGTAATACTACACAACTTGATTTACAACTTGAAAATAAAAGAAAATAGAAATATCCATGCATACTTATGTAAGCAAGTGATCGTGAATTTTCATTTTCAATCAAATACAGAACGTTATTTGTTTCTGTTTTGCAGTTGTTTTTACTGCTGGTTTTCGTCGTTTTCATTTATTCATCCAGATGGTTACAAGGCATGTATCATTAAAAGAAAACTGCATACAAAACGTGCAAGTAAGTCGTACTAGTAGTTGACGGTAGTTTTTGTTTTTACTTACTTTTATTTTACAAAAAAACCGCTATGCGATCTATACTTAAAATTCTATACAGTACTTCTTTTCACTCTTACTCTCTTTTGTACAACGACTTTCAAGCACCGTTGTGTTCTCCGTATTCACAAAATTACGAAGTCACTCTTATCTACTCTTTCTCTCTATCGCTCTCTTTCTCCTTTTGACCTTATCTGGTTTTTCTCTCTATTTCGAACGGATCACGTTCTTTACGAGAAGTTAGAGTTGCCAGTTTGGCAAACCTCTTCCTCTTCTTTATATCCTGGGATTTCCATACAAACTTACAAATATATTTACGATAATACATGCACACGCACATATGTATTATTTCAACATATTATTTTTTGTTTTTTTTTTCTCTTCAGTTAGTTTCAATTCTGTTTATACCTATGACAAATTGTTTATAGAAAGCGAGTCTCATTCTACGATCCGTATTGTGTTACAACTAGGAAAATAATTGTGGTTTTCACTTAATCTACAATGAAATCGCCAGGAAAAACTGCTCAACGCACTAATAGACAAAAAATTTTTTTATAACTTGCTATTCATGCTAGTTATTTAAGAAAACTCTCAAAGAATACTTCTCCAATGTCCGGAAGTATTGACTTGCTAAAGACAGACTCCTTGCAGTGTTTGTATTCCATATTAAATAACAGAACTAAATAAATTGGACTTGAGTCGAACTCGTTCTTGAAAGCAGTTAAGCTAGTATCGAACTCGTTCATCCGCTCGTTTTTGACAAGAACCTACGACAAAACCCATTAAAATTACATTACTTTTATCTAACTAGAGATTCGCAATGTCGTGATTTTTTCGTGTCACGCATGAATCACTTGAATCGTGATTAGAAGTGATTAAAATCAGTCGTGCGTGCTTGAGCGTGATTCAAAAATTTAGGACCGTAATATTCACGTACTCAAAATAGAAGATACGTTTTTAAGAAATATATGTATATATGTACATTAGGGGACAACTTTTTTACAATTTTTGAAAATATCAAAATGGCCCTATCCATACCATGCAGTGCATAAAAAAACAATAAGAACTGCATCTTTAGATTGTCGATATCGTTAAAAAAGGTTCCGCGTCAAATGCAATTAAGTTTGGGATCAGTAAGTTTTAAAAAAATAAAAATATTTTCAGGATGTTAATTTTCTCAACAGGGTATAAGTTCAAATCTGCGAAACTGCAAATTATTTTTAATTTTATTTTAATAAATTAACATCCTGTAATACAATTTACATATATGTATAAAGTTTCACTATTAAAATAGAAATTCATACATAATTTAAAATGTTTTGTTTATAAATTCATTAAAATTTAAATTTCCATTTATAAACTTTAAAACTATACCCCCGATTAGTAATGCTAGATGGAATTCTACACATACTAATTCCAAAATATCGAAGCAAATTATATGCAATATGCGAATTTATATGTGGCCATTGGTACAACATTTAGTTTTCAGACCATTGTTACAATAAAAATGACTTCGAATCCTTAAACAAATCATTATCGGGCTTTACTAATGTTCAGAAATGCTTTCTAAGACATTGGGTAAAAGATTAATCAAGAATTCTAAAAACACAATTCCCCCAATGCAAATCAACACGAACTCTTCATATTTAGTTAATTTCACTTAACAAAGATAGTTTTCAGATTGTGATTTTGATTATAATCATATAATTACATGAAAAATGAGAAATGTAAATAGTTAAATAATAAAATAAAAAATTTTTAAAAATAAAAAATTTTGAAAAAATAAAATAAAAATCTTAAAGGGCTTTCAGGAATCGGCTTGGACGCGGAACGTTTTTTCCGAAATGACCTGAGGAAACATTTTTCGGTTTCAGCACAACATCGGCTACAGCGTGGTGATAGGGCCTTATTATGGTTGTGCCCCTAATGTACATACATACACACAATTCTATGTGCTATAGAGATACGAGTACTTGCTCTCACACAAGAACAATTTTACTGTCACCGTGCGCTATTTTGCAAAATTTTGCGTGATCGTGAGCGCCTTAAATCTTGTCGTGCGTGAGCGGTCCTGTAATAAATTTGAGTTTCGTGATCGAGAGCTTGATCACGAAACTCAAGAGCTTGATTTTACTCACGCTCACATCTTTAAATCAAACCCATGTTATTTATATGTGTTTAATCATAGGTTCTTGTCAAAAACGAACGAATGAACTAGACTTGGATCGAACTCGTTGCTTTTGGTCGTTGATTGAGATTTATTTGCTGATGGTTAAGCAAATAAATCTAATTTAAAATTAAATTTTGACAACTATTTGTCAAACAGTAAATTTCAGTTAAATAGCCTTGGTGATAAGTTTTTGTCTATATCGATGCAGTTGAATGTACACTTGTGTCGAACTCGTTCATCCGCTCATTTTTGACAAGAACCTATGATCAAACTAACGTAATTTAAAACGGCGTGAATGAGGTGAACAATCGTGACACTAGCTATGAGTAGTTTTTATAATTATATAATAAACCTTTTTCCTTACCATATATCAATATTAGCATCTGAGAGATAAGATCAGTAAATCAAATAATGGCTAAGGGGATTAACGAGTTCGACACAAATTACATTCGTTTGATTAAAAGTCGTCGTTTGAAGCGAGCGAATGAACGAGTTCGGCCGAAATTCACAACATGCTGACTGCATCCAATTTAGACATGTATCAAAGAGTAAGCGGATGAAGGAGTAGGAGTAAGATCCAACAAAATCCAGTTGAACTAACTCACTGATAAAGCCAAGCAGTGTTTTGAATATGAAACTTTATCTAGGCCCGCCAACTTCACTTATTAAGAACCGTAAGTAATCAGAGAGTAAATTGAAGATTAAAAAACGATGCTTTGATTATCGATGTAACTTTTAAAACAACTGGGTATTAGTTCCTGGTAACTCTGTTACAAGAAGAACAAAAAAAAAACACAAAACAAATTTGCAAATATTTTTTTATTAATCCATTAACGTCTAACACTTGATTTATGTACAAAATAACAGCTGATATTTATTCAGAGCATTGAAAACTTATGAGAGAGATATCAATGAGTCTCATTATGGGCGAATTTAATGATGATGATGACGTTGGCAATGTATGGTCAATTGATTAAAGTCTATCGATCAATGGGCAAAGAAAATGCAATCAACAATAATGTTAAGCAAAACGCCTCACAGATCAACTCTAAACAAACAAACAAACCCAACCACCAGTTTGTCAGTCATGCAACCAATCGATCGACAAACAAGATCATTGTTGCTGTTTTATATATGTTTCTTGCTGTTACATTATGTTGTCTTGTTTTCTTCAGCATTAAACAGCGCCAAACCTGCAATATCCAAACATAACATTTTTAGTCTTCTTCTGTCTTCAGCTATATGAACGCTCATACTCACAGATCGGTTGTTAGGTTAGTTGGCTTGTTGGGTGTGTTTGTTGGTTTCCTAAGCTGTTTCGTTGCATGTATCGTTGATGGGTCGGTCGGCCGTTTGATCATCATGTATCCACTTGCTGCCACTACTACGTGTTCATGATTACGATTCATACGAAGTGGAGTATTAGTTGATGGTGTTTCGTTTGTTATTGTTTTTAGTACTCGTGTATTTTAAGTATTTGTTGTTGATTTTATTTTCAATCATACGTTCATACACACACAAAAATTATTATTGTTATTAAGTGTTTGTCTTTCGTCCACAACAAAATCATGACGGACGAACGAACTGGCGAGCTTATGCTCCCTCTCATTAAATTTGTTTTGTTGACTTGAGCTAAACCGTAGTATGTGTTTGATCGTCGTTCGCTCAGCTCATTTCGTTCAAATGGTCGCACTGTGGCGTTAGTCTTTAACGAAAGCGGATACGGATACGTCCATACGCGGTTTCCACAACGGTTTATATATGTATATCAAAACCGTCTAACTAAAATCTATAATACAAAGTATTTTGTCTTGCTAACGTTCAGTTTTTGCTCATGGTTTAATGTGATCGTATGGTACTTTATCTTGCGGCTCAATTGTGATTAATCAGAAAAATTCTTAAAGAATTTTCAAGAAGATCTTGTTTGAAATGCAATATTTATTATTTGTGTTATTTATTTGTTAAACAAATAAATTTTTATTTAATAAGACAGTGCCATATTCTAAATGTGATCTTTGGCGATTCCTAAAAGGAATGAAAAATTCAATTAAATAATATATTTATATTGCAAGAAATACAATTTGTTTGCAATAACAAATGCCAGTTTGTGGATTAAATTCAAGAGACTTTTCCACGGACTTATAAATAATAAGGTAGGAAAATTTTTAGTGTATAACTGCTTAACAAAACAGAAAAATAAATATTTTTTATTAACAAAAATTGTGTGGATTTCACTGAAGAAATTTCACCTGCGTAGTACAAAACATTTTATAAAATATATATCAGAAAATCTGTTTTAATCTACTACATTCAGTTTTCTACAATATAAACTTTTACATTTTCATACATCCGGCTATCTTAAAAATGTTCAATATGTACGAGTTCTAAATTACGTGCATACATCAGGACACGCTTTCTTAAATAAAACATAATTTATATCTGCCTGAAAATGTGTCAACAATTACATATATAAAAAAATAGTTTAAAATAAGATGATTGTACAATTCCACTTTGTGTGACAAGAGTGACCAGGAAAAATAATAAAAATTGAGAAATAAGACTCAAATAGACTCTTAAAATACAAAATTATGACTTTGACACCTTTCGCCTTTTTCTGATCAGTGGACCACCTATTTCCCTTTTTATTTCTTTTTCCATATGAGGGACATAAAGCCCAAGAGGTCTAAGTGTTGTTTTCAAAATGAAGTTTACACAAGGAATTATTAATTGATGAAAGGGAAATCCAGAGCATAAGCGATCAATTGTAAAAATGATTGGCCCTTGGCCCTTGGTTCTGCGAAATAGGCAGTGCTCATACATATTTGCATCAAATGATATTGCATTCTTTTAAAGAGGACTACTCATATTTAAGAACACTAAATTTAAAAAAGTTTGAACGACCAGCTTTAGTGAAAACCACTAGATCGTGTGAACCATCGTTTTTTGTAGGGAACTCATCAAGTCTATAGAAGAAATCACTATTGTATGCATCATCTAGTCAGTGAACAATTACCTTCCACAGAACGCAATATGTTATATCAAAACTTCTAATGACATTAGAGAAGTTTGTTAAGGTTCTATATTTTATTGGCATTTAATGGAAAGTCTTATTCACAATATGAAGAAAAAAACGATTTTTTGAAACAGTTTTTTCGCAAATCATTGCATAATGTACGAAAATCGTAGTTATTTTATTTAGTTTTTATTTGCATAGTATAATTTAATCCCATCAATGACGTGTTTATCGTCTCAGCCACGTCACCATCTAACAAATCAAGTGTGCAAAGGCAACATGCACATGAATGCATACAATAAGCATTTGGACACTAATGGAGAGAACGTGTACATATGCACAGAAATTTTGGCAGGAATAACATAAGTTTCGGATTAAGTATCTATATATTTTTAATGATAATTAATAAAAAATAGCCTATTCTTAAATTCACTCGCAAATTCAGTTATGGAAAATAATCTAAATCTAAAGAAACGATATTTTATAAAATTTAAACAAATAAATATATACTTTCTTATAAGTTCATATGCCTGAATTTCATATATTTCATAAAACCGATTCCAAAAATAAAAAAAAAAATAACTAATAAAATATTTCAAACAAAATACATTAAATATTTCCATGTGACAAAAACTTAATATTGCCTCAAGAGGAATTTATGAATTTTCTTACTACCTGCTGGCTGTCCCTACTGCCTTTCTCCACTATATCCTCGTCTCGTCCATTTCCCGCCTTCGATGTCTGGCTTTCCATGTCCACCTTTATGTACGTTTTTATATAATTTTAAAGGCGAGTTAAAGAGACAGAGCGCAAAAAGTTAAATTCCTTTCCTTTGCACAATTTCAAAATTGGGAAGGCAGTGCACGTGGTCACATGCACGAACATGTGCATAATAATTCAGTTCCTCTGCCTGCGTCATGTTCCTGTCTTGTTCAAGTCGATGTCTGGTAGACATGTAGGGTTATAAGACCACACTTCAGCCTGATCGAAATTATTGAA
Organism: Linnaemya tessellans; assembly: GCA_951800035.1. Taxonomy (NCBI): domain Eukaryota; kingdom Metazoa; phylum Arthropoda; class Insecta; order Diptera; family Tachinidae; genus Linnaemya; species Linnaemya tessellans. The sequence continues at coordinate 76,614,444 of OX637535.1, forward strand.
TTATATTTTAATTGGTCACTGAATATTACTAGCAGCGAATGAATTTAATAGAAATTCTACTAAGAGCAGAGGAACAGCACTCTCCTTAGTCGGCCATGCAACTACGGTTTAGTCGCGAAGTATGCTTGAGAGGTTGAAATAGATATAAAAAAATGTTCTATGTCCTTCTTTGCCCATCTGTCCTCTCAATGCTATCCCTTCCCATTCAAGTTCCGACGTAAGGCACTGTATATGTCTGGGACATTCACGACTGCTGGTCGAATTTAAAAAAAACAAGTAAAAGCGCTACATTATCTTAAATACCCTTTACTGATGTACATCTGTAGTATATGCTCACATATCTCTCATACAGCTTTTTCATCTCTCTGATTGTCATTATTACTTTATTTCTTTCTAAAACAGAAAATAGATTTATATATATATATATATATATATATATATATATATATATATATATATATATATATATATATATATATATATATATATATATATTCATTCTGTGTACCAAAAGAACATAATTTTGTTATTCAGTTACTTTCATACTTAAGAAAAAGTTTAAACTTTTCAGCGCGAAAGCTGCACTTTTTGGCTTTTCTTATTTCTAACACCAATGAACGTCTTTCAAAAATATTACATATGTTTAATTGCATCCAAAGGTATAAAATAGGTTTAAATTACATAAAAACCAATATTAGCAACTTATTTGGTTAACTTTATGTACCAAAAAATTTCGATTTTCCAACCCTGGTATCGAATTTTAAATTTTTCTGTTTTTAATAGCAATTTAATTCTTGCTGAAGCTTAAAATACTTCAAGTTCGCCAAAAAAGCAAACAAAAGTAGTAGTGATAATTTTATGTCAAATATATTTTCATTCTCAACCCTGGCTTAAATTTTTTTAATAACTTTTGTTTGGGGTTTTAACTTTTTTTTTTGGGGTTTTAATAGAAATTCAATTCTTAGTGATATATAAAATAGGTATACTTAATACAAAATTAAAATTTTTAACCCTTTTTAAGACTTTCAATCACCAAAATATATTTCAATTTCCTAACCCTGGAAAGGAAATTTAGATTTATTTAAATTTTAATGCCAATGTTATTTTCCTAATTTCTAAAATAGTTCTAAATAACAAAAAAAAAAATTCAATTTCCTATCCCAGGAAATATTTTGTTTAGTTTTTTCGTTTTTCATATAAATTTGGTTCTTTCCAAAATTTGCTAATTAATTTTGCGTCCACAAATAGGTGTAGGCTTCCCAGTTCTGGAACAGAATTTTGAACTTTTATGAATTTCAATACCACTGTTTCTGTCTAAGTTCATTTCCAATCCATCTATCCATCTGGGGCTTGGGAAAATCCATTTCACCTACAGACCGGCAGACATCGCTCATACTTTATAAGGAATATATTTTATAGGTAAATGACATTTATTTGTTGGTGGACAAGCAATGTCTATATGCATTTCATTGGTGCTTTACCAAATCATCAGTAGACTTTAACCACAGTTTTGAAAAGTTAAAAACCTCTTATCTTATGCACATACTTATGAATACAATTTGAGAATTCACAATTTGTAAATTACAAATTATTTTCAAAAATCACATTAGAATAAACTTAGTAGGCTTTGAAACTCAGTCGAAACTAACCCAACAAGTGAATTATATTCGATATGAATCTATTTTTTTCCTACACCATTATACAATTAAAAATCCACTGGATAACAAGAAAAGTATTTATAAGTTATGAAATTTTTATTTGACATATTGTTGTCACAATTCTATTTTAGAGGTAAATGAAATTTATTTGTTGGTGTTTAACTTTCCAAACCTGTGGTTAAAGTATACTGATGATTTGGTAAAGCACCAATGAAATGCATATAGACATTTCTTGACCATCAACAAATAAATTTCATTTACACATAAAATAGAATTGTGACAACAATATGTCAAATAAAAATTTCATAACAGTTTCAGAATATATATGCTTCATGGGGTCCCATATTAATATTGAGGAAATCACACACGGAATGACAAATCTTTTTGTGAAGGGAATAATAATATGAGTACGGTAGAACTATAAGACTACCAGATCTAACCTGTACAATATCTCATATTGATACAGTGTGCTACTCAACGATTACTTGCAGGGAACTACGAACAGCACAGTATCCTCTTTAAAGACAACAAACGGTTCAAAGTTCAATTTACATATTCAGATGAGTGTAGTCCAGCAATCGATATGCGCCTTAGATTGTGTGTACCTCTCGCTGCAATATTAGATTATCCAACAAATTTTTACTCCAAAGCAGTCATACTATGTGAGATGGCATTCGATAACTCAATGGGGGCTTATCATTGTGACATTCGTGTAATCGTGTAACAACAGCAAAGTCTTTGCAAAGATTCTCAAGTACGGTATTTAGCCAGCAGCTTGGACCTCTTCTTACAATTGAGTGTAGTACGCGTTCTACTAATTTTTAACAAGGATTCACAATCACTTCTTATTTAAACCTGTGGTTATGATGATCAAGATGAGCTGATAGTTGTAAATATCTTCAATACCTTTACATTTTGTAGAACTACTCATATAGAAAATGCTTATATTTGTTCATTTTTAAAAATGAATGCATGTCGCTTACAATGTTAGCGTTCAACATTGTAAGCGACATGCACTAGAACAAACATAGAAAATAAATTTTAGAACATGTGGAAAATTTTACACAAAAGTATTTTGAAGAATGCGCCTTAGTAAGAGGTCCGTTCAACAAATAGGGTGAATTTTCAGTTCTCCCAAAAAATATTTATTTATTCATCAATTTCTATATTTTTCCTGAAAGCAATTCTTTTCAGATATAACATACAAGTGCCAGTATTTTCTTCAATCCACGAAACAGTTCTGAGATGCACTTTTCAGTATGTCCTTGAGCTCCCTCAGCGATTCAGTGTCGGCTCTCGCGTCTTCTTCTATTGAACTTTGTATTCGATGTCATAGCCATATACCCATGATTAGTCTCCAGACATTTTTAAGCATACTCGTTTCTGTAACTACTGTGAGAACTTCTCGTTGTTGTCATTCTGTAAAACAAAGGATAATTCAGTAGATATTTCTTAACATTTTGCATTTATATTACATTTATATAATGCTAAATATATTATTTTATGGATTATCCTACAATAAATAGCATGACAATCATAATTATTAATTTTTTTCGTTGTGAAAAGTTACGGAAACGAGGCATTCAGTAATCGCTGGGCGTTTCCCAAGCCACGCTTCTTTGGTCAAAACAGTGATTTCAGAATTACTTCAGAATCAATTTCATTATTAACTGCATTACGTAAGTCAACCGATATTCCGACTTCCTCAACATTTCCATCGAATCTTGAGGTGCCTTCTTTTAAAAGTTCTGCAACTTGTACATATATATTTTTCTGTCTGCTCTGTCAAAAATCCAAGTGTTTTTGATCGTGACCATAGTGGGTGATTTTTTATTTCAGTCGGTAGAACGATCTATATAATTCAATGTTTATACATGATTTCAAGTAAATGTTGACGACGGCTGCGCCTCAAATCGTTCATACACTATGTTCCATTTTGGAATACCATCTCTAACATATCGGCCGGTATCTCATGAATAAATTCTTCAATATTGACTTATAGTGCGTTAACCGTTGCGGGGTTGTTCTTCTAGGAATGAGCCTTTGCATAGGCCCGCAAACAATAGTATAAATGCATTAAACCGCATTATCTAGGCGGCTAGACCGCTTTCCAGACGTAAAATAAAATATTTATCGAAACAATTGGGTCATTGTTTCGCGCAAACTCTTGTTGAAACCGCATGTCAAGTCAGTCCACTTCCTCCATTTTGAGCAAAAAGTAAAAGAAATAAAAAAAAAAATTTAATCATCGCACGGTAACGTTCCCACCTTTGTAGTCTTTGCAAAATTAAGAACCGTCCAATAATCCATTTGCAGTGCTTCTGGCTGTAGTACTCATTCAACTAGAAATGATCCCGATGTCCTTTCTGAAACGAGCAAGAATTTTGATAATAAAAATAAATAATATGCAAGCGTTGTTCGTTTGTAAGTCCATTCCATAGTGGATTGGAAATGTACTCAAATAGAGTGGTATTGAAGTTCAGAAAAATCCGAAATACGGTTTCTGAGCTGGGAAGCTTACACATATTTCTCGACGCAAAATTAACTACCAAAAACCACTTATGTTTTGTTTGTTTGTAAATTAAACCTATTTCATACCTTGGGAAGCCTCAAATGTATATTAAAAACTAAGAATATTAAAAAAAAATTCAGGGATGGGATATTGAAAGTTTTTTTTTTGTACATGCAATATTTTGAAGCACATGGAAATGACCAAAACTGTTAAAAATTTTAAGTTTTTCTTAAATAAAACCACTTTATACCTCATGAATATTTGCATTGGTAAGAAACAAAGTTTTAAAAAATTAAATTTCCTTTCCAGGGTTGGGAAATTGAAAATTTTTTTATACATAAAAGTAACCAAAAAGGCAACCGTTAATTTTTTTTACTAATTGAAACTATTTTATAATAAAAATAGATTGGCATTAAAAATTTTAAAAGTTCTTAATTTTGGGTTTTCAGTGAATCAAACCTTTTTTATACTTCGCTAAGAATTAAATTGGACTTAAAAATTAAAAATTCGATTCCTGGGTTGGAAAGTCGAACATTTTTATTACATAAAAGTAGCCATATAAGTTCCTAATTTATGTATTTTGGAATGAAATCTTTTTTATACTTTGAGAAGAGTTAAATTGTTATTAAAAACCAAATAAATTTAAAATCCAATTTCAGGGTTGGAATAAGCTTCCTCCGAAAAATTTAAACGTTTTCTTATATATAAAAATAACTGTATCAACATTTTGTTTTTTTTTAATTAAACCCACTTTCTGTTTTAGAAAGAAAGAAAGAACAAATACATCTGTGAAGGGTATTGAAGATTCGACACAGCCGAATATAGCACTTTTACTTGTTTCTTTTGAAGAAATTTATTGGATTATATGTAGATATAGCTGTTGCCTTTGCATTTGGCAGTCGAACGAACCAGAGATATATACTTTATCTTAATCCAAATGGAAACAAATTAGTTTCTTTTAGGTATTATAAGCAGATGAGAAAGCATGTTTGCAGCAAGATTCAGTCTTAATATATAATTAGAAAAATAAAGATAAACTTATGCAAATGGTAGATAAGGCATTTTGAGATTAACACTTAGCAATGATCGTATTAAGAATCACTTTTTATACCCTTCACAAAAAAGTGAAAGGGTATATATAGGTTTGTCATTCCGTGTGTAATTTCTTCGATATGCACATGGGACCCCATAAAGTATATATATTCTGGATCCTTATGAATAGCGATGACGATTGAGCGATGTCCGTCTGTCCGTCTGTCCGTCTGTCCGTCTGTCCGTCTGTCCGTCTGTCCGTCCGTCTGTACGTGAAATCGGTTTTCCCAAGCTCCCAGAAGAGCTAGAGACTTCGTTCTTGGACCGTTGGATTGGAAATGAACTTAAACAGGCTGCTATTGAAATTCAGAAAGATCCGAAGTATGGTTCCAGAGCTGGGAAGCTTACACCTATTTCTCGACGCAAAATTTTTACCAAAAATCAATTATTTTTTTTAATGTTTGTAAATTAAACCTATTTCGTGCTTTAGGGAGCCTCAATGGTCTATTAAAAACTAAAAAAATAAAAAATTTTTTCCAGGGATGGGAAATAAAAAAATTTTTTTTCGGCTTATTCCGTATTTTGTAGTACATGTAGTATCTAAAATTGTTAAAAATTTTAAGTTTTTCTTTAACAAAACCACTTTATACGTCATGAAGATTTGCATTGGCAAAAAAAAATTTTTGTTTTTAAATTCAAATTTTACTTCCAGGGTTGGGAAATTGCATTGTTTTTATAAGTGAAAGTAATGAAACAGGTCTAGCCAAGCCCCCAGAAGAGATAGAGACTTCATTCTTGGACCGTTGGATTGGAAATGAACTTAAATAGAGTGGTGTTAAAATAGATAGATTCAGATAGATCCGAACTATGGTTCCAGAGCTGGGAAGCTTGCAACTATTTCTCGACGCTAAATTTATACCAAAAATAATTTATTTTTTTTAATGTTTGCAAACTAAACCTATTTCGTGCTTTGGGAAGTCTCAATGGTGTATTAAAAACTAAAAATATAAAAAAAAAAATGTTCAGGGATGGGAAATAAAAATTTTTTTTTCGGCCCATTCCGTATTTTGTAGTACATGTAGTAACTACAATTGTTAAAAATGTTAAGTTTTTCTTTAACAAAACCTCTTTATACGTCATGAAGATTTGCATTGGCAAAAAGAAAAGAAAATTTTAGATTCAAATTTTGCTTCCAGGGGTGGGAAATTGAATTTTTTTTATACATGCAAGTAATCAAACAGGCAATCGATGTTGTTGTTTTTTGTTTTTTTGCCAATTAAAACAGTCGTATAATTTAGGAAGAACAAAATTGGTATCAAGAATTCAAAAATAAAAAATAAAATTTCGAATCCAGGGATGGACAAGTGCAATATATTATGGTACATGAAAGTTACCAAAATGGTAAAAAATTTGCAATTTTTTGTAAATAAAACTACTTTATACTTCAAGAAGCATTGCACTGATAAAAAAAAACAAACAAAAAAAATTTAAATTTCGTTTCCAGGGTTAGAAAAATTAAATTTTTTTTGGTACATGCAATATTTTGTAGTACATATAATAACCAAAATGGTTGCAAAATTCGACTTTTTTTTAAACAAAACTACTTTATACCTCATGAAGATTTGCATTGATAAAGAAAATTTTAAAAAATTTAAATTTCGCTTCCAGGGTTAGGAAATTGAAATTTTTTTAAACATAAATGTAACCAAAAAGGCAATTGACGTTGTTTTTTTTGCTAATTAGAGCTGTTTTATAATTCAGGAAGAACAAATTTGGTATTAAAATCTTAAAAATCAAAATTTCGACTCCAGGTTTGGACATATGATATATTTTATGGTACGTGAAAGTGACCAAAAAGTTTAAAAATAGTATTTTTTTGTCAACTAAAGCTATGTTACGCCTCACTAAGAATTGCATTGGTAAAAAAATAAAAATTCGCTTCCAGAGTTGGAAAATCGAAATACTTTTCGTACATAATAGTACATACATAAATTAAAAATTTTGTGTTTTTAGTGAATTAAAGCTATTTTATATATCAGAAAAAATTAGATTAGTATTAAAAAATTAAGAATTCGGTTCCAGGGTTAGGAAGTTGACATTTTCTGATTCATAAAATCAGCCATTTTATTTGTTATTTTTGATTTTTATGATGAATTATACATACTTTATTTATCAGAAAGAAGTAATCTGGTATTAAAATAAAAACCAACAACATTAAAAACCAAAGACGATTCTACGGTTGGACAATTAGAACTTTTTGGGGTACATGAAACGGATTTTTTGTTTTGTTTGTAAATTAAATATATATAATATTTTCGAAAGACGTTCATAGGTATTAGATATAAGAGAAGCCAAAAATTTAGCTTCCTAGCCGAAAAATTTAAACGTTTTCTTAAATATAAAAGTAACCGATAACATTATTTTGATATTTTAATTCAACCTACTTTCTGTTTTGGCAAGAAAGAAAGAAAGAAGAATTACATCTGTGAAGGGTATATAAGATTCGGCACAGCCGAATATAGCGCTTTTACTTGTTTTAAGATTATCATTCAATTTAATTTCATTGACAATCACATGTTTAATAATTGTGTCATGTACTAAAATTTTTATTCTTCCAGAATTATTTAAAATTTTGCAAGTACATAGCTATTTTGTTTATATATTTCTACTTATCGATTAAATCGCATGGAATAAAAGAATGTTCTATTTTTAAAATTTTGTATTTAAGATTAGGTTCAATGAACTATTTATTATTAATAAACAGATTTGTTTATAATATTTTTAAATCGCTACGGAAAATATTGTGTGTCAACTTCCCAAAACCGCTAGCAATAATTTCATAATAATGGATCACATATATCTACTTAGGTTGTCCACAGTTTTTTAAAAGTTCGATGTAAATAAATGACACTTGTCGTGCAGATATGGTCGGCTTTAGAGATAAAGGTATGTTCACACTGGTCAAACATTTGCCCAAAGAAGCAGAACCACTAAATACTGATGTAAAATATTTTGATACATAAAAAATATTTTGGCGCAAACACAACTAATGGACAGTGTCATGGAATCTAATATTATTAGAAACTGTTGTCTGAATTAAAACGTTTGTATTTAGTGGTTACGGGCTTTTGGGCAAATATTTGCCAAGTGTGAACGTGCCTTAAGAGCTATACCTAATAATAAATCTAACAAACTTGTTTCAGTTTGAGACTTTCTTATTATGTAATTACAGGGTTTAAATTAGACCTGTGTCGAACTCGATCGCTCACTCCTTTCTGACAAGAACCTATGATCAAACCCATTTAAATTACATTGGTTTGACTAAAGGTTCTTGTCAAAAACGAGCGAATGAACGAATTCGACACAAGTCTAAAGAAATATGTTATTGAATATAATTGCTTTACTCTTTCTTAATCACAAACAGTCTTAGTGGGTATTGTGTGAAACATATTTTTGTTTTATATCGCTTTTCAAGCGCTGTCTGCCAAACGTATTAGTAAATTGCAAAGAAATTCAAAAGCTGTAGTCTTGTTGTTGGTCCTAAGTTAACAGAAGATCTCATTGAAGACTAAATACTAAATACTTTAAAATTTTATAAATAAGAAAAGTAATTAATAATATTGGATGCCATCTAAGGAAACATATTTACACTTCGTTTTAATTACAATAAATTTTTCTTTATTATGCTCTTCGGTCATGCTCCTGCACGCTCGCAAGATTTTATATATTACTTTGTAATCACGATCCACATGAATCACTTGTGGCACAAAAATAAAATTCCATTGCTTATCTCTAATTACGACAAAACTTTGTTATAAAAAAATAGTCATTCGTATTATTAAGATAAAATTTTTTTATTCAGTGTCAAGTTCAAGTCTGCCATATGAAAACATTTTTTTAAGAATTTTCATTAAATTCAAATTATTTTATTAAGAGAGAAATATTTAGAACATATTTCCTATAATCATCAAACTAGTAGATCGGATCAGTACTGATTTCGAGGCCGCTACGCCATCTTGTCAGCGTTTATGTCCGCTACGCCATCTTGTCAGTCTTTAGTTTTTTGCGAATATTTCTTAAGAACTCCTCTTTATGACCCCAAGACTTAAATTATGTAGTAGTTTTAACATTTGCTTCTTTGGTTTGCGCAGACGGAGGTACCTATGTAGTTTATAACTTTTTTATTTATGCAATTATTATATTTTTTTTAATACATTATATTATTGGGGAATTTTTTGCAGTTAGCTTTTTAAAAAATTTTATTATGTAAGTGATGTCCATTTTTTTCTTCGCACGTACGTGTCTTTTTAGTATATTTTCCATAACTTTTCGCAAAATTTCGGATGTAATGGCCATGATTTCATTTCGGATGTTGAATTTTAGTTGGAGTATGGTTCTTGGTTTGTTAACGTACACTCCTTCTTTCAAATATCCCCAAAGAAAACTGTCAGGAGCTGTTAAATCTGGTGAACGTGGAGGCCAGTTAAAATCGCTTGTGCGATAATTGTGCTGTGTCAACAAAATAGACTGTTGTTTTGAAAAATAAAACATAATTTTGTTCAATCGTGTAACGATTCATAATTAATTCCCCAACTCTTCTTCAGAAAATGCTGAAGAAAGAATAAGAAAGAATAATAGTTAAAAAAGTTATAAAAAATTCGAAACATATAGCTCATTCTGCACCACCCTGTATAATTCCTACAATAGATCATATAACAAGATTAAAATAGAAAAATTTATGGAATATAATTGAGGAAAAAGACGGATACATGATTCTTTTTCCATAAGTCGAATGCATATTCTAAGTTGTAAAAGTGCTGCAAGTTATCTTTCGATCAAATAAATAACATTTAAGGCAAAAATACACTTTAACAATTGATTCATTCCAACTATCGATCCATTGTTTTGATCTTTCCCATTTTCAATACTAATTTATTTTTTTCCAATATATGTACATATATGATATGTGTTTGAATACTAGAGACAAAAATAAGTTTTAATAAATGACTTCAATAGTACAAAAAAAACCTTATAATTCTAATTTGGTCTATTTGATGCTGTTTGATTTCTTGTAGCAATTTTATTCTTCCTGAAGCATAGACTAGTTTTAATTAACAAAAACAAGACATATATTAATAACCTCATTGGTTAATTTTATGTACCAAAAAAAAGTCTCAAAATTCTTCTATTTTATGTTTTATTTTTTTATTTTGAATGCAAATTTAAGTCTTCCTGAAGTATAAAATAGGTTCAACTAACATAAAATTGTAACCTTTGCTAGTTACTTTTATATGCCAAAATAGGTTTAATGTTTTCAGCTCTGGAAACGTATTTGGATTTTGGTGGTTTTCAATATCATTTTATTTAGGACCATTTCGTTTTCAGTCTAAGAATGCAATCTATAGATTGGGAAAACCCTCATGTACAGAGAGACAGAAACAGGTTATTCGACTTCCCTATTAATAAGGATCCAGAATATATACTTTTTGGGGAATTACATATAGAATGGCACCACCCTTTCAAAAGGTGAACAAAATCTTGGATATTGTGTGACTCATCTTTATAATATGGATAATGGTTGACCCTAAAGTTCACATCTGCAACTTCCCACTGATTTTAAATGCAAAGCTATTATTTTAGTTTTCATACTATAACTTTTGAATGAATCATCTAGAGTTGCGCTTTTTAGCTCACTGGGCTGACCGCTCTTTTCAGCTCAGCTTACTCTACTGAGCTAGTTCATTCAATAGCTGTGATTTCGATTACAAAACTCTGTCAGTTTTTACTTCTTTTAGTAACTCAGTGATTTCCACAATCAACTCTAAGAAATTACCGTTTTTTTGTATAAAAAACTATAAGCAAAGCAAAATATAAGTTTTCACTTTGAAATAAAATATTTGAAAAAGCGTAATAATATACAAAAATATGTACATAAGTATGTAAAAATATATAATCTTGCTTAGTTGGGTTTTTTATGAAAATAAAACAGCTTCAGTTTTATTAACTATTTGCATTATTGGTAAAATTTCACATAAAATCCAAATTCATATAAAAAATGCCAACATTAAAAGCAGTTAGCTCTGAAACTCTTAGCTCAGTACTGAGCTAAAATTGTCAATTGTAGTGAGCGCTCATACAACATTTAAAAAAAATTGTGGTAGCATTACAGATAATGATAAGGAAATATTAAAACCGCTCAGCTCTGAAAGAAAAAACGCTCAGTACTGAGCTAAAATCGCTAATTGTTTCGCTCAGTTTACTGAAACGTTCATTTGATGTAGTCTTTTGATTCCTATCAATAATCGGGACCAGTAATTGTCCAGATTTTTAATTTCGGAGGTTTTTAAGAAATCACGTTTGCCGAATTTTTTCGTTCGCGAAGTTTAATGAAGTCATCAACGGACTTTGACCGGGTTAGTGCCAATCAGTACCAAGCAATCGACCGCTAAAGTCGTTTAAAAGTTATTCCAAAAAAAAAAATCATTTAACAAAATTTCAAGTTTTTTTTGGATATTTCGATTCGGTTTAACCGTTCAAAAGTTATAAAAGGGTCACATACATACTTACAGACAACACATAAAAAATAATTGAGGAATAATAACGTAATCATAGAAAACTAGTAGTTCAAGTAAACAATTAAATTACGTTTAATTACAATTACGTTAAGAGACATACTCTTATCAATAATGTTATATAATTTTTTAAGTCATCACAGATTCTACGAAATGGATCGGCATTTACGTAATTTGTGGTATATTAAATGGCAGTTGGTTGACCAAGAAATCGGAACAGATGTCACTATTTATGATTTTAATAATAAATGTTACATTTAAAACTTTTCTGCGACTCTATAATGTAGGAAGTTTAATTAGTGGTAGTCTGGATTCATAGGATGGATTAGGTAATGCGAAGAGTAGAAATTGTTTCTGTACTGACTCTAGGCCATCACAGTGAATAATATAACCAGGTTCCCACTCGACGGAGCAATAGTCCAGAATAGGTGTGACGAGCGAAGTACAAAGACGTCTCGTTGCTAAATGATCATTAAATTCTTTGGGCCAGCGTTTAATGAAAACAAATACACCGCGAGCCTTATTAATAAATGTATTTATGTGATTTTAAAAATAATTTCATGATCAAAACGAACCCCGAGATCAAGAAACTCATCGACACACTTGAAGTAACTTTTCTAAAAAATGCATATGTTTACATTTGTGAAAATTTAAAGCCAAAATAGAAAATGAATTCAGGCCACGCTATAGATATGCTTGGCTAAGTTGACTATCTCAGCTCAAAGACATTTTGACATCAGCGGCATAGATTAGTATTTCAGAATATTGTACTGTGGATGGCAAATCATTAATATACAGTATGAAACGAGTGGGACCAACATGACTGCCTTGTGAAATACCCGAGTTAACTTCAATAGTTCTAGGATGAACGTTGTTGAACCGAACTCATTGCTGTCGGCCTTCTAGATACGATGAAATCCAATTTAAGGTCCTGGTGAAGAACTCCATTATATATGTATATAGACTCTTCAATAAAAGTCTCTGATTAACTCTATCGAAAGTAACACACATACATACAGACTTAGTGATAATCAAAAAAGCTTCTTATAGATCAAAACGTCGAGATCTGATGAAAACTCAATTTTTCCAAAACGGAGTAAATCCAGTAACTTCCCGATTTTTTGAAAATATTCAACTTTCTTAGCGGGAAAATAAAAAAATATGAATATCTCTTAAAGATGTTTATTTTTATACCCTCCAAAAAAGAATTTGGAGGGTATATTCACTTTGTCATTCCGTTTGTAACGCATCGAAATATCCATCTCAGACCCCATAAAGTATATATATTCTTGATCAGTGATGAAATCTAAGACCAACTGAGCATGTCCGTCCGTCCGTCTGTGGAAATCACGATTCAGTCCAAACGAAAAGAGCTAGACTCTTGAAATTAGGCATAAATATATTTTAAAACTTAGAGCAGGTTAAGTTCGAAGATGGGCTAAATCGGGCAAGGGGGAAAAAAGTTCCCCTAAGAAGAACTAAACCAACCCAGAAAAAACAACATACTTTTTAAAGTTTTTTGGTTATTTTGTTAAGCAAACGATATATTTTTATGTCAAATACGATCCAACGCCTTAAACTTGGAGCCATTAAATAAAATAAAAATATTTTTTGACCCCGCCCACTTCAATGGGCGTTGTTATAGGCAAAAATAGCATAAAAGTTTAACAAATTGTTTTACTTAAGCCTACATTCCTTAAAAATAACACTTTTAAGCTTTAATGACGAAGCTGAGACGAAACCTGGCACTACTCTGCCCTACCCCCCCCCCCCCCTCTTCCCTTCCAAGCATTTATCTTTAGAGTTTTATGACTGCCGATTTCTGCCCTACCCCCTCCCTCTTCCTTGGCCCCCCAAATGACCCTACCAAAAAAAAAATTTTTTTTTTAAATTTTGTATATAATCATCCCAAGCATTTATCTTTAGAGTTTTATGTCTGCCGATTTCTGCCCTAGCCCCCCCCCCTCTTCCTTTGCCCCCAAAATGACCCTACCAAAAAATTTTTTTTTTTTAATTTTGTATATAATCATCCCAAGCATTTATCTTTAGAGTTTTATGACTGCCGATTTCTGCCCTACCCCCCGCCCCCTCTTCCTTGGCCCCCTAATTGACCCTGCCAAAAAAATTTTTTATTTTAAATTTTGTATATAATCATCCCAAGCATTTATCTTTAGAGTTTTATGACTGCCTGTTGCTGCCCTACCCCCTCTCCCCCTTTGCCCTCTAAATGACCCTCTAAAAAAAAGAAATTTTAATTTTGTATATAATTATCCCAAGCATTTATTTTTAGAGTTTTATGACAAAGATGAAATGTTTCCCCCACAGCCCTTGCCAGAGCGACCCTGCCAAAATACAGTTTAATACCCTCCAAAGAAAATTGTGATGAAGTCTAAGACGGTCTAGCAACGCCCATACGTTCGTCTGTGGAAAACATGATATTGTATATTTTTGAACCCCGCCACCTTTAGTGGGCGTTGACGTGCGATATTATATAAAGGAACTCTATCCCACCAAGTTAAACACTTCAAATTCACTTACTAAATATTTGGAGGGTATTTAAGATTCGACCCGGTCGAATATAACGTTTTTACTTGTTTTAAGTTAGTTTTGTTTGATTGTTCATTGTAAATTGTTAACCAATTGAAATTTTCAATTGCTTGGACATAAATAGCAAAAAGTTTTTGATCTCAACAGCCGATGGCTCTGGATAAAGCAAAGAGAAAATGGAATATTTGCAATAATAATCGGCAGGGTTGGGGAATTTCGTGCTAAGCAACAGTGATTTAACTTAAAAAAAACATAAGAAGTTCTCATTTTATATTTCGTTAAAAACATTGGTTAAATACCAATGGAGCAGTGTAGCGTAACATTGTTTATTAACGTGTATTTCGCATGTGTTTACTACATAAATGTTAAAACAGAACTGACATTAGGGGCCAATCGCAAAATTTATAGCATTTTCTGATAGGAGGATTACTTTTGGAAAAAGTTGAACAAAGAACACTGATGAGATTGCGTAGCGGCCCTCACCACTCTTTAGAAATAATTAAAAATTCATGAAAAATATAATTCGCAGATTTGAACTTGAGTCCAAATACAAATTCTTATCTTAATAATAAAATTAATAAGTTCAACAAATAAAATTTACATTGATGTTTATTTTTCTATAGATCGAACTTTAATCATATTGTCGCTGCGGACTTATTCGATGTTTGTTGCATCATTCGTAACTAAATCTTTAATTATGAGCGGGATTACATCATTTAGCGTATTAAATTTTAAGGACCATGCACACTTTAAATAAACTTTCAACTGAATTTTGAAGAAATTAGTTTTAACGACTTTTTTGTGAAATTAAACTAAAAAACAAAACAAAGAAATTCACGTGCTGTAGTGAAAAAATAAAAACAAAAGAGGAAATGAAAATATAATGATCTCCGACAGATATTTTCCAAAGCTGAATTGAATCGGGGGACGAAAATGTGAACAATGGGAATGCTAAATGATTTAACGAAACATTGGAGACCTCTGAAACCGGTGCGCATTCTTCACAGCATTTTGAAAACAGTCATTTTCAGTTTCATGTGCAAAACCAAATAACGAATTTGTTCTCACTTAGAACACTGAAGACAGAATTAAGTAGATTAAGCTTTCAAATTTTTAACGAGGTCAACTAAAGCAATTTTATTACGGAACTTGCATCTCGTTTCGATTATTTTCTAACGATATCAAAACAAATTACATCATCTCCCAAAATATCTGAATCAAAATTTTACTCTATCACTTTTTAATTTATTTTAATTTGGAAATTATAATGTCCAGATATTTATAAACAAATATTGAATGATTTCCAAAAGAGGTCAACCTAACGCGCGTGTATAAATCGGACAAACTTCAAAGACTTTGTGCTCAGAAGAAAACTTTAACTTCTAAACAGAAATTAGTATCATTCGCTATTTTTGTTAAATCCAAAACATGCTAACAAAATTTAAATAATTTTTAAATAACATTCGTAAATTAATAACAAAATAAATTTCAACATTCCAGATTAACTTTTCACTTTTGTTCAATTTTGCAAAAAGTTAATTTTGCTCTTCACTACATTAAGATTTTTTGATTTACGTTACTGGATCTCGGATGTTTTAAAAAGAAATTGGATAGGTCAACATATATATTTTATTGGTATAGCAATGCAGGAGCGATGTGATCCTGCCACAGTACTCGCTCCAAAATAGTGGTTTGTAACATAAAAAAGTATATGGCCAGTTGAATCGAAAAGTAGCTTCTCTCTTAAAAATATTGAAAAAACTCATTCAAATCTGTTGGATGATTTCGAACGTAAACGAAGTTCTGCCTTCATCCGATGTACTGAAGGCACGCTGCTTGTGGTCCTTGCATAATTTCCATGCAAGAAATACTAATAACTAAATACGAGGATCAGCCAATAACTTCGTGATTTTTTTAATAAAGCACTGGTATTTATATAAGAAGTTATTATATTTTTCAACAAAATCTCTTATTGGAGTCAAATCTCTTGCCGCTGATGCATATCAAACAAGAAATAGTCAACCGGATCTATATCTGGAGAATAGGGCGGATGAGGAAGGAATTCTTAGCACCATTCATGTATTCTCGCATTGGAAACTACACATGTGTGATTGATTGTGAGCGAATGCGACACCCGTCTTACGGAAAGTTTTCCCATACTCAACTGGTCATTTAAAATTGAGACCACTGAGTCTCTTTCCACTTTCAATCTCCGATTGGCTAAAACCATATCGTGAATTTTTTTTTCATGAAAATGGATGGCGCAGAGCTCATAATATTTATCGAGCTTAATCTTGGTTTGAGTGATGGTTTTTTTCCGCAAAAAATAATGCTTAATGAGCACACGAAATCTACTTTTTCCCATTTTCTTCTAAAAGCGCGGTACACAATCTAAATGACGCAGCTTGCTTAAATTTTGGCACTAGTCAACTGCCAGTTGCCTGTTGTCAGGAAACAGTTACGGACTTATTGACACTTTCTTTTATCCATGAAATATTATTAAAAAAAATTTTTTAATATATTGTTATAGTCTTATGAGATTAGCATTACAGTGCAGAATATGGCTTTCAATGCACGAGCGCCAATGTCAGTGCACACAAGCCGATTTCTTGACATACCTCACTGGTAAAACATTATTTCATCAATAGCAGAAAATCCTAGGCAAGGAAACTGGGTTTGAAAATATATTAAAACAGAAAATCACTTTTTTAAGAATTTTCATAATGTTAAAGTATTTATTTAAAATATGTAAAATAGTTTTAATTGTAAAGTGCATTTAAAAACTTCTTAGTTTTTCCTACAAACAAAAACTGCTGTCGTACAGTTTCTTAATTAGTTGTTATAAAAAGTAGAGAAAAGGACAACATATACACCTACATATTTCTATGAGAGTTTTAATTTATTAGGATCAACTTGTGTATTAAAACCAGAATTTATTTAGGTTCCAGTGTTTATGTAAAATCACATGTTTATGGTTTTAATATTAAAAGAAGGTTATAACTTCCGGTGTCAGAACACTTTTAAGCATGTGAACAACTCAAACGGTTTAAGAAAACGACATTAAAATAGTGGGTTGTATGATCCGAAATAACAAAAAACAGAAACGATCGGTCAGTAATGTAAAAAATAATCCGAAAATGTAAAATCAATAATTTGGTATTTATTCATTGGAAAGAATCAGCATTATTTTGCTCAATCTCTTCTAAAACTTTGGCAACTATTAATAACGGCCAAATACCCCGGTATTTATAACATATTAAATTACTCAAAGCTTCTGAACAATCATCAAAATTGCTTTGTCATTGTTTCAATTTTCCAGTAGTTAAATTGGAAATAAGCTGCTCCAAACAAGTAAAAGTGCTATATTCGGCAGTGCCGAATCTTAAATACCCTTCACAGATGTAATTCTTTTCGTTTAAATGTTTCGGCTAGGAAGCGTTTCTTTTTTCTAATACCTCTGAACGTCTTTCAAAAATATTAAACATGTTTAATTTAAAAACAAAAAGTAAAAATCCGTTTCATGTACCCCAAAAAAAACCCAAAAATTGTCCAACCGTAGAATCGTCTATTAGATTTTTTTGGTATTTAATACCAATTTAACTCTTCCCGAAGTATAAAAAAGATTTCATACACAAAAAACCGAAATTAGGAACTTATATGAAACATAAAATTATGTAGAAAAAAAATCAATTTTACAATCCTGGAACAGAATTTTTAATTTAAAAACTTTTAATACCGAATAAATTCTTAGCGAAGTATAAAATATGTTTATTTTACTATATAAAATCAAAATTGGGATAAAAGTTCCTTTTATGTACCGGAAAATTTCGATTTTCCAACCCTGGAACCGAATTTTTAATACCAATTTAATTTTCCCTGAAGTACAAAATAAGTTTAATTCACTAAAAAACAAAATTTGGAATTTATTTGGGTACTTTTATGTACCAAAAATTTCGATTTTCCAACCCTGGAATCGAATTTTAAATATTTTAATGCTAATTTAATTTTTTCTGAAACACAAGTTAGGTTTAATTCACTAAAACAAAAAAAAATTGGAATTTATGTGTGTACTTTTATGTACCAAAAATATTTCATTTGTCCAACCCAGGAGTCAAAACTTTGATTGTTTTAAGATTTAAATACAAATTTTGTTCTTCCTGAATTATAAAACAGTTTTAATTAGCAAAAACAGCAACGTCAATTGCCTTTTTGGTTACTTTTATGTAGAAAAAATATTTCAATTTCCCAACCCTGGAAACGAAATTTTATTTTTGTTTTTGTTTTTTTTTACCAATGCAACTCTTTATGAGGTATAAAGTAGTATTATTTAAGAAAAATTTACAATTTTGGACCGTTTTGGTCACCTTCATGAACCATAATATTGCACTTGTCCAACCCTGGATTCGAAATTTAGATTATTTTGGAAATTTTTGATACCAATTTTGTTCTTCCTAAAATATCAAATAGTTTTAGTTAGCAAAAAAAAACAACGTCGATTGCCTTTTTGATTACTTACATATATGTATGTATAAAAGAAAGTTTCAATTTCCCAACCCTGGAAGCGAAATTAAAATTTTTTTAAATATTTTTATCAATGCAAATCTTCATGAGGCATTAAGTAGTTTTGTTTCAGAAAAACTAAAATTTTGTAACCAGTTTGGTTATTACATGTACTACAAAATATTGTTGCATGTACCAAAAAACACCTTAATTTTTCCAACCCTTTTTAAGAAAAATTTAAAATTTTTAACCATTTTGGTCAATTTCATGTGCTATTTAATATTGCACTTGTCCATCCCTGGATTTGAAATTTTTGAATTTTTTATACCAATTTTGTTCTTCCTAAGCTATAAGACAGTTTTAGTTAGCAAAAAAAACAAACATCAGTTGCCTGTTTGATTACTTTCACGTATAAAAAAATTCAATTTCCCACCCCAGGAAGCAAAATTTGAATTTAAAATTTTCTTTTCTTTTTGCAATGCAAGTCTTCATGACGTCTAAAGAGGTTTTGTTAACACGTTGGCTGCCAAAGCCTTTTCAGAATTTTGATCGTTCAATAGCAATGTAATTTAACCATTTTGGTCACCTGAGGCCAACAACTTATTTTTGTTCTATTTTGTTTCTTAGTGCCAACTTCTACTTAGTTTCCAACTTTTTTATTATCCAAAAAAATACCACTAAAAAAACACAGCGGCCATGGGAAATACAACAAAATGTTCACCACAGGCCAGAGAATCTAAATTCCATGTAAAATTCCATTTAAAATGTACAAAAACGTGCGACGTGGCCTCAGGGTAACATTTAGGTGTCGCATGAAAACGTGCGACGTGGCAGCCAACGTGTTAAAGAAAAACTTAACATTTTTAACAATTTTAGTTACTACAAAATACGAAATGAGCCGAAAAAAATTTTTAATCTCCCATCCCTGGAAAATTTTTTTTAATTTGTTTAGTTTTTAATAGACCATTGAGACTTCCCAAAGCACGAAATAGGTTTAATTTACAAACATTAAAAAAAATGATTTTTGGTATAAATTTTGCGTCGAGAAATAGGTGTAAGCTTCCCAGCTCTGGAACCGTACTTCGGATCTATCTGAATATCAATACCACTCTTTTAAGTTCATTTCCAATCCAACGGTCCAAGAACGAAGTCTCTAGCTCTTCTGGGGGCTCGGGAAAACTGATTTCACGTACAGACGGACGGACAGAAGGCCATCGCTCAATCGTCATCGCTATTCATAAGGATCCAGAATATATATACTTTATGGGGTCCCATGTGCATATCGAAGAAATTACACACGGAATGACAAGCCTTCACTTTTTTGTGAAGGGTATAATAAGGACTGTATGCTCAAGAATTTTTTGTGTGAGAGTCTTACTTACGGCTTATAATTTTAGCCTTTTAAAACCTTCATGGCCACTCTTGCAAAGCCACATAGCAAAAACAGTATTCGATATGCAATTAATAAATAAGCGTAGAACGCCAGTAGTTAAAGTAATTTGTGAACTAATTGCCCAAAAGTGAAACTAACTAAACAAAAAAATTTCCTCTTGATAATCATGTAGGAGTTCAGAGAGGCTATACGAATTATCGCCTATTAAAAAGTACTTAAAACAACAAAATTAACAGGCGAACAACACTTTAAGTGTAGCCGTCATAATAATGAAACAAACGAAAAGCCATGTCCGATCAAGGCAATGGGTGTTCGTTCATTATATGAAACCAGTGGAAACCCAAATGAATAATAATCCAAAAAAGTGTTCTGGGTGGTGCAAAATTTCGTACAAATTCAGCGCCTGTGCAGTATGAACAAATAATACTCAGATTTCTAAAACTGTTTGGCTACACAAAGCTTATTCAATATACATATGTCGAGAAAATATATCACTCAGTTCTCTAGAAAACTTTGCATTATAAAGTGCTTAGCTCAAGTAAGTTGATTGATGATTACTCTTATGCAGTAATACAAAACTTAATTAAAAAGTTTAATAAAACAATAGATATACGTGGTATGTGCAAGATATAAGGACAATTTTAAATTTCTCAAAAGATTTTTATTTATTCATTCAGCCGTTTTTTCATGGGTTCCTTAGTTACGAGTTGTTTGTCAAAGTGCAGCTCTTTTGGAAGAAACTTCACTACCACACGCTTCATGCACGAAATTTACAAAAAAAAAGCATTAAACGAACCAAGCGATATCCCTCAGCAACTTCTCGAATAGTGATTCGAACATAACATTTTTCTTCAGTTTTTCAACATTTTCATCGGTTATGATCTTACATGTTCTTGACCTTCTTTGAAAACTTTGTAGAGATTTAAATTTTTTATCAGACTGATAGTGCAATTAACGAATGCCACTGTCAACATTCCTTGTGCTTTTGAGCATTAGTTCCATTTTTTTCTAAAAAAAAATTGTTGCACATATTTTAATAATTTTTTCGAAAATTGCTGAACACGCAAAACTCTTCTGACTTTTATGACTCTCACAAACAAAGTAAACATGCTAAAGAACTGCGAACAGGTGTTCACGAGAAGTGTACCAAATTAAAATAAAACGCTAAAATTCACGTTTTTCGAACGGACCTCATACCTGGGTTTTTCCTCTAACAGTTCGTCGTTAGAATTCCCTAAGCAATTAGACTCCAGCAGCTCGATCTTAAGATACTAAATTATGCGAATACGATTGGAAGGACCATAAATAAATTTCGGTCCGTTATTTTAATAAGTCTTCCTTTTAAGATTCTTATCTATTCCTCTTTGAATTCTTTTCGGAATTCACACAACACAAGTTCTCATGCATGTTGTATGTATGTAGATGCATATGTCCGTTACGAATGAGAAAGCAAATTGTTTCGATGGCACGTCATAGAGTATATACGTTTCTTTTCGTTCGTCTCTCTCTCTCCTATAAAGAGGCAATCTCATTGACAAAACTTTCATCGTCTGTGTTCAGAGCTTTCTCGCAACTACTCTAAGATAACTTTTATAAATTGCTTGCTTTTAGATGGCAGAGTATTGTAATGTAAAACCAGGAGCCAAATTACCGCATTCGATATCGTTCGAAATTTCCATACAATTTAAATACAAATTTCGTTCGATATCGAGTGCCGTAATTTGCCCCCAGGTTAATTAATTCTACTTATGACTTGCCTTTAATTTGAGATGATGACAAATTTATATTTAGGGCATGACATCTTATATTGCACGTTCATTAATTGCTTTAATCCAACCCGAGTGGTTCTCAAAATCTACTCCTGACAGGAACTATATCAATGAAATACATATATTATCTCCTGTTACATAAATCACTGAAGTGTATCCCCAATTCGGTCCAGCTATGCTACAACAGTCTTGCTTCTGTTATTATTTTTAATTCCGTCAAAGCGCTGCTGCGGGTCAATGTATTTTAAATGATTGCTTATTTAATTTGTTTTATATTTGTGGTCGTATTTTTATTATCATTATCCAAAAAAGTTTACATTTGCACAATAAATATAAAAAAGTAAATTATGCTTGCAAAAATTTATATGACATACAAGTTTTAGGCGAATTCTTGTGATATTAGAGTAAATAAAAAAGTAGTTTTATTATATTTTTATGAGCGCGTTACAAATAAAACATCAAAATAACCCAAAACTAGTCTGCAGCGACAAATTAACCCAAAATTTGGGTGGAACGATAAATTAAGTTCAATGAACCAAATATTGCATTTATAAAAATTTCATATTATTTGACTTTGGCGATGTTACAATTATTTCTGTATTTTAAAACTAATCACGTTTAAGAATAAATATAAAATATTTTTTATTTGCTTGCCGATGCTAAATTACCATATTTCTATATTATTTTATTAACGTTATTATGATTAAAGAGGACGGGAGAATAGATTTTTTATTAGATGGGATAACTCGCTCATTAGCACAAGAGTCTTCTCTCCTCTGGGATAGAGTTTTGTTTACAAGTCGTTTCTGATTTAACTGATATTTTCTAAATAAATAATACGATGTTTAAGATATGCTTTGTTCTTTGTTAAACTAATAAAATTTTGTAAAGAAATAGGTGGTTACTCGTTTTTCATATATTCTTTAGCTCAATCGCGTTTGGTTGCGCACGCAGTTGATTTGCTTCACATTCTGCATTTCTTCACCTGAAATTGCTGTTTCGATAGTTATTTTGATGCCATCAAATTTAAATATTGCTAGGATCGGACGCACGGTGGATGGTCGAAGTTCAACCACTTATCGTTTGCGATATTTTCGTTTAATCGTTGCACAGCACAGTTTAAGAGCCCAACAAACGCACTTGTTGCGTTTCTGCCCACAAATAAATATATTGCAGACTCCTGAACACATGTGTGTTTGCAAATGCAAAACGAAGTAGAAAGAGTTTGTTCTGGCTTTTCAAGAAAATTTAAAGCGGTTGCTTAAAGCGGCATGGCCACACATCAAACTGACGCTTCAAACTCTGCTGTTCTTTGATAGTGTTAGTGAAAAGAACTCACACGTATGGTTTGATGTGAGTTTGAAGCATATCAAAACAATTTAGATTTTCACTCTCAAACTGAATTTTACCAACACATACACAAGTTTGAAGCATCAGTTTGATGTGTGGCCATGCCGCTTAACATTTTTATGCATAGATCTTAGTAAAATATTTATATTGTGCATACGAGTACCTAGACGAGAGTGCATTTAAAATCAAATATATTTCACCAATAATAGTAGACGTTAATATATTTAAAAGTGTACCAGCCTCGATAAACAATTATTAACTTCATTCGTGGTTGATCCTTTAAGTGATATAAACTCTATTCCCATAGACAATTAAATTGTTTTTATGTTAATGTAAGTTTGTATTTGGCATCGAACTATTTATTGGAATATTAAATTCAATTAGGATTGATCGAACATCAGTTTTTAAATTCAGAGAGACATGGTAAATATTCCAAGGGACAAAGAAAAGTCAACATCAATTTAATTAGCCACGACAATTTTACAGAAGAGTAGAACAGCTATTTTCGAAACTGCAACTCTGCACAGGAATTTAAAATCTTTTACTATTGGTTTCTAATTCTCGTATACAATTTCCCAACAGATTCAACTGAGTCACCTAATAAGTGGTGAAATACAAAAAATACACATGACTGCTGAAGCTGAAAACTACCTGAAATTATCATCTGGTTGTAGATGAAATTTAACATTCAAGAAAATTATTGCAAGTAACTTTTCGAATGAAATGTCATTTCGATTGCTCTGCTCTGCTTTTCGATTCTAAAAAGCACGCATAAATACGTTTAACAACACTGAAAACGCAAACACACACAAATGTTAACAATAATGTTTTTTTGACAAAAAATGATAAAAGAAATATGTATAAACAGTTGGTAAAATACTTTTTATTACTCATATCTAAAGGAGCAGACAAGAATAATATATACGCCATTCGGAAAGAAGTACGAGTGCGTGTGATCAAAAATTATCAAAGAGAACGAGTTCGAACCAAGCAAAAATAAAAGGCCGACAGCGAATGATTTTATTAGACTTGTGTTGAACTCGTTCATTAGCTCTTTCTAAATAACTTGTTTTAATCGCAGTTTTTATAGACTTGAGACGAATTCGCACATTCTCTCGTTTTACACAAACCTATCAGGCCAATGCACAAGCTGTTACACTAGTTTTAATGAACGAGTTCGAACGCAGTCTACTTTTTCATAAAAAACGCTGAACGAGTTGGATCTAAGTCCAAAGTTTATATTACAACATCGTAGTTATTTTATACGTAAAGCTATAATAGATAATTTGCCTACAAAATCAGAATAATAAGAATTTTTCATTATTTTGTTTTACAAGTGTTTTCCAAGAACGCTTCTGTTTTGGACATTGTTGTTGCAAGCCGATAAAATGTGTTGTAATTGCATGCGCCTTTCAAAAGTGCAGGGCGCGTATTTGGTCTCCTCAAGTACGGAAATTGTGTAATAGGATCCTGGAAACTCTTCTAGAAGTGTAACGACCAATCTACGCAACCGCAACTATCAAACTTAAATACGATTTTTATTTCTCCAACGTACGTGAGTGGTCGGACGCTCACTCATTGTTGCTAGTCAATTAGACAACCACAAGATTGTTTTTTGTCGAGTGTTAGGCAGCAGCAATATTGTTGGTTGACTGACAGTCTGTAGCAAAAAATGTTAGTCTAATGTTAATTTTACGTACACAGATATTTGCTAATAGACAATAAAATAAAGTGTGCAAGCATAAACAATTTCTGTACTTACTTGAAAAGTTTATAACTTAAATGATGGCTTGCGTTTTGAACATGAATAATAGTTTGTTGGATCATAAAAACTAATGAATTCTTGCTTCACTTGAAATCGGTTTCTAGAAAATCATTTTTAATTAGCGATCAAACATGCGTGTTCGTCGGCTAGAAACACGTGTTTTAAAAACGTTTCTGAATAGTGTTGTAGTTCAATGTTTAGTTTCATCGCCAAGTGGCTTGTCAAATATTGCCGCAATGTGGTGAATACTTGACTTAACTGCGACTGGTTCATCCGCACATCAACCCGCTTAAATTATATTGGTTTGAACCCAGACTTTGGTGAAAAAATAATGAATGAACTTTGGTGAAAAAATAATGAATGAATGGACTAATGGTTAGTCAATACTCGTAGATATTTAAAAATATACAATTTTATTTACAAAAATTATTTTTAAATAAAATTACTTTTGAGAAAGGCTGTTTAATATTTTTTTCCAATTTATTTGTAATATTCGTAATTTGACAACACTTTAAAAGAAGTAATGTGATCAATTCAGACGTTTATAGCTAATTTTTATACGTGGTTAAAGGCTAGGAAAATGTGGAAGTTAGGACAAGAGCTTAAGTAATCATTCGTCTTTTAACTTCCCGCTAAGAAAATCGCAAATTTTCAAAGAAGTTATCGGTTTTACTCTGCTTTAAAAAATCTGGTTTAACAAGATCTCGACGTTTGAGCTTCTAGGAAGCTTTCCTTTTCCGCTTATAACTTTTAAACGGCCGAACAGAGTTCCAACGGGTGCTTTCAAACTTAGACTTCATGTGAATTGGAACCGTTTCGGACCGGTAGATTCCGAGAAATATCAAAAAAATATTTTTTCAAATGTGGTTTTATAATTTACGTTTAAGAACGACGAAGGTCTCCAGAAACCGGGCCAAAACTTCCAAAAAAATATATATATAGTTTTAGACTCCGACATTATATACATATGTGATCAATTAGTGTTTTCGATTCTTTTATAGATCTCGAAGAACTACATCATTCCCGGCTGAACCATTCAAAAGTTGCAGCAGTTTCTTCACAGTCTGACATTTTTGCAACTCTAATTGTAGTTACAAGACGTAGAAGCCCATTAATGAAAAATATTTTATAGTGCAATATTTATAAACAAATTTTATTTTTGAAAAATTTTTAACACTAAATTTTAATATAATTGTGCTGTTTATTAATCTAAAAATATATATTTTATTTCATCATTACAAATATTATAATAGTACAAATTTTAATTGATTTGCTTATTTGTAGCTAAACCCATCCAAAATATGGGACACCCACTATGGCTAAAGAGCTAAAATTTGGTAAACAAATAAGTCTTAATTGTATATATGTCCCTCCGAAACATGGGGTTCTTTAACCAAGCTATAGAGCTCAAATTCGGTGTACAGCTATCAGTCCAAAACACTATTATAAAACAAACTTAAAACAAGTAAAAGTGCTATATTCGGCTGTGCCGAATCTTAAATACCCTTCACAGATGTCATTCTTTTCGTTTAAATTTTTCGGCTAGGAAGCTAAATATTTAGCTTTTCTAATTTCTAATACCTCTGAACGTCTTTCAAAAATATTATATACATATGTTTAATTTACAAACAAACAAAAATCCGTTTCATGTACCCCAAAAAGTTCTAATTGTTCAACCGTAGAATCGTCTTTTATCGTCTTTCCAACCCTGGAACCGAATTTTTAGTTTTTAAAATGTTTAATACCAATTTAATTCTTAGCGAAACATAAAATATGTTTAATGCACTGAAAAAAAAAACCAAAATTGGGAATTTATGTGGGTACCAAATGTATGTATCAAAAAATTTCGATTTTCCAACCATGGAATCGAATTTTTAATATTTTGATACTAATTGAATTTTTTCTGTTATATAAAATAAGTTTAATTCACTAAAAACACAAAATTTGGAATTTATGTGGGTACTTTTATGTACGAAATATATTTCGATTTTCCACCTCTGGAAGCGAATTTTTATTTTTTACCAATGCAATTCTTAGTGAGGTGTAACATAGTTTTACTTGACAAAAAATTAAGATTTTTAAACTTTTTGGTCACTTTCATTTACTATAAAATATTTCATTTGTCTAACCCTGGAGTCAAAATCTTGATTTTTAAAGATTTTAATACCAATTTTGTTCTTCTTGAATTATAAAACAGTTTTAATTAACAAAAAAAACAATGTCAATTGCCTTTTTGGTTACTTTTATGCAGAATAAATATTTTAATTTCCCAACCCCGGAAACCCAATTTTAATTTTTTTACCAATGAAACTTGTAATGAGGCATGAAATAGTTTTATTTAAAAAAAACTTCATATTTGTAACCATTTTGGCCACTTTTATGTTTTACAAAATATTGCAGTTATCCAACTCTGGAATCTAAATTTTAATCTTTTTTTAATTTTTGATACCAATTTGGTTTTTCCTGAACTAAAAAATTATTTTAATTAGTAAAAAACCGACATAAGTTGCCTTTTTGGTGACTTTTATGTATAAAAAAGTATATAAATTTCCCAGCCCTGGAAGCGAAATTTTAATTTGTTTTTACCAATCCTAGTCTTCATTAGGTATAAAGCCGTTTTATTTAAAAAAAAATTAAAATTTTCAACTATTTTGGTCACTTTCATGTACTACAATATATTGCATGTACCAACAAAACTTTAAACTTCCCAACCCTGGAAGTGAAATTTAAATGTTTTTTTTTTTTTGCCAATGCAATTGCAATGAGGTATAAAGTAGTATTATTTATGAAAAATTTACAATTATGATACATATTGGTCACCTTCATGAACTATAAAATATTGCACTTGTCCAACCCTGGATTCGAAATTTTGGTTTTTTTGGAAATTTTTGATACCAATTTTGTTCTTCCTAAAATATAAGACAGTTTTAGTTAGAAAAAAAACAGCAGTGTCCTGTTGGATTACTTTCACGTATAAAAAATATTCAATTTCACAACCTCTGAAAGCAAAATGTCGCTAATAACAGTCAGCACTCTATAAGATTTTGGGCCTATATATAATAACTTTAGTAGTGTTCTCCGATTAACTGTTTAATATCTATATTAACTGTTTAATATCTATACTTATATATTGTACTTTCTTATTTTAAGATGCCTAACTTTTAAATATTGTTAGTTGGAGTTCATTATGAGTAATAACTTCTGTAGCCAGTTTTCAAAAATATCATATTTTTAGAACGCTGTATGTATTTATAAGTCTGAAGGTAATTTGCATACCTTGGTAAAGTGCGCGTAACTTTCGGTATAGCTGAAGACGCAGCACTGTTACAGGTTGTTCTTGAGTCTATATAAACATACAGCGGCAAGATTCTGCGCTGTTATTATATCAGCATGTATAGTTACACATACATACATACCTACATATTACTACAGTAGATATCGGATATGAGAATACATCTTCCGAAAACAAAAAACGCCACATAAAAAGAACAAAAACACTTTTGTCATATGTCACGACACAGTACACGACACGACAAAATATGATTGCTGTGAAGAACGCGTCACATCTGACAAGAAAGTAACACATTTACAGTTATTTGCGCTCAAAGAACAAAAAATTAAAATATATTTTCTATTTTCTAAAAATTACGGCTCAAATTTCTATAGATATTTTATGGCAAAATAATAAATATATGTAGCTCAGAAAGTCTTATTATTTATTGTTTATTTTTATGCAGCGCAACAACAATTTTGCGAAACTCTTCTAAAATAGTATGACATTAGGACAATACAACTAAATAAAACACGGTATATTTTTTACATTTTTTTTTTGTCCATAAACACCAAGAAAGTAAAATTCGCCGTTGAAATCCATACATTTCTAAAATTTCTTTTTAAATAATAAAATAAAATAAAATAAATCTTTAAATCTCCAAAGATTGATTGATTGCCCATTACAGTACAATACGCATATAAGAAACTCGCCTATAAGAAAAATTCGGTTATAAGAAAGACATCTTCAGACACCATGCACATTTGTATGTATGTATCTGCGTGCTAAATAATTCTCAAATAAGAAACTCGCTTATAAGAAAAACTCTTCTATAGGAAACAAATTCTGAAGAAAAATTATACTCATTCCATAGAAAATGGTACGTGTATAAGAAAGTAGTATATAATCCACAATAGAATTTGTTTTTAACCTCGGTTAAAATTTACTTTTTTTGTGTATAATTTACAATTATCAAATGTGATTTTTTGTGAAGTGCAATCACCTATTTTATTTTTGTTATGTTCCTATCTTTAGTTGTGTACTTACATATTTATATTTGTACGACAAATAAACGAAATTTAGTACAAAATGATGTGTAGTATGTGTTATGTGTGTTTATAAGAAAGCTCGTATATAAGAAAGAAAATCGGTGCATTTTTAGACATTCTTATATGCGTATTGTACTGTATTATAACTACGAAGTACATTTATTCCCACTCTTGTATGACTATTAGCAAAGAACATGAAAAACCAAGTGCAAAACATTTGCTTAGAAACTAAAACGCATAACATAATCGTTCAGTTAACAATTTTAATCATTTTAAATTTTATGAATATGATAGCACATATGTGATGAATTATTTGTTTGTTAAGAAAGCTGGACGGGCATGCAGAAGAGTTCAATAAAGATTCTGCTGCTAAAATTAAGGCTGGGAGCATTTCTAAATTTATAATTAATGATTCGATGAACGGCAATATCCCATAGCAAATGATTTAATTAAAAACAAGTAAAAGTGTTGTGCCGAATCATGCACATTTATTCCGAATCTTTTTGATTTTTATACCCTCAAAAAAAAGAATATGGAGGGTATATTCACTTTGTCATTCCGTTTGTAACGCATCGAAATATCCATCTCAGACCCCCTAAAGTATAAATATTCTTGATCAGTGATGAAATCTAAGACGATCTGACCATGTCCGTCCATCCGTCCGTCTGTGGAAATCACGATTTAGTCCAAACGAAAAGAGCTAGACTCTTCAAATTTGGTATAATATATTTCGAAGCTGACAGCAAGTTAAGTTCGGAGATGGACTAAATCGGGAGAGAGGGAAAAAAGTTCCCCTAAGAAGAACTAAACCAACCCAGAAAAAACAACATAATTTTTAAAGCTTTTGGTTATTTTTTTTAGGCAAATGATATATTTTTATGTCAAATACGGTCCAACGCCTTAAACTTGGAGCCATAAAATATAAACAAATTATTTTTGCACCCCGCCCACTTTAGTGGGCGTTATTATACAAAAAAATAGCATACAAATTTAACAAATTGTTTTACTTAAGCCCACATTCCTCAAAAATAACATTTTTAAGCTTTAATGACGAAGCTGAGACGAAACCTGGTACTACTGCCCTACCCCTCCTCCCCCTTCACCTCCTAAATGACCCTACCAAAAAAAAAATTATTTTGTATACAATTATTCCAAGCATTTATTTTTAAGAGTTTTATGACTGCCAATTTCTGCCCTACCCCCTCCTCCCTCCTTGCCACCTAAATGACCCTACCAACAAAAAAAAAGTTTAATTTTGTATATAATTACCCCAAGCATTTATTTTTAGAGCTTTATGACTGCCGATTTCTGTTCTACCCCCTCCTTCCCCTTCACAAGCTAAATTACCCTACAAAAAAAAAGTTAACTCTGTATACAATTATTCCAAGCACTTATTTTTAGAGTTTTATGACTACCAATTTCTGCCCTACCCGCTCCTCACCCTTTGCCACCCAAATGACCATATAAAAAAAATATTTTTAATTTTGTACCTACATAACCATCCCAAGCATTTATTTTTAGAGTTTCATGACTGCCTGTTTCTGGACTACCCCCTTCCCCCTTTGCCCCGTAAATGATCCTATAAAATATATTAAAAATTTTATTTTGTATATAATTATCCCAAGCATTTATTTTTAGAGTTTTATGACAAAGGTGAAATGTTTTCCCTACAGCCCTTGCCAGAGCGACCCAGCCAAAATACATTTTTTATACCCTCCAAAGAGAATTGGACCCTATAAAGTAAATATGTATATCCTTGATTAGTGTTGAAGGCTAAGACGGTCTAGCAATGCCCATACGTTCGTCTGTTGAAAACATGATATTGTCTATTTTTGAACCCCGCCCACTTTAAAGTTAAACATTTTAAATTCACTTACTAAATATTTGGAGGGTATTTAAGATTCGACCCAGTCGAATATAATGTTTTCAGTTGTTCTTATTTACAATACTACCTGATTTCTTTCCAATATATAAAATATGCTTGAATACAAAGAAAAATATAACTTTTATTTCATTACTTCAATATTGAAAAATATTACATACTTTCCAACTCTAGAGCTTTCTTTCAAAAAAAATGAATATATATGTATATTTAAATTATACGAAAAACTAAAAAATTCTTTTAGTTCTTTACTTTTATTAAATAAAACATGTTTCAATTACACAACCCTGGAGTAAAATTTTATTTTGATTTTTAATACTAATTTAATTTTTCCTTAAGTGTTAAATAGATTTATTTCACAAAAAAAAAACTAGTAACTTAGGTTACTTTTTATGTACCAATATATTTCGATTTTAGAAAACTGAAATGGAATTTTTAATTTTTAAATTTAATTATAACAAGTAAAAACGTTATATTCGACCGGGTCTAATCTTAAATACCCTCCAAATATTTAGCAAGTAAATTTAAAATGTTTAACTTGGTGGGACAGAGTTCCTTTCTATATTATAGTACGTCAACGCCCGCTAATGGGAGCCGGGTTCAAAAATAGACAATATCATGTTTTCCACAGACGAACGTATGGGCATTTCTAGACCGTCTTAGACTTCATCACTGATCAAGAATATATATACTTCATGGGGTCCAATTCTCTTTGGAGAGTATTAAAACTGTATTTTGGCGGAGTCGCTCTGGCAAGGGCCGTGTAGGAGACATTTTACCTTTTCCATAACCACTAAAAATTAATTTTTGGGGTAATTACTTAATTACACTTGTAAAAAAAAAAAAATTCTGTTAGGGTCATTTAGGTGGCAAAGGGGGAGGAGGGGATAGAGCAGAGGAGGATCAGGTTACGTGTCAGCTTCGTCATTAAAACTTAAAAATTTTATTTTTAAGGAATGTAGGCTTAAGTAAAACAATTTGTTAAATTTTTACACTATTTTTGCATATAATAACGCCCACTAAAGAGGGCGGGGTCCAAAAATTATTATTTTTTACTTTATGACTCAAATTTTATCGCGTTGGGCCTTCTTTAAAATAAAAATATATCATTTGGTTAACAAAATTACAAAAATGTTTTAAAAATTATGTTGTTTTTTATGGGTTGGTTTAGTTCTTCTTAAGGGTACTTTTTTCCCTTTTTCCCGATTTAGCCCATCTCCGAACTTAACCTGTGCTATCCTTCAAGATATATTTACACCAAATTTCAAGAGTCTAGCTCTTTTCGTGGACTGAATCGTGATTTCCACAGACGGACGGACGGACATGCTCAGATCGTCTTATTACAGGGCTGGGTATACACAAATGTTTCTATATACAAATATGTTTTTCACAACGTCGAATGTATTTATTATGTATGTACATATGTTTGTATATGTATGTGTATAAAAAAGCACATTTACTAGTTTTGTTTACTTGTTATACACAGATTCAAGCATTTGCATAAGTACATACGTACGTATGTACGAGTATGAATGCATATGCATTAACTGAATGGAAATAAAAATATAATCTTGTCCTTGTAAGAAAGAAAACTCGTATGTGTGCACCATAATGCATGTGTAATTTTTCGAGTTTCTCATATCCAATATATACTGTACCTACAGTAAAACTAGAAATTATATGTATTACAGTTAGAAGAACAAACCCTTCCCTTTGCGACATACTGCAGTATCAGCTTTTACTGAAAACAAAAATACGTCTCAACATAATAGATTTTCTTATCATTTGTTTATTTTTTCCACATGTACATATTATGTGATAACAATATTGTTGTTGCTGCTCTTGATAATGATGTTGTTGGCAATTATTGTGTTGCTCTCTGCGATGATCATTAAATAAGCTAACAGCTACTATTTCAACTAAGTAGCCTACGTATGGTATAATCAAGCACACACGTACAATCTCTTTTCACATAAAATAACGATGATAATGATGATGATGGTAATGAACTTGAAAATAAAAATAATACAATGCTATTATTGTATTGTTAAAATGTGTACTAACTCTATATTCATTCATACACACAACTCTCTCACCCATGCACATGTTCGTACATCCATAGATATGTTCGATGTTCATAGTTAACATGTGTGTATCTACAAGTTTGTTACGTGTTGAACAAAACAATCAAGCATAATAACCCAAATGGCGTCCTGTGTACCCTCTGAGGCAATTGCACATGCACAGTGTTGCCAAATGTGAAGTTTTATATTATTTTAGTCGTTTTATTGGTTTTGTTGAAAAGCTTTCCAGATTTTATCAACAACAAATATGAATTTTTGCAAAGTGCGCAGTTTTCGCAATTTTTATATACTTCACATACATCACATAGCTTTAAATCACATGTGACTTTAAAATCAATTCTGAGCCTGCAGATGATGTGATATCTGATGATCTATGCAGTAGAAAAATTAATAAAAATAAATAAAATATCTGTATGACAATTATTCATTTTAAACTCAAATGTGATTTAAAACTTTGTGATTTTTAGAACATGCATTCAATATTTATTGTAAATTTCCTTATTTTAATTTCCAAAAGCTCCCTAGTTGAATGACTTGCTCATACTGCTTTAATGTGGTTTTTGCAAGCTATTTCTAGACCATTTACACTCGTAAAGCCAAGTAATACATTCAAAAGCATTGTTCTGTAAACAACACAAAAAATAAAAACAAAAAGATGCACAGCCGATTTGAACTAGCAGAAGAATCCTGAAGAACTCTGAAAATTAAAGATAAACTAATATGATGTATAGGCTAAAAAGAGTGACAATCACAGTTGGTTCAATGCATTATGCTTACGCCTCTAACGCACGTAGTACGCTCTTATAAGAAAAATTTGGAGAGACTTCGCAAAATAGAAATCAAAAGACAACCTATCAAACTTGATTCGATTAAGAACTAATTTTCCTCAATATATTTAATTAAATTTTTCCAATTTGAGTCTCGGATACTTTATATTGGAATGTTATACTGGCATATTTTCCAATTGGAATATTAGTCTCATGATTTGACTCAAAGCAGGGCAGTGTTGTTTCATCAATTTCTTGGCGGTCTCTACGTATTACATTATCAACAATACCAATACGAGCCTGTTAGTTTTTTAACTCGTTTATATCCTGTTATTATCTTAATCAATTACTAAAGTTCTGTTCTATTTAGTCTTAGTCTTTCCTTTATCTTATCATTATTTAGTTCGTTTCTGAGTACTTGACATGGTTCAGCGCTCTGTAGTGCGAAGTTGCCAACCTTTCGCAATGCCTGTATGAGATTCCCTCGTTAATGGATTGGGGGAAACCTAGAGATTGAAATATGGGATTTTTCAGAAGTTAGATGGCTTTCCTACCATCCGTATATATAAATTTGAAATTTCCCTCAGAAATTTAATCCTTTCCGTAAGCGAAAGAATTTACGAATATTACAACTTATGTCATAGAATCCGCCAGCGATCAGATTGGTTGCTAATCTTTGCCCAGTCTGTGTATACGAGAGTTATACTACTGCCCACTCCATACACTCTACTCTTATGGTGGTGCAGCTAATTTCTACATACGAGGATCTAATTGGGATTTTGTCGCCCATAACAGTGCTAACCGACCAATTACAATTTTAGAGTTGTGTCGAAACCAATGTCATTTAATGGGGTAGAAACCAATGTAATTTAAATGGGTTTGATTATAGGTTCTTGTCAAAAACACAACTCTACAGCAAACAGCAGGTCTAAAACAAGCAACCGTGTGAGTTTTAGAACATGCAAAAACAACTTTGGAGATTTGCAACTCACTTGCGACTCAACAATCGTACCAGAACATGCGTATTTCTTCACTTATATCAATTTTATATAAAAGAGAAAAAGTACCAAAAGAACTCACGTGCCATAAAAGTATGCATACACCAGCAGTGTCACATAGCCATACACATCGTGGGTCCCATGTGGAGACGTCCTAACTCTTATTTTTTCAGAAATCGACCTTTTTAATGATTCCAGCATTTCATATGAATACACCTGGTTATGGAAATTTAGTGCAGGAGTACCAAAATATAAGATTTTACAATCACCTGATAATTCTATTATTATCAATACAGTTTCTGATATGTTTTTACCGTCTCCTGTAAACTTATATTGTAATTGTGTAATTGTGTTTTTATTATTATTATTTATTTATATTTTTTTAAATATTTTTTTTGCTTTTATATACACAGTCTTAAGCAAAAATCAGTTTATTTTTCTAAATTTAGCAACTTTTTCAACAACAAATTGTGGCAACGCTGCATATGCATATGCTTGCATTAAATGTATACCTACATATCGTCATACGAAACGTAAGCCCTTGTAAGTGACAAAATTTAAAAACGGTATTTTTGTAAATGACTGTCATGATCACAAAAAGCTATATTTAAAAGAACTAGAAAGCAAACTAAACCTTTTTACTATTTTTTCAGTCAATTTAAATTTTTGATTACTTAAATAAAATATATCCTTATAAATATATACGCGACTATTAAAACATATTTTTATTATTTAAATAAAAATATCATATCAACATTAAAAGAAAATTGTTTTCAATCTTTTCTTTATTTATAGTAAAATTATTATAATGAAAGCAAATCCTCAATAATAATTTCGTGATATTAACCGAAAAAGTCGTATAAAATATAAAACTTAAAAAAATCCTTATAAATATAATGAGAAAATAGCTTCACCTCCACGTTCATAATCCTATCCTACTAATATTATAAAGCCGAATGTTTGTGAGTGTGGATGTGTGGATATGTGGATGTTTGTTCCTCTTTCACGCAAAAACTACTGAATGGATTTTAGTGAACTTTACAATAATTTAGCTTATACACCAGAATAACACATAGGCTATAATTTATAAAGATATTGTGGAAATTGTATAAAATATAACGATAAAGGCCGAGTCAGATAGAACTTTTTCGCTTTGCGTGACGTTTCTAACTTTAACAGAAAAGCGCAAAGCAAAAGGTGTATGTCACAATAAAAACTTTGACAACACCCGTGCATTGTTTCTTTTCCATAAAAAGAATAATAATTTTGGTATTATACATATTTTTTTAATATTTATTGCATAAATTGTACATATATATTTACCTTTTATTAAAACACATTCAGATATTTAAAATTTACGTCCGAATTTGGCAAGATAAAAAAAAAGATTCCCGCTGATTGTCAAAGCACGCAAAAAGATGAGAGTTGCCAAACTTTAAGCTTCGTGTTACGTTAAAAGTACTTTATGTGACATGTTTCATATAGGTATGTATGTTTCATCTTAAATGTCAAAGTGAAACTATAACGCAACGCGAAGCAAAAGTTTTTTCTAACACGGTCTTAAGTGTCAAGTAGGTAGGAAAAAATTCTACAATCGGCTACATGTTTTGGCGTGCGCCGCAAATATCGTTGAAGTTACACATATTTTTACAGTACATTACGGGATATCTTGGGGGTAAAAAAGGCTAATTTTATTTTTGATACCTCAAGTGGGTGTGGCAAAAAGTATAAAGAGAGGTCGTAGAAGGCTGAAATTTTGCACAGATCCTTTGATCAACTCAGCCAAGAAATATTTTGAGTGTTACCAAAGATGACCACGCCCACCGCATCCCGTCCATATAACCTGAAAATATTTTTCCTCCCCAAATGTTTGTTTCTTCACCAAAAGTTACGAAGCTTGGCACAAGTTATTAGTATTATGAAGTTAACATATCAGGAAAGTATCATAGAAATAGGCACCGCGCCCATTTAATCCGAAAATATTTAAGTAAAAAATAAAAATATTTTTACGAAAATACATCAAAACAGTTTTTAATTTTCTAGAAGGTGGATGCAAAGCATTAAATGAAAACCTTTTGTACAAAGTCGAATAGTTGGGGAACCCGTGCAACGTCGGGTCCAAGTAGGTAGTATTTAAAATAAGTTTGAAATGTATTTTATTTAAAATTATTATTATACTCTGACATTTTTAAATTTAAGGTCTCTTTATTTTAATTTAATTTAATTTTTAATTTCAATATTTCGTCACTCCTTTGTGTGTCTTCTTCAGGAAACTAATTATTTTAAAATTTTAAAATAATTAATTTTCTTCAGAAAATTAATAATAATTAAAAAGAGGGCAAGAAACCAGAAGAATTTATTTACAATATTTCATAAAAAATTTTTTTAAAATCGATTTCAAATTCATTTTATTTTTATGAATATAAGTTAAAAACAAACAAAAGTGCTGTATATGGTTGCCAGAGCTCAGATTTACTCGATTTTACTCGCGAGTGAAAAATACTCGCGAAGAAGAGTACTCGAAGATTACGAGTGTTACAAAAAGTTCACTCTCCACTCGTTTGTTTTAGGTGGGAGTACTCGCAAGTGCTCCTTTTTAAAAAGTAAGAGTGGGAGTAAAAATCTTCGAAATAGAGTGAGAGTTCACTCTTAAGAGTAAAATCGAGTGGAAAAATAGAAACTGTTTGTCTTTGCTGACTTGTGTGTGCGTGTGGTTTTTGAGTACTCTTTCAGTCTTTCCATACAGTGTGCGTGTGCGGAGCAATTTGTTGGTTTTATAAAAAAAGTTTTATTATATTTTTAAAAGTTTACTTATATTTTCTATATTATAATGAACAATAAAGACATAAATAATACTATACTTGCTACTACACACACACACGCACACACACAAATCAGCAAAAACAAACAGTTTCTATTTTTCCACTGTATGAGAAAGACTGAAAGAGTACTCGGCAAGAGTACAATCTGCTCGATTTCGAGCGTATTTTACTCGAACTGGAAATCGAGCAAAGCATATGCGCTCTTATTCGAGTGGCATAGAAAAATAGAGTACACTCGATATTTTTTTTTCACTCGCAGGAGTACTCGCGCTCGAATTCGAGCGAGTTTCACTCTCTACTCGAATTCGACCGAAGATTTCGGAGCTCTGATGGCTGCGCCAAATCTTATATACGCTTCACCAACGTACTTCTGGATTGTATACAAACATTCACCATAACGCCGAAACCACCATTTTGATCATATTCTGATTTTCAATACTAATTTATTTCTTTAAAATATAAAATATGTTTGATTACAAAAGAAAAAAAATAGTTTAATTTGGGTTCTTCAATATCCGAAAAAAAGTTTAAATTTTATGGTTTCGCCTTTTCCGATTTTTAATGTCAATGGAATTATTTCCAAACTATCATGTTTAGTATATGAAGAAAAAGAAAAAAATAATTTTAGTTGCTAATTTTTATGCTCCAAAAAATGTTCATTGTCCAACCTTTGAATCGCCTTACTTATTTTGTTTGGTTTTTAATACCAATTTAAATCTTCCTGGAAGTAAAATATATTTAATTAACAGAAACCCCTTTATTGGATTTAATTGATTTTCAATAGCAATGTATTTGGACTATTTTCAATGCATCACTCCTAAACTGATTTTCTGGAGGTCTCGGAACCCCGATTTCAGTTACAGATAGACGGACCTTGCTTATTCGACTTCCGTATTCATAGGGATTGCGGAAATCACACACGGAAAGAGGAACCATTTTTTTGTGTGGGGTATAAAAATCGTTAAACTACAAGCAATAACATGTGAAAATTTATGATGAACGCATATATATTTGTAATTAATTAGTTTTTGATATTTAGATATTGCATTATACAAATACCTATTTAGATATTGCATTATACGAATACCTCTGTCTTGAAAACAAAACGGAAACGAAAGCGTCGCCCAACTAAAAGGCGAAATCGGTGAACAGTTTATTCATATTTGAGGCCGGTCAATTGGCAGCCTAAACCGAACGATTCAACCCCTTTAGACTATGTTTTGTGGGATATGTTAGGCTCATGTATACCAAGATAAGCCCGCAACGGTTGACGCACCAGAAGCCAATATTGAAGAATTTATTCCTGAGATACCGGCCGATAAGTTGAAGATAGTGTGCCAAAATTGGATGCCGCGAATGAGATGTAGCCGCATGTAGTGGTCGTTTGCATGAAATAATTTTTAAACATTGAAATACATATATATGTAGATCGACTCAAGTAAAGATTTCATACATTTAACTAAAATCGATACGTTTTTCAAAATCAAATCCGAAATCATTCTTTATTATGTCAAAAATTGTCTTGCCTCTCCTGAAAAATTAAAAAATTTTTGGTTTCCTAGTTTTAAGTTTTGTATGACGATATGTCTGATTTTATACAAACAATTAACATACATACATCCACGTATGATACACTATAACTAAATGATTTGCAACAATTTTATAAAAAGACAATGTTTGTTTTTAAAGAAATAACTGATTTTTTGTTTGCCCGAGCAACTACCGTTCACTGGATTTGGCTCCATGCTTCACTTATCAGCAGATTGTTAAATGTATTTCTTCTTTACTTCTTCATGTTTACAAACATCAGAATTTTGATCTCGCATTCAGGAGAATTTTGCAACATGGGAGATGCTTTTAAATATTTTTCTGGTAGGTGAAGTATGTGTTAGTAAAATGGCAAATTTTCTTTACGTATGTGTCACACACACAATGCAGTATGAAAACTCAAAATAGTTTTGATATTACATTGCACCCATACCGCCGATGATGATGATTTAAATTAATATATTCAGTTTTTCCCTCATATTTGAATATTGAAATTTTTTATTCAAAATTATGCAAAAAATAATATTATTAAAATACGATGTTTTTATTGAGACTTAAGTTCAAATTTGCAATGCGAAAATTATTTTTAAGAATTTTTTTTAAATTAAAATGCTTAGCGGCAGCATGTGTCAGCAAGCTGCGTATGTCCATGGGCTCCTTAAGATTTATAAGGCTAAAGGCAAAGGTAGATAACTGGGGTTGAGGTGCTCAAAATTGGTATATTGACAACTGATTGAATGCATGTCTGGAATTTTTTACTGATTGCATCGTCTTTAAGGCCATTCTTAAAGAGATAAAGGTTAGTTGTTATAATTCCCGACTATATTCTTTAAAAACAGTCTAGCGCCGTAAAAGTTCTCTACCGCTAATGATACGTCATCCAACCGTCAATCATTAAACTCACGATATATCTAATTCTTTTAATACTCTGTATGTGTGTAACACTACGTGTTTGAAACGTTCATAGTGTTTGTGTGCACCACGATTTTATTCGTTTATCACACAAATCTGGTTCGTAGTTGTAGCGGTAAATGCACTTTCATTTATTTCCAATATTACAACATCCTCTTACATTTAATCGTAATTATCTTCTGGGGCGTTAAGACGATTTTGTGGTTCAGTAGCATTTATTATTTCTGTTTTTCTCTTTTATAATTTTTAAGTTTAATTTTTCGATATCTTGCAGGTGCACAAATATGGTTTTTGAATTGTTGCTCTATGTCTGGCCAAAACACTGAATAATTTCTAATTTCGAGTCTGTGAAATGAGAGACATTTTTGGATAATATGATGAATCAGGTCGATGTGTAAACATTTTCAATGCTTAACTTAACTTGCACTTGAATTTTTCTGTGAAAAAATTCCCATATTAGTAGATAATTGGTTAGGCTTCTGATAAAATTGAGTCGAAGTTTGAAATAATATCTTTAGTTATTCTAAGATATGTTGGGCAAAAGTTCCCTGATCATCTGCATTAGCCCCAGTGAAATGCGCATAGGAACTAACTAAAACCCCTCAATAATCAATTTTGAATTTTTTTTTATATAAACCCGGTCGATATCATCGGACAACAAAGCCATGGTTTTTCTAAATATGCTATGATTGTCACGAAAATATTTTAGATTTATGTCCAATACCTCTAGTGACATCTTGTACGGCAGCGTGCCCGCGTCCCAAAAAATCAACTTGCCTGGCGGTTTTTGGCGATATTTCAAGGTGATTCTTTGTTAATTTACAGGTTCAGTGGCAGGCAGTTCATGCGCCTTCTAGTAAACTCGCAGCTGTTCCTAATGAACAAACGCGAACCAAAATTCATTTTGAGATTTGATTCTCAGCAGAAACAATGAAATTAGGAACGTTTTCGCATCATTCGTAACCCAATGCAAACAATTCATGTCATTCGGGATTCGGTGGAACTGACTCGTATTAGTCGTTACTCATTAGTATTTGATATGTGATCATGTCATTTTTGCTAATTTTATTTATTAAATTTTTTTTTTGGAGTACCGAATACCATATTTGCACACTTTTACCCCAACCCAAGACCCATTTTTATAGGATTTTGATATGAATAAATTTGAAGAGAAAAAAAAAACTTTTGAGATTATTAACTTAATGGCCGCCTCTTATTATTCAGAGATGTCGTTTTTCGCCACCCTCAATTAAAGACGTAATTTTTGTTCTTATGATGTATTAGAATCGGAGAACTATATGTTTCGAGCTTAATCTAAAACTTTCTAGGCGTCTTTTAAACTAAAAAGATTTGAACACTAAAGGTATAATTCATAAAAAATGTTTTAAGTTTTTGTACAAAATCTGCCACATAATCGGTTTATAGTAAACTATTATTAATGAATTGGGCCTTAAATATTTACTTATGTTTACGTTACATTTAATTAATTTAAATTTTAATTAATACCATTAACTAATTTATATACTTATCTATTTTCCAACTTTTCAATTGTGTATGTGAAATGAAAAGAATATTTAATACTGAGTATCTGCTAATACGATTTTTTTGTAGTAACAGTGAAAACAGTAAAAAATACAAAATTATACTAGAGAGCAGACTTTTTTTATCTTGGACCAGCACTCAGGCGATGACCCCTACATCAGCAGTGCATTGCGCCGGAAATAGAAAAGAGGGGATAGTATTGAGGGGACAGATGAAGAAAGATGAGAAGATATAGAATTTTTTGTAGCTATTTCAACCCTTTTACTTCGCCGGCTAATTTTTTGCTACTTCGGACTGGATCACCCGCTTGTTTTCATCAAACCAATGTAATTTAAATGGGCTTATCAAAAACGCGCAGATGAATGAGTTCGATTCGACTCTACTTGGGAGAGCTCTTCAATGCATGGGGATTAATGTTATATATATATCAATATGTAGTACACTTTTAAGTGTCTTATAGTCTTTGAATATCGCCTATACGATTTTTCAGAGCTAATTTTTACAGATTAGCACAAGAGCGGTAACAGTTTTAATTTTATTTTGTATTTGTAAATGCACATTCAGCACATATTCGCTTTAAAAATTCTCTGTATAATTTGCTGTCTACTAGAAAGTAAATGCTTTTTGTTGTTTCTTTAAAATCTGTTGTATTGATAATAAGAGTAAATAATTTAAATCGTCTGCCATTTTTCGAGTCTTGAGTTCAACTTTTTCAATCACTCCTTTTTTGAAAAAAACTCTATGATAAAAGTTAAGGGTTTGATCATAGATTATTGTCAAAAACGACCGAAACCTGTATTTAATTATACTTGACACAACTTTAAACATAGAAACAAAGTGCAATTTGGTTTTAGGCTTTGGCTTAGCGGTTTATGGCACCACTAATTTAAGCTTTATATTATATTAATGCATTGTATGTATGTTCATAAAATGATTTATTTAATTTAGATGGAAGTGGTCGAACTTTCAGCTCTTTCCTAGTAAAAATAAATATGTCAGTACACATATCTCATTGTAGAATAAATCT
Source organism: Linnaemya tessellans (assembly GCA_951800035.1). NCBI lineage: Eukaryota > Metazoa > Arthropoda > Insecta > Diptera > Tachinidae > Linnaemya > Linnaemya tessellans. The sequence continues at coordinate 76,657,444 of OX637535.1, forward strand.
TCTTAAGGTTTTCTAAAAACAATTAATATATCATGGGCTTAAATAAAATTCTTCACTTGGGCTGCGAATATGAAAGTGTTTGTGTAGTTAGTACTGAATTTGGGGACTACCCTCGTAATAAATTTCTTCAACGTAGTCTTATTAATAATTTCTGTCTGTTACCAACACATATTCGTACATACATACACATGTCCGTATATAATTTCTTTAAAAAAACTTATTAATATATTAACACCTTTCAGCCAACATATACAAAAGTTTACTTCAGTCAAGACAAATAAAAATAAATCAAATCAAATTACAAAGGCGTTAATAAAATTAAAACACTTATTCTCACCGTCTGGCTGCCGTAAGAATAATTTCAACAATCGGTTAGCAAAGAACTTGCATCAAATTACAACAACTAGTTAAAATTCAATAAACATTTACAAAACTGAAGCTAAAAACATTTTATGTAATTCGAGATTGAAGTAAACTTGACACTGAAGCTTAAACTTCAATTCTTTGTTTTCGAATAATGAAATAAAAATAACAATTAATAACTGTTTAATAAATGTGAGAGCTTGTTAATATGAGGTCAAGTTGGTAATCAAATAAGTTAAGAATTAATTCTTAATTGCGTGTAAAGTGAATGATTGAGCAACACGACAAAAAACTGGTGAAAATAAAATGCAAATAAAATTATGAATTGTATGAAAATTAAGTTTAAAAAAAATGTGTTGGTTGCAACATCGTAAATTTAATATGTCACAAGTGTAGAGCATAATGGCGCCAAATAATTTCCTGCTCCTAGAGGACACTTCATAAAATACCTGTAAACATTTTCGAAAACGAAAAATAGATGAAATGCTTAGACTTCTGTCGAACTCCTTCATCCACTCGTTTTTGACCAGAGCCCATCAAACCCAAATACTTTAAATGGATTTGATCTTAAGTTCTTGTTAAAAACGAGTGAATGAACGAGTTGGACACAAGTCTACTTGGAACGGCTGAACGAGTTCGAAGTCTAAAATACCAGCGGATGAAATAGTTCGACCCAAGTCTACTTTGGTGCAATCATGTCACAGTTTGATATGGAGCAGATGTTACCAGTTTGCTGGTACCATTGTGCATCTCGAAAAGTTTTAACAAAATTTATATCAGCGTACCATGTCCAAATACAATTTGGATCCAAAACTTACTAAAAAAGCAAATAAAATCAATTGGAAGATCTGTGCCGAATCTTCTACACCCTTCACCGACGTGCGTCTGGAGTATATACACAAATTATTCATTTCATCTTTTTGATCTTTCTGGTTTTCAATACCAAATTACTTCTTTCTGAAATAGAAAATATAATTACCTTTTTGGAGTTTCAAATTTCTAATACCAATCAACTTCTTTCAAACAGCTGATAATTTAATGTACCAAAAAAAGTTTAAATTTCCAACCCTGGAATCATCTTTTTGATTTGTAATACCTAAGAATAAATAATTTTTATTAACAAATATATAACAAAAATTAGTGACCCTATTTGGGTATATTATGTATAAAAAATTTTAATTTTTCCAACTCTGGAACCGTCTTTTTGTTTTTTTTTTTTAATTTTTAATTTTTAATACGATTTTTTCCTGAAGTATAAAATAAATTTAATTAACAAAACAAAAACAAAATTAGTAACCTAATTGGATACTTTATGTATCAAAAAAAGTTAAAGTTTCCAACCCTGGAATAATTTTTTTATTTGTATTTTTAATATCAATTCTATTCTTCTTTTTTTTAATAAACAATTAACAAAAATTATTGACCCCATTTGATTACTTGTATGTACCAAACATATTTTTGAATTTTTCGTACCAATTTAGTTCTTCCCGAAGTATAAAAAAAAGTAATTCCTAAAAAAATTTAAACTTTTTGGTCAGCTTTTTGTACAACGAACATCTATTCTCGAACCCTTGAATCGAATTTGGATTTATTAACTTTTTTTTGATTTTTAATACAAATATAATTCTTCCTGAAATATAAAATAATTTTAATTAGCGAAAAATAAAAAAATGTTTATCTTTTTTTTGTTTATTTTAGGTACCAAAATATATTTAAGCTTTCAAGCTCTGGAACTGTAATTTGGTTTTTGCTGATTTACAATAGCACTCCATTTAAGGTCATTTTGAATTCATTAGTTGAACAAGGAAGTCTCCAGCTCTTCTCTATGTTTCGGCAAACCGATTTCATAAATAAAAATATAAAAATTTTCCTAAATTCCCATTTTCAAAGAACATGATATTCTTGTAAAGTGAATTTGACAGTCTGGATATTACACCAGCATGCTTGTATGATATCTATTGCACTTGCTTGTACCAGTTTGATGTAGAAACATTTTACCAATTTGTTGCTACTATTTGGGAACTCAGGTATTCAGTTTTAATCAATGCGACCTGTATTGATTAAAATTGAAATACCGGAGTGGAAAAATTCTTGAATTATTTCTATTCATTTATGAAATAATGGCTTAAGACTTTTTACCTTTACAAATACAATAATTAATATAAGTATTTAAATATATCTGCTTGGGATATATTGAACTCACTAGCGATATCCTCGCTTTTAAGTTTGTTCAAAATAAATATTTAACCGAATACGTCAGATGATTTAGAGACATTTTGTGTACTAATATGAAATTGCTTGTGCTAACCACAGGATATATTTCAGAAGTTTGAGTAATTATATTGAATCGATAACAATACTGTAATTCAGCTGAATACATGTTATTTGTTGTTTGATATTATTATATCCTTTAATAATTTTTTTATAAAATAACTTTAAAAATTTTTATTGTCAATATTGTTTGATTTTGTAAATTGTTTAATCGGTTGTAATAATGTATTCCTTGATACTTTTTATAAAACAGTACGAGTTTGGCTCATTATGATTGATGGCATGGTATAAGTAAAAATAAATATTTTCAATAATAAATATTTCATTGAAAAAGATTTTCGATTACAGCTGCTGATGCTAAAAGTTTTTACTACTCTGAAATCTATTTAATTGTTTTAATGTAATCAGCTGTTTGTTCTGTGCAGACACAATATAAAAAATCTAGCATGTCCTCTTCACGTGGAAAGCAATCAAGCCAGTGCGTCAAAAACATTTCTACGCAATAATTCAAGGCAAAATTGTAAACATACTCGTACACTTCTGAATATTTTTTTACTATTTCGAATTTAATAATTGAATAAACTAAAAATTGTGGCGTAAAATAATTTGCTAGAAATAGAACTACTGGTTATTGCTGATTTAGTTTTTTTCTTGTCTAAAGTTTTGGGCTGTCAGAAAAATCACGTTCTACTAAAATAAGTAAACAAATAAATAAATTTAATGCAATCAATATGCACTTTGAGTTGCTACAATTTTCAAAATATCGCAAAATATAAATTGCAAATTAATTTTTATTCAGCATATATGTAAGTATACGTACTATATACCCACCTAACATATTTTGTTGCCAAGTACGATCAGAAAATTTATCGAAAATAGATTAAAGGCCGAGACACATAGAATCCGTCATACGTTATACGTCGCCTTTTTCAACTGACATGAACGTACTGACGGAAAAGGCTGGCACAATGAGTACTTTGTTGACGGATATTAAATCAATTGTATGTCCTCCATTTTATTTATTTATGTTAAATTTATATATTTTATAAAATTTTTTTGTATATTATTTAATTTTTCCTGAACACACAATACAAAAAATTGATTAAAACAATTTGAAAAGCTCATCGATTTCTGTCAAAGTATTCAACGTACGTCAAAAGTTAAAAGTTGGCCAACTTTCGTACTTTGCTTTGACGCAGAAGTACTGAATGTGACAACTCACATAAGAAAGCATGTATTTCAACTCAGCTGTCAGTTGAAAAAGGCGACGTATAACGTATGACGGATTCTATGTGTCTCGGCCTTAACAATGAACACGCAAGCTTTGTCCAAATTATGAAAAGTTTGCTGAAATACATATCTAAGAGAATTCTGTTCCAATTGCGATGGAGTTTTTAAGGAAATTCTTAAGCAACCTTTACACTTGCCAAAAATTTGCGGATAAAAGCACAACCACTAAATTGTAATGAAAAATATGTTAATTCTGATGCGTATTTATTAAGTCAACTAGTTTGATTCACAACAAAATTCAGTATCAATGGAAACTGTTTAACTTAACCCTAATCTTACCAACATGTGACACATTTTGATGTTTAATTCAGGGTAGTAACGAAAATATTCGGCATATTGCAACCAAACTTCTTAACTTTTACTTTAAATATGTTTTGTATAGTTTAACAAAAAATACAGTAAATTCTTAATTATTCTATTTTTTATAAGTCAAAATAAAAAATTCAACACAAACTACCGACATGTGTCTCCTATACACATAAAAAAATTGATATTTGCCATAACTTATTGCTTCCCAAATACGTCAAAGGTCACGAAATAAATTACAACAGCCTATAGTTCAGTGCATGCAGCAAGTTCTTCAGGAAGATACTTCACCAAATGTTACTGATTGTTCAAAAAATAAACGCAAAGGATGCTGTATGTGTGATCCTACAAAAAGTCGTATAGTTAAACAATGCTGTCAAAAATTTAATAATAATGTTTGTAATGAACATGTTAACAGTGATGTTAACTTTTTTATTTCAATTTCCGTACAGCTCTAAAAAAGTTACCGTTTTTTATTTAAAATTACCCTTCGCTAAGTCTGGTACAAAATTAATAATAAGAAACGTATAGAATTTAACCACAATTGGCATTATTTTGCATAGTTGTAATGAAACCGTACTTTTTTGATGTTTTTACTGAGAAATATGTAGTCGCAAGAGAATTTGCAGTGAAGAATTTATATATGGGCTGTCACAAAATGATCTATTAACACAGTTATGAATTCGCCCCTGCAGGCACATTATGAAGCAAATGTTTGGGATCTAACAATTAAAAAGTAAAACCTTTTAAAATTACCGTACAAATATAGCAATTACCTGCTTACCGTTCGGAGGGTTAAATTACCGTACAATACGGTAATTACCGTACGGTTAACATCACTGTATGCAAACAATGTGTTTAATAAAAAATTTCGTCCAAACTTACTTGTTTTTAATTAATTAAAGCTTTTTCTTCAAAATGTTCAGGTGTGTGTCTCAGAGACACATGTTGGTAGGATTTGTAAATATTTTGCGAAATCCTATGATCATTTCAAATAGATTTATGTTGAACTTGTTTATTCGTTCGGTATGGACATGAACCTGTCATCAATCTGTGAGTTCGATGCAACTCTGATTTCTAGACGAATCTGTTATCAAACCCATTCCAAAATCATTGGTATGATCAAAGCAAGGCGAATTCATACAAGGTGAACTCACTTATGCAACTCTGTGTAAAATTTATTGAACTGTCAAATGAAATGCTTTGGAAAAAACTATGGCCGCACACAAAAACGAAAAACCAGAAGAACACTTCGACAGTTCAATAATTTTGCCTTGGTAACAGCTACTCACCAATTTCTGAACTAAGGCCACCTGGTATGAATTCGCCTTGGATCATAGGTTCTTGTAAAAAACGTGTGGATGAAGGCAGAAGTGTAGTATGTATGTATGTCTGACACTGGACTTGGTGCGAACCTGACCCAAGTGTATCTGAAACTCGTTCAACACCTGCATTTTTTTTGAATGTGTGATGTTATTAAAACTAGCCAAAGCTTAGAAATCATTGAATAATTATCTTTAATCAGAAATAAGTGCTAGACGATTTTTCATTACATCAACTCTTAAGAAAGTTTCAATTTAACTTTCTTGAAAAATAAGTGTTTGACATATTTCTTTTTAAACACAAAATGGATGCACCTTGAAAATTTAAAGTACACGACTCTAAGCAAAGTAGTTCTACTCTGTCGTACAGTTTGAAAAATTAAGGTGATTTTAATTTTGCATTGTTCCTTGAAGTATTGATCATATTTATTTCTTTCCGAATATCAGATGTCGGACCTTAGCGCAATAAAACCACATAAAACATTAAGAGATTCAATTTGACTGAAATTATGTTTGAATTTGTGTTTTATCTAGTTGCATACTTTTTAGCTGCTGTCAGGTCAAATTGCAAGCGTTATCCGAAGGTATCTGCAAAAGCTGCAGATACCTAAATAAAATTAAGTTGTCTTCCATCTAGTGTGATATCCATAAAATGTTCCGATATTGAATTGTTAGTAAAAAATATTCATTGGGTAAATGCACACGTACAAGCATATTTAAAAGCGTGTTCACACATACATACTTTTAGACCTACTCGTATGTAATTATAGTATTACAGGAATTTCTCAATAAACAAATTTTTCAATTTCATATTAAATTTCTTGCAAATCATTTTTGTTTACAAGAAAATGAATTTAAAAAAGTGTTAAATAATTGAATGGCGCTTAAACAAAAACAAATTTCATCACTTTACGAAATTGCTAAATTTCTTGAAATATTCTTTATGGCGGCTTCAATTTTCAAGTTAAATACATCGCAATAGCATTGCAAAGAAATTTTGTTCAAGCAAAAAGCCATTGAATATTTAATTAAATTCTCTTCAAAATGCATAAATTTTCTAATGTGGGAACACCTTAATACACTTATTTTGTTTGAACAAGTTTTATAGACTCGTACAATGCCTGCTTGCCTGCATGCGTGGCTGACTCTAAGCATTTTTATAACCACTTTAGTTAGATTTTCTCCGCTAATTATCATTAATTTGATTTTAGAAAAGATATTCTTAGAATAAATATTAAAGAAGTTATTTTCACTTCCTACTGTCCCACTATATTTATATATGTATTTATTTGTTAACGAATCAGTCAGTGTATATTATTCTCAATCTTGATTCATTTCTTACACGTTCACTCATCACACATTCATTAGCTGGTAAACCAGTGTTTTTTTTCTTACATTCTATAAATATTTTTTATTTGGTATTCGTAGCGTAGTGTTGGCATGGAATGAAAGATTCTTTCACTTTTCTAACTATCATTTTCTAACAACAATATTTATAGGTAAAAGTTACACAACAAGTCCAAGTCGACAAAGTCTTTGAGAATGAAGTATGAATTATTAATGACTTGCTTTACTGCTAATTTAAACATGATCGTACGTACAATAACGAAAATACATCCAGGCAGTCAGTCTACTACATAAAATTTTTAATTCTTACATTTATATGGAAAGTCCACTTCACACATACGTACATACAGACTGGTGGAAAATTCTAGCACAATTTCTTTTAAATATTCTTAGGACTGAAAAGTGTTCAAGAAATATTTATATTAATTTAATTTGTTTGTTTTTTTTTAACTACTCACAATCAGAGAGATATTAGGATCACGTTATCGACGTTCTCGTTATTAAAAGAAAATCAATAGCATCTTTTTATATTCTGACGGTGTAATGCTTTCTAGATTTCAAACACTTAGTGCGGTAAGATGAAAATGTTTGGTAAAAAATTGTACTTGTGGAAACAAATTACTCCTTAAACATTTCGCAAAATTTGTCCGAAGTTTCAAATAAAGTTTCTCGCTGTATTCACATATGGGCATTTCCACAGAATGTTACGTTATCAAGCTAACAAGTTTATTTATCAAAGAAAAACTTTTTGCATGGCTCATCGAAAGATGGGTGAAGTAGTAGAACCCAAGACTATGAAGCGGAGGATCCTGATTTCCCGCGTTGAGTCATGAAATTTTGTGTTGAATTCTTCTGATCAGAATTAGTGAATTGGTGTGTTAGTTGTTGCCAGCCTGTTTCAGTGATGAAGGCATAGCACTGGTCACTGAACATAATTGGCAGCGACTGACACTGTCATGTACTAAAAGCAGAGTAACAACAGCCTCCTTCGCCGGTCCTGTAGCAAAAAATTAGCTGGTGAAGTAAAAAGGTAGCTTCAAAAACATTGTCTATCTTCTCATCTTTCCCTTAATACCTCGTTTTCAGTTCCGGCGCAATGCACTGCATATGTAGGGGTTATCCGTTGAGTGCTGGTCCAAGATAAAAAAACTATGATCGAACAATTTATATATAAAACAACATTTATAGAGACTTCATCAAAAGTGGTGAACGGGTTTTGTCACTCCGTGTAATGCTTTTTATATTTAGACAATATTAACATGCGACCCCATAAAGTATATGGTATATATTCTGGATCCTTATGAACACGAAAGTCGAATAGGCAATGTCCGTCTGTTTGCTCATGCAAACGGTTTTCTGAAGGCCCCAGAGAAACTAGAATTTTCTGATGGTCTTGGATTGATGTACTTGAAATAGTCCTAAATAGATTGTTATTGAGAGTCAGCGAAATCCAAAATACGGTTCTAGTGCTGAAAAATTTTTGATACATAAAAGTAACTCGATAAAACTAATTTTTGATTTTCTTTGGTTGTTAAATAAACCTATTTTACACTTACTCGTATTAAAAATCAAACAGTATCACGATTTTAGGGTTGGCCAATTGAAGTTTTTTTGGTACATAAAGTAATGCACGCAATAAATCTTTTTCTTCTTGTTTACAAAATTTAACATATTTGAAAGCAGTTCATTTGTATTAGAAATCAGAAAAACCGAAATGACAGCCCCACAGCTGGAAAACTTAACTTTTTTGGTAACACTAAAGTAACTAAATAAAACCAATTTTCTGTTCGCTATGTACTCAAACATATTTTATATTTTGGAAAGAAATAAATTAGTATTGAAAGTCAGAAAGATTAAAAAGATACTTTTGGGGTTGGGCAGAATTCGGTGAAGGGTATAAAAGGTTGTCAAATTTATGTTTGTTTTAAATGCCTAATGCATCAAAAATATTTTAGGCTTACAACCCCTTATTTGAAAAAATTGCTATTGCATATTTTTCAAACAAGCATTTTAGGAACTTGAAATGTTTTTAAATGTAAATTGTACTAAGGAAATTTTCTGATGGTCCAGGCACTTAAGTTAGCTTTACTTCTTTATGTATATAAACGGAAGTAACTCTGACTTAATACAAGAAGAGAAAAACACGAAATATATTAATTTCAGATTTTTTTTTTTGTTTCGAAAAAGAAAAATCGATATCTACACCGATATTTTTGAGAACGAAATTTTTTAAATTAAATCATGTATGTAAATATTTGATCAGTAAAACATAACAATTGTCCAAAACAATTACTAACGTTCCACATTTTCATTTTTCCTACTAAAATAATATTGAGGCTATTCATGTATGTTTCTTTTTTATTTAATTATTTTCAAGAATGACTTCCGGCATACGACATTTATGATCCATTCTATCTGTTTTTGATTTTTCACTATTTTTTCCCAATAAATCTGGTCGTCAATGGTGACTTGAATATTGGATTCCAGTACTTCAAAAATCGCTGGTTTGCCGTCATAGCCCGTCGCTTTAACATAGCCCTATTAGAAGTGATCCATAAATGATTGCGCCACCCAGCAGGTTACACCGTCTTTATTGGAACCAAATGCCGTTGAAGTTTAGCTGATTAATTTTTGGAAACGAAAATTCCAAAAATTAATCTGCATGGCTTGATAGCGCATGCCATTCACTGTAACAGCAAATTGACAACTTGACGAAAACCTTTGCAAGTAAGCTTTTAAGCGTTACCAGTCGTTTTAACGCTTTTAGTGTTTCCATCGATTTTTATCATCTTTCATCACATGAAAATAAAAGCTTTCCGTATCCACAATGAAATATTCACTATGTATAAATATAGCAGAAAAGTTTTTTATAACTTTCTATTATTTCGTGGAAAGAAGGCAACTTGTTTTTAAAAAAAATATATATATAAAATAATAATAACTTATTTATTTACTATTCGAACCTATTCGTATGTCGTACGCTGCACGTTTTTAAAATAATACAGAGAAATACAATCTGGCAACATCATTTCATAAAAAACAAGTAAAAACTTTATGTTCGACCGGGTCGAATCTTACATACCCTCCAAATATTTAGTAAGTAAATTTAAAATGTTTAACTTGGTGGGACAGAGTTGCTTTATATAATATCGTACGTCAACGCCCACTAAAGAGGGCGGGGCTCAAACATAGACAATATCATGTTTCCCACAGACGAACGTATGGTCATTGCTAGACCGTCTTAGACTTCATCAAGAATATATATACTTTATGGGGTCCAATTCTCTTTAGAGGGTATTAAAACTGTATTTTGGAGGGGTCCCTCTGGCAAGGGCAGTGGGGGAGACATTTCACCTTTGTCATAAAACTCTAAAAATAAATGTTTGGGATAATTATATACTAAATTTATAATTTTTTTTATAGGGTCATTTAGAGGGCAAAAGGGAGGATTGGGTAGGGCTGAGTAGTACCAGGTTACGTCTCAGCTTCGTTATTAAAGCTTAAAAATGTTATTTTTAAGGAATGTAGGCTTAAGCAAAACAATTTGTTAAATTTTTATACTATTTTTGCATATAACAACGCCCACTAAAAGGGGCGCGGTTCAAAAATTATTACTTTTTATTTTATGGCTCCAAGTATAACGCGTGGGACCTTATTTAATATAAAAATATATCATTTGCTTAACAAAATTACAAAACAATTTAAAAATTATGTTGTTTTTAGAGGTTGGTTTAGTTTTTCTTAGGGGAAATTTTTTGCCTCTTGCCCGATTTAGCCTATCTCCAAACTTAACCAGTGCTATCCTTCTAGATATATTTGTACCAAATTTCGAGAGTCTAGCTCTTTTCGTTTGGACTGAATCATTATTTCCACAGATGGACGGACGGACTTGCTCAGATCGTCTTAGATTTCATCACTGATCAAGAATATGTACCTACACTTTATGGGGTCTCAGATAGTTATTTCGCTGCGTTTCAAACCCTCCATATTCTTTTTTGGAGGGTATAAAAAGATATTCGTAGATGCGCCCGCATTTCATCGCATCTAATCTTGGTTGCTAAAGTTCTGATTATTTGAGACATGTTTATAGACATTTTAATCGAAACCGTTATCAAATCAAAGGACAATACAAAATATTCAACATCATATCAATATTTTGCCACAATAAAAATTCATACATTCAATCTTTTCGTCAAAAACTGCAATCAGTCAACCGTCTTTGCTCATGTGATCATTAATTGGCCAGATCAGAAAATAGTAAAAACGTGGTCCCTTTGGAGGTGCCACAAAAAAGAATATTGGTAGCGATTTGCCAATATTCGACTCCAAAATTTGGTATACAATCAGACCGGTTTCAGCTAAGTGTGAAATAGACCACTGATGGCCCACAATCGGAACTTGTCCGTTTACCAAGTGTGTTTAATGTATCTTTATTTATTGGCTTCAAAAAAGACACTATTTTGATCAGTACAAAACTAAAAAATATATCGTTTCCATTTTGTCTCTGTGTTACGTTTATTTACTTCAAAATTGATTATTGTAGACCGAAAAGATATTTTATTTTTATAAAAAAAGGAAGTATGCATTTCAAGATTTTACACGTAATCGTGTTAAACAAATGCATGAAAATGTTTGATAATTATTTTCTATGAATAAGTATGCCCTGGAAAAACACTCTCAATAATAAAATATATTAAGACGTATTCCTAAATTTATCCAGATTGTTCTAGATCCGTGTTAATATCTTGAATACGGAGAAAATTACTCGGCTCTTTGAATTTTTGAATACTTTTATTTATTTATTCCATTCAGCTGTTGCTATCAATCAATTATCAGTCATGTGATCGTTTTCGTTTTATTTACTACTGAATAACTTCGAAATCTTCTTTTTTTTCAAAAATATATTGTTTACCCGAATTTCGATAAATTAAAAACATATCCAATATAACTTTGTTGCGCTATATAACACGAGCCAGTTCTTAATATTAAAATCAAATAACCAACGCAACCATGCACTAGATGTTGCTGATCAGAAAAATTTAGCACCATATTCATGAGTCGAACTCAAGATTTTCGGCTTCTTAATCCCGCTTTAACTTTTTCAAACAACAGTACCCTAGACTGCAACTCTTTTAAGCGGCTTAAAATACATGAAGTGCTGTATTCGGTTGTGCGAATCTTATATACACTTCACCTACGAGTACGTACGGCTCTTTTCTCGTTTCTTTCTAAAATGGAATATATATTTTATTACCAAATACATTCTATTAACAAATTTGTATTATTTAGTAACCTTAATATTTCAAGAAAGTTAAAGTTTAACACTTCTGAAACTGTCGTGTTCCCCTTTCTGATTTCTAATATCATTGAATTTCTTTAAAAAATATCAAATATGTTTAATTTATAAGCAAAAAGAAAATATTTGTTTCCGAAATCGTCTGTTTGAATTTTATATTTAAATCACAAAATACCAAAATTAGTAACTTTTTTGTACCAAAAAAGTATCAGTTGCCCAACCCTGGAATCGCCTTTTTTATTCTTTTGGATTTTCATTACCAATTTAATTTTTCCAAATATATAAAATAGTTTTAATGCAAAACAAACGTAATTTACTTGGTTACTTTAACGCCTCAAAAATATTTTCAATGGCCCAACCCTAGAATCGTCTTTTAGATATATATATTTTTTTTATTTTTAATACCATTTTTATTCTCTCTGAAATAGTTTTAATTCACCAAAACACGGAACTTACGTGGTTACTTTTATGTACCGAAAAAAATTTGGATTTTTTTTTTTGCTTTTAACACCAATTTAATTCATCTTGAAGTATTAAAAATAGGATTAATTTAGAAAAATCTAAAAACTTATTAAACTTATAGCGTTACTTTTATGTAAAACAAATTTATATTTTCCTGCCCTGGAATCGAATTTTATTGGTCGACTTTATTGGTTTTTAATAAACATTTTTGATATGAACAGATTTAACTCACAAATTTTAACGTTAACAACTGAATAAGCTTATTGTTTATTGTGGGTTATCCAACTCCAAACCGAAAAGAAATCCGTTTAATACCAATAAAGAAAATTAAAAATTGATGTATCTAGTAAGAAAAGTTAACTGAAAAGTAACTAAGTTGCCTTTTTAAAGATACTCCTGAACGTTGGAATTCGGTTAATATTACCGAGATGTCTTTGCCAAGATCTCGCCGTATAAGCAAAGCCTACAAAATTTTATAATAATGATGAACAAGTATGGGAAGAAACAAATTATGTTTTTTTTGCGCGGCGAGGCTTAGCTAAATTGGAAATGATTTTCAATCATCCCACGTCAATTTTGGTTTATAAACAGGCCGGTTTCGGTTTTATATGATCTTCTGTGGTTTATTTAATAGCAGTGAGATAATTATTCCGGATTTAGATAAAAATGTTCTTACCTAGCACAGATTTTGTTTATCGCAGCTTCTTAAGATCATAGAAACAAATGTATTGAATGCAACCAAATTCAAGGTAGAAGTTGAGCTTTGTTAACTTACATGTACTGAAGAAAAAGCGCTGCGTTGGTTCGATGGGGTTTTCCCATACCGAAAAAATATATGAGGTGGTAGTACTACGGCAACAAATACAATAGCAACCAAGGTAATTGTGCTGCACACAGGCACAACTATTACTAACGCTCACATACGCAAACGCAACGTCAATGTAGACAAGGAATGTTTGAGCAACAAACTGTCTTCTGCAGCAGCGCTACCACCTTAACTTTATTTCACCATGTGTTTTCCTACTTTACAGTTGTGTTATTCGCTGTCGAACAATGTTGACATATAGTTCAGAAGATAATGAAGTCATCTGAAAGCAAGAGAACTCGATCGAATCAACTCATTATTGAAAACAAAGATTAGATCCTTGTTATCGAATTATGCAGATAATGAAGATGCTCAACCGCTTAAATGACTTAAAGTTCATTCAAAGTACTTAATAGGTTAAGATCGACTTCATCACATGTACAAAAGCTGCCTGTAAAATCAAGTATTTTTACTATACAACCCCCAAAACGATTTGTTTGTGTGCGGAACATACCCCAAGTCTCCGGCAGGAACCGAACGCACGGCCCTTGAACTAACGGCATTGCTACCTAGCAGCTACAGCGATAGCATGCTACCGAAGCCCTCAGCCTTTCTAAATTGTATGTTGGTCGAAATTCCTCAGTATACTTTTGCGCTTTGAGCTCGCTAATAGTCTAGGGATTGTAAGTTCAAGTCACAATCGCAAATGTTTTTTTTATCGTGGACCAGCACTCAGGGGATGAACCCTACATATGCAATGCATGGCGCCGGAACAAGAAAGGATGGTATTGAGGGGACAGATGAAGGAAGATGAGAAGATAGAGAGTTTTTTAGCTATTTCAACCTTTTTACTTCGCCGCTAATTTTTTTCTACAGGACCGACGAAGGAAGGTGCTGTTAGTCTGCTTTTAGTACATGATAGTGTCAGTCGCTGCCAATTATATTCAGTGACCAGTGCTATTCTTTCATCATTGAAACAGGCTGGCAACAACTAACACAACCATGCACTAATTCTGATCAGAAGAATTCAACAGAATATTTCATAACTCAGCGTGGGGTTGAACTCAGGACCCTCCGCTTCATAGTCTCGTGTTCTACTACTTCAGCCAACAGCACCCAAGATGCGATCGCCAGAACATAACCGTAAATAGTTCAATAATTCTTTTTCTAATGCTACCTATTTTGCCAGGTGCTTTTCAAAAAACTATTTTATTAAAATTTTACTTTCAAGTGTTCCTCCAATTATTCTTTCTTAAACCATTTTTTATAAAATCAAAATTTTATCATCTAAACCAAAATGTCGGAAGCTTTTAAAATATTGTGCTACAATTCTCATCTTCACTTGTCAGTTTTATGATTCTGGACATATAATTTTTATATTCAAGAATGTTTAAACATGGCTGTTGTTTTTGTTCCTGCTATAATTTAAAAAAAAGTAGTTTGCACAAAACATAAAAAATAAACAACAACAACAACAACAACAAAAATAGCGATTGAATAGAAATAACAATTTCTAATACTTTTCTAAAATATTGTTCAGACCAACAAATCAATGGCAGCTTTATTCTGTGTTTTCTTCTCGAGAAATTTTCAACAACTAGCAGACAAGAAAAAAAATCGTGTATTGAAAAAAAGTTAAAAATTGAAAATCCCAGATGCTTATAAGTATGTACTTGTCTGCTTTTAATATAATTCTTGTACACTGAAGAAAATAAACTCTAACTAAAACGGCTGGTAGTAAGTTTTGTACAATCCATATTATATTGATCATGCAAATAGCAGTAATGATACGCGAACATGTTATTTCTGGTTTTAGAAAAGTTTACCTTCATTGAGGTAACTGAGTTAACGAAACCTTTTTCCCTGCCATGAACTACTCCTTGAAGTAAAGTGATAGTATTTATGGTTAGTTAGTCGCTGCAGGAGCTGTTTAGATGAAGAGGAAGAGGAGTCAGTACAGCATTTTCTTTGCGAATGTCCGGCCCTACTGGAGCGTTGGCTTTGACATCTCGGCTCACGTTTCCTGCGGGATCTGGACTGCCTCAGGGATGCATAGCTGGCTGCCTTGGCGGGGTTCGTGACAAGTTCTGGGTGGTTCTCAGGAACCACTACTTCGTTTTGAAAGGATTGTGTAGGGTGTAGTCCTCTGAGCATCACAATGGGCTTTTATGGCCTCCGAGTGTTTTTCTCGCTTTTGGCGGGCAGCCCTTCTAACCTAACCTAACCTATGGTTAGTTACAAATCGGAACCCCCTTGCACTTCCCTACGCCATACAGCTGCTGTTATGAAAAGAAGCGAAAACCTTTCCAGATGTACGTACTTTAAAAAATGAGCAGCAGCGTTCTCTTGTCGACCAGCAGAGTGACCAATATAGTCAGAAATACATATTCGATTCATTTAGAAGGGTGTCGAGCCTTTTGTCTTGTGTTCACCCAACTCCCGTTATTGGCGCTTCCGAGGTATTCAAAGATAAACATTTCTCCTTTTATGGGAAGCATCACACCCATTTGAAGCATTAAAAAATTAATGTTAAATTGTTCCATTTCAGAAACATCCGTTTTATTATTTTTTCTAGGATAGCAAACTTGATAGAAAAATTTACTCACTTAACATTTCAAGTTTATTGTTGAATTCCAAGCAAATGCGTTTCAAATTAAGAAAATTATTTTAAAGTCAATTTGGATTTATAGGCTGAAAGACATGATCAATATTCCAAGGAACAAGTGAGGATCAACATTAATTTAACTTTGGACTTACACAGCAGAGCAGCATAAGGGTATTTTCGAAACTTGATATACTTCCATCATCAGTACTCATGTGTACTTTTATTTATCACCACATGATGGTTGGTTTAGTTAAGTATCTATACGAAAAAAGTTACCACATATTAACAAAAGTTATTTACATGGGTGCTTCCACAACTACTTATCTCAACCTAAACTATTTCTTCAGAAGAATGAACACAATCAAGATCCTACAAATCACAGTCGATCCACCCACCCAATCACAATTTTTGTCTCTTCAAAAACATTATATCTTCCACAGGGAAGGGTTCAACCTATTATTAAAAATTTACATAAACCAGAGCTTTTTTTTGTTATGTGGTCAAGTATGTCTATATGCCTTCGTTTCATTGGTTCGTACACCAAATCATCAGTAGACTTTAACCTAATTCCAAAATAACAAAACCATTTTTTTACAAGATGTCGTTCAAATATTCCTTCACAAAGAAGAGAAAGGGTATATGTAGGTTTGTCATTCCGTGTGTGATATTAAAAATCAGCAAATTCCAAAATTCGGTTCCTGAGCAGGAAAGCTTAAACCTATTTCAGTATATAAAAGCAATTAGCAAAACCTATTTCACAATGTCGAATTAATTCTTTATTTCGTACAAATATACTTGAAACAAAAGCAAATTTCATAAATTGGTTTTGTTTTATTCGACATTATAAAATAAGCAGTTAAATTTGTAATTAAAATCCAAAGAAAAAAAACCAAACAGGCGATTACATCAAAGTAACCAAAGAGGTTAATAATTTCTGTGTTTTTAACTAAAACTAAAGGATGAATCAAATTAGTACTAATAATGAAACAGAATAAAATAGGCGTTTCCAGCGTTGGAAAATTTAAACTTTTTTGCTCCATAAAGTAACCAACTGAATAATTGAGTTTCTTTTTGTTTGCCAATTTAACATATTTGATATTTTTGAAAGAATTTCGTTTATATTTGAAATCAGATAGCTAAGAAAGACAGGTACAGAACTGCTCTGAACTGTGCTGATATTGCTTCGGTACATTGAAACTTATTATTATGAAACTTATTTTTGTATCCGGTAAACAAATTCAACAATAAAATCAAAACAACTTAATTTAGAGCTTCGTTACAAACAATAGTTTTATTATTTACGTGAGAGCTGCTGCTTCAGTCTACCTTATCTTTCCAACAAAAATTTCCTAAAGACAGAACATCGCTTCAATAGCATGTCATCGGTCTTTAATAGCAACAGACAAGACACAACAATAGGGAGAATTTTCGGTGATCGAACTTGCAGCAGAAATACCGGGGCAAATAGAATCCGTTGTACTTTATGCGGAGCCTTTTTCATCGGACAACTAAGTTGAAAGAGATGTTTTTTATGAGCCTGGTCACATTCCGTACTTTTGCGTCAACGCAAGGTACGAAAGTTTGACAGCTTTTAGCGTATTTTGCGTACTTTGACAGACATCAGTCTGTTTTGAATAATTTTTTTAGCTCTGTGCTTAGCACAAATAAAGTCGTGTACGAGTACATAATGTCAAATAATAAAATGGAGAACAATGAACTGGGTATTTAATCTCTAATGCGATGCGAATTGAACGCATTTGTGTGCGAATTACAGAGTAATCTGCATGATTTAATATCTCTAAAAAGGATTCATTGTGTCAACCTTTTCGTCGGTAGGCGACACCTAAAATATGAAGGATTTGAGGTACCTCGGCCTTAAAAGATCGATCAGTCTATCAGCACGAAAAGTTTTTTTTTTAAATTTGATGTCTGATGGGGACCCACAGCTAAACTTAGAAAAAGTACCAAAAAAAAATAATCATATGTAATAACTAATATTCGCATATTCCTAGAATAATTTTAACACATTCGAGCTCAACAGCCGTATTCTAGTCAGAATGTATCGTGCGGCAGAGCGCCATGACTCTTATCCACTGGCAAAACAGTGTAACGATCATTTTTCACTCTATTGCACTTTTTTCATTGTAATTAAATATTTTTTTCTTTTAAATATGGTACAATATTTTCCAACATTGCTCAGTCGGAGTCAATATTTCGGGCAGAAAAAATTTTAAATTGATAGAGTGAAAACTAAACTTTAGGGAAACCATATACATCAATTTTTAAGGCGTGAATTTCAAAACATCTCCCGCATAATTTATTACATCATTATCTGGACCCATTACTGTGGTCGAGAGCAACTCAAGACATATTCTTAAATTATATATCAGAAATACTATAACCACAAAACTGCCCCTTCGGCAGGATTAAAATTCGATTAATCTTCGTTGAAATTGGCTTAAACATATCAACTTAACATTAATTATTAATCACTTAAAATTTTATTAAATTTTTTTCTGTGTACAGCGTACAATGAACCACCAGTTGAAATGGTTAGATGTGATCACTTCTTTAGTGGCTGACTACTTTAAGTTGTGTTTTTTCTTTCTTCCTCTACATACATTTCGTTACGAGACCGTATTTAAGCCATCTGCCTAAAAACAATTTAAGCTAAGGTGATGTTCAGCTGTTTTTCCTTATTCTGTTGTTGTTGGTGTGGCATTAGAAAGATCGTAGAAAAAGAAAAAGTCTTATGTAGAATATTAATTTTTATTATAACTTTTTGTTGTTCGCTGCCGCTGCCTGCTTTCAACAACATAAATTATAAGAAAGCGTAAAAAAGTGACATAATCGTTGATTATTTTTTATATAAAAAGTTTTATAACAATCAATTTAAAAAAAACTAAGAAGTTGTTTAAATATTCTAAAAAAAGTGGCCAGATGTGTCATCTTTTACCGCATCTATTGAATGAAACTTCAAACTCAGCACACAAACACAAGTGTATTAGATTTATATGTTTTATATTATTAATGGCTGTTTAATGAAATGTACGGCTTTTCTTATCAGTTAAAATACTCGTAGTAAAATAAATACTGCTTATGTGGGTCATTATCATTTAGTAGAAATTATGCTAAATTGTGATGATGCCAGTCACGGTCAATGTCATGATTAATATAAATGTGTTATCAATTACCAAATTAATGCGTCAAATTTAAATATTAATCACTTAATAGGCACTTAAGTAGGCAGACAGAGAGAGATGTAAGATAGCAGCTTAACTCCTGTTCAATATGTTTAAGAAATGCAGACAGAATTCTTCGGCGTAAAAAAGCTGCTCTAACTACAGCATTGACTCCATAGGTATAGCTGAAATTTACGCCATTAGTAATAGCAGTGGAAAATCGACACTTTGGCCGAACGGTAGCCGAAGCGCTAATTTCGTTGGATCGAATTACTCGCTCTTCACAGTTAATCGATTTCTCTCATATTCCGCATTATCATAAATGCATAATCGCAGTTAAGTAAATAAATCCTATAATCCCGAGAACCCAGTCAATGATCGAGAATGGCGTAATTTGCATGGACGTATTGGCCGCTTTGTGATAAGCATTATCAATATTTGATTTATTAGATCGTACTCTGTGAATAACGTAGTTGTACAAGCGAAAGCTTTAGAATTTGTTTCGAATTTTAGACTTTGCTTATTTTAACTACTCGTAGCTGAAGAAGCGAAGCACTTACCGATAAGGATCATATTGTAACTATTTATTTTGTAGTTAATTAACAGAAATTCGAACCATTTGTTTGTAAATAACTTTGCGTTAATGAAATTTTCAGGAAAGCAAAAACAAATTTTAGAAAAATATAGATATAGATAGATAGTAATATGAAATAGGGAAAATGGAAAATAAACGATTTGCATATAATCGATTACAAACAATAACTTAAATTAGTTGACTATTGATTTGTGTTACCATGTGTCAACCCATTATTTATTTATTATTCATATCTCCATCGTACAGTCCAGCTCTTTTATGATAGTTTGAAAATGGAAATAAATAATTGAGACTGATATAAATAATGGATCAACGAGTTCGGCACAAGTCTAAAACATGCAACATTTTCAAAAGCAACATGAACGCTTCACATCAAGGGTGGCAATGGCTATTTAGATTTTGTACTAAATAACTAATCTAAATGTACTTTTAATACCATTACGGTACCATTTTTTTAAATTTTTTAAAAACGGAAATTAAAAACTTACGAATACATATTCAAATTCAAAAGTATACAATAAAAGTATATATTATTTCCATAAATATCTACAAATCAGTTAATTTATTTAAGAAATCATGTCTTTTAAGATAATAAATTTTCTGTTAGTTTAAAATTGAGGCAACGCGAGATTGATTGAAACCCTTTTCGCTATTTTGGAATCACTTGTACCCTTTTTAATAATGTAATTTTAGTTTTAATACGAAGACAAGTATGTTCGGCTCCAAAAGCATTTATTATTTAATTTTTTGCCAGATTCCATAGCATTTTTATACCCTTTATAAAAAAAATTAAAGGGTGTATATAGGTTTATCAATCCGTACGTAGGTTTATCAATCCGTGTGTATATATATACTTGATCCTTATGAATAGCGAAGACGAATGAGCGATGTCCGTCTGTCTGTGCGTTTTCCCAAGCCACAAAAGAGCTGGAGACTTCGTTCTTGGACTGATGGATTGGAAATGAACATAAATAGCAAAATCCGAAATACGGTTCCAGAGCTGGGAAGCTTACACATATATCTGGACGCAAAATTGTTAACCTTCCTATACTCACACATACGGTATGTGAGACCGACTTTAATAATTTTAATTATTTTCTTACGACCGAAGAGGGAGAAAATATTGCAATTCCTAGTAGCTTCATAATTCCCAATAAGCTTCAATTTAACGCAGTTTAAAGTTTATAATCTCAAGACATGTATGCGAGAATAGCGAAATTCGGTCTGTGAGACCGACGTGAGTATTGGTGTATAAATGTTGTGCAAGTTAAACTTCGAACATATAATATAAGTAATATGTGTTATTTTCTTCAACTTTTAAATAGTTCCATAACGTATATGTTTTAAATTACGTGCAGGTTATATTTTAACCCTTAGAGTACGAAGCCCAATTTTTGACATAAAGTACGGAGTGGGGTCCCCAAAAGAAAAATGGGTTTATATAGTATAAAGGTTTGCATATTGGTATAGAAAAGATTATTATAAAAGTAAAAAGGGATTATTTTATTCATTTTCAGCATTTATTTTAAAAAATCGAATCAAATTATTTCAAATAATTTTAATTTTCAAATATTTTTTGACACACTTATGACATAAATAAAATTATCCCTTGCATCAGACTTATATCCATCCTTTTTATTATACTCCTATTCGGCATCACTAGAATTCATATGTTTTTGAAAAACGATTTTCTTTTCTTCAGTTCTATGTTCGTTGCAAACAAAGTTAAAGCACGTAGAACATTTATATCTATTCCTAGGACATAGGAAGCAACTACCACGTTTTATTCCATCTCTTGTTATTAACTTTTAACAATTTTTTAGTTTCAACTGCAACACCACAAGCGGACAAAGCATGTCGGAAACTTGGAAGCTAACGCTGCAGCGTTAGCTTCGTTCAGCGAACGCTTCCTCATGTTTGGTTCAGCAAGTTTTCTTCCGATATCTAATAGAAATACCTTTCTTCGTGAAGAGTTTGAAAGATTCCATTCGGGGGGTTTCTCCATAAAGATAATAAATGCATTCAGTGCAGCTATATCCACCATATTCATAAAAATTCTAAATGGCCAACGTGCAGTTCGTCTGCCACATGAGTATTCTCTTATTAGTTTATCGCTGTTATCTACTGCGCCTTTAGTTCGATTATAGTCCATTATTATGTAAGGCTTGGAATGATCTTCATTAGAAATAGAATTATCTGCATGTTGGGAAGACAGAAGATGTACCATCCGGTTCTTTTTAGGAATATATGATACCATAGAAATATTCTTTGTGAAGCAAAATATCGAAGAATACTCCTTTCGATGTTGTGATGATTTCAATTCGTAAGGTGTGTCCGTTTTGTTTTTTCTCACGGTACCCAAAAGTGTCATATTTTTTGTTAGAAGGAACTCCGCCAAGTCATAACTTGTAAAGAAGTTATCAGTAGTAATTCCCATGCCAGATCCAAACAAAGGCTCAGCAAGATCTGTAACCACTCGCGCACCTTGATTTTTTTCTACATTTCCACCACGGAGTTTTCCCGTATACACCTGCAGATTGTACAAATATGTCGTCTTTACATCAGCGGCTGCCCAAATTTTTATGCCATATCTTCCAGATTTTGATTTTATGTATTGACGACATTTTCCGCGAAATGTTACTAATTGTTCATCGATAGTTATCTCGCCAAAAGGGTTGAATGAATTTTGGCAGTTATCTACAAAATAATCCCAAACTTCCCTTATGGCAGCCAACTTATCTGTCTCTTGTCGAGTTTCTCTTGTATTTTTGTCATCAAATCTTATATACTTAGACAAAGCAATAAATCTATCACGAGAAATAGATGCAGTAAATATATTTCTTCGAATGGACTCGTCAGTACTCCACATTTCCTTGACATTTTCTCTTCTACAATGTAACGCTCCAGCTGTTATAAGTACTCCAAGAAAGGCATCCAATTCACATTCAGTAACCAGTTTCCAATTCTTAGTTTTTCTCTGGGGATATTTGTCATTGTACTTTTCAAAGGCTCTTTTGGCTTCTTCATTAATATGAAGACATATTTTTTTTTTCATTGTTGGTGTAATAAGAATATATCATCAATATCGCTTGCAGCTCTCATATAACTAGTTACTCCTGGAGTAACATTTACAATATTGCATGTGACCTACGTGTTTGTGGAAATGGCTTCGAAGACCAAACCCGGCCAGATTTAGCGGTGAAACATTCAGTATTCGAAGAAAATGCAATACCATCTTCACTAATATCGATATCAGGGAGAATGTCTTCCGGTTGCTCTTCTACTTCTTCAATATCGTCTTCTGTTTCGCTACCATCACCTGCACAAATACTAGGTACAAAATTAGAGCTGTCACTGTCGCAATCTAATTCTGCATCAATTGGATCCTGTTCACTGTCATTTAAATAATGTTCTATATGCCACTGGGAAAGTTTTTTTGTATTGTTTTCCATTTTTGGTCCTAAAAAAAAAAGAAAATTTGTAACGTAAAGTACGACGAGGGGTAACTTGGGTCCCCCAAGCGAATAACTTACCTTCTAATTACGAACTGATAAATATATTTATGACACTTATAAGTTTTTGTATACAATTTAACATAAAACTCGACTACCTAAAACGCAAAACATAAAAAGAAATTATTTTCGAAGTTATTAAAGACTAGCATTGTGGGACCTAAAGTCCCCCACTCCGTACTCTAAGGGTTAAGATCAAGATAGACAAATAAGAATGTTGGGGGATGATCTGTCAATTTCTGATTATGGCGAAAACAAGGACTATGACTATGAGGTTTCAGTTGATACATATGAAGAAAATATAGATCTAGAGTAAGCAGAAACTGTTCAGATTATGAACTGGAAATGGTTTCTAACTCGCTGTTCCATTTGATGCTCTAAAAAAATCGCAAAAGTCGCTACCAGTGCGATCATTGCAAAAAATTATTTTGTTTCGAAGATGCAATTATGATATCTTCCAATTGCTACTGTTTCAAGTCAGACTAGATTTATTTTATATATTTAATTATATATTATTGTTTTTTGTAGGAATTGTTGAATTTTGGTCTACTTATTTTTAATAGATATACACTTTTGATGCTGTTTTTTTAACTCTTACGAATTTATCAACATTTCGCAAAGACTGAAATGAAAGACTTTTTTATATAAAATATAAAGTTATTTTCTCCAAAACTTTTGCTTATACATATGTATTACTAAAAACATACGTTTCTAAAAGTGAACAAAGATTTGTTAAAATTTTTTAAGCTTATTGTAACCTCCGCAAAATCGGTCTGACAGACCGGCAGCGTGTATATGTGTTTAATTTTTTGACGTTAGGATAGGAAGGTTAATTATACCTATTTCATACTTTGAGAAGAATAAAATTTGTATTAAAAACAAAAAAAAAAAATTTCCTGGGGATGAGAAATTGCAAATTTTTTTTTGGTACATAGAAGTTTTTCATCTTTTTTGCTAACAAAAACTATTTTAGAATTTAAAAAATAAAATTGGTATTAAAATTTAAAAAAATCTAAAATTCCTATTTTCATTATTTTTCAGGCTCTTAGTCTAGGAATTGAAAATAAAACTCTTTTTATGTTTTATTTCGGTATATATATAATATATATATATACAGTGTTGTGCAGAACAAAAGCAACAGCATTCATCTTCTAATGTTAACGCATATATTTTATTTACAGTTCGTTTTAGAAAACTATATTTCATTTTTATTTTTCCTATTTTTTGAGTAAATTAAAAATACAAAAAAACTTAACAAATTAAATTAACAAATTCTAAGATATAAATGAAAAAAACATTTTTTTCCTTATGAAACTGTGCAAAACAAAAGCAACAAATTCAGTACTTCGTGTATGAACCCTTGTTTTTGATAACATCCGCACATCTACGGGGTATAGATGCAATTATATTTGTTATCGTACTATTTGGAATATTTTCCCATTCTGATTTCAATTCTTGAAATAGCTCACTTTTATTTTTGAACATTTTTCCGGCTACCTTTCTTTTGAGTATCCCAAAAAGGTTTTCAATGGGATTCAAGTCGGGTGATTGGGCCGGCCAATCAAGAACTTGAATCCCATTGTCTCTAATAAACTCTTTGACCAACCTCGATGTGTGTTTCGGATCGTTGTCGTGTTGAAACACCCATCGAAGTGGCATATTCCACTCGGCATGTGACAACATTTGGGTCTGCAGTATATCTCTGTACTTGAAGCGGTCCATTATTCCATCAATTTGATGGAAAGGACCTACTCCGTCAGCTGAAAAACAAGTCCAGACCATTACACTGCCTCCTCCGTGTTTTACAGACACTTTACAGTTACGGGGTTCAAGGCGTTTACCAGGCAGTCTACGGACTGTGCACATGCCATCAGAGTTTATTAAATTAAATTTCGACTCGTCGCTAAATAGAACGGTTTTCCACTTTTGAGGAGTCCACTTTAAATGTGTTTTTGCAAAAATTAATCTAAATAATTTAAACAAAGAAAATTTATTGAAAACTAGTATATAAAAAATTCTTGTTTTGAAATATCACCTTTGCTTTCTATGTTTCTTTGTTAGTAATGGTTTTTTACATGGACGATAACTTTTCAAATTGTTTGCAATTGCCCGTCTTCTAACCGTGCTGTCGTCAACTCTCAAATTTAGAGTTCGAACGACCTCTTTGGAGGTTGCAAATGGTTTCTTTTTGAAAAAGCGGCAAATTAGTCTGTCTTCTCGCTGAGTGGTTTTTCGTGGGGCTCCTCCTAAATGTTCAGTGTCAACGCTGTTAGTCAATTTGTACTTTTGTAATAATCTGCATACAATAGATCGGTTGATATTGTATTTTTTTGCAATATCAGTTTGTCTTTCACCACTATTAAAATCATGAATTATTCGTATTTTTAACTCTTTATTGTATTTATCTCTAGCCATTATTTAGTAATTGATTTGGACCACAGATTAAGATAAACTGATCGAAAACTTCTTTCGTTACTTTCAAAATCTTCCCAAAAGAATTTCTTGATTGAAAAACAACCGTTATTTTAAAAAGTAATAAGAAAATTTTAGTGACTATGATTTGTTGCTTTTGTTATGCACACCTATCTTTTGAAGGTCAACGAGTTTTGTAATTGTTTTTAACATTAAATTCTTACCTATTTGAATAATATTTATGCTAATAACAACTAACCATAAGAGAATACAAAAACTAAAAAAAACTCTTTAAATAAGAATATATAAGAATAGAAATTGCAAATTGTAGTTTCATATGCACTCTGTTGCTTTTGTTCTGCACAACACTGTATATATATATAT
Source organism: Linnaemya tessellans (assembly GCA_951800035.1). NCBI lineage: Eukaryota > Metazoa > Arthropoda > Insecta > Diptera > Tachinidae > Linnaemya > Linnaemya tessellans. The sequence goes on from OX637535.1 coordinate 76,683,596, forward strand.
ATATATATATATATATATATATATATATATATATTATTTCGATATTTCGAAAACCTTCCGTGTTCTTCTTCAGGAAAAATTTTGCGTAAAGTCGTCCAAATGACAAAGGCTGAAATGTTTATTTACATTCGAATAAAATACACAAAATTAATTTAATAACTACAACATTTCGATACTAGGGTTGGACAACTGCAATATTTTGTAGTACATGTAAGTGACAAAAAGAGATAAACATTTTTAAGTTTTTCTTAAATAAAACTATTTTATACCTCATTAAGAGTTAAGAAAACGAAAAATTAAAATTGCGCTTCCAGGGTTCGGAAATTGAAATTTTTTAGTACGTAAAAGCATAAGATCCTAATTTTGGGGTTTCTCAGTGAATTAAACGTATTTTATACTTCAGGAAGAATTATATTAGAATTATATTAAATTAAATTAAAAATTCTATTCCAGGGTTCGAAAATCGAAATATGTTTGTTATATAAAACCTATTTTATACCTCAGGAAGAATTAAATTGATATTAAAAACCAATATAATAAAAAATTCGATTCCCAGGTTGGAAAACTACAAGTTCAGAAACACCAATGAACTTCTTTCAAATACATCAAATATGTTTAATACATAAACAAAAAGAAAAAATTCGTTTCCGTTGGTTACTTTTATGTACCCAAAAAAGCTCCAATTGTCCAACCAATTGTCCAACTTTTCATCCTGAAGATCGAAATAGGCTTAAATCAGAAAAAAAAACCAAAATTAGTAATACATTTGGTTACTTTTATGTTTCAACATAATGTTCAATTATATAACCATGAAGACGATTTTTTAGAGTTTTAACAAATTTTTTTATTAACTCGGCCCAACACTCAGGGGCTGACCGCTACAAATGCAGAACATTGTACCGGAACTAGAAAGGAGAGGATAGTATTGAGAAGATAGATAAAGAAAGATGAGAAAATAGAGAATTTGCTTTTTTTAATACATATTTCAACCGTTTGCTTAGCCGGCAAATTTTTTGCTACAGGACCGATGAATGGGGGTGCTGTTCCTCTGTTCTTTAGTACATGATAGTGTCAAACGCTGCCAGTAACCACTTCTATGCCTTCATCACTGAAACACGCTGATAACAACTAACACAACCATGCATTCGTCATCGCTATTTATAAGGATCCAGAATATATACATTTTATGGGGTCCCATATTAGTATTGCAGAAATTACACACGGAAGGACAAAGCTATATATGTATATGCCTTATTTTTTTTGTTAAGGATATAATTATATAGAGATAATTGGTTATTATTTATTCATGCATATGTGTTTGTTCATGCATATGTGTCTGCCAACGCAGATCGTCAGAGAACCTTTTCGAATTCTTACATAACTAATATACATACATCTCTATGTATAAAGTGAGAACTCAGAATTTGTATAAAACTAAGTTGAAATTTTCAGTTAAATTGCATGTTTATGGAAAATTAAAAAGTTTATCAAATATTATCGCTTCAAAATGTAATTCAGTAGATATACGATATATTTATTTTTCAGATTTTCTCAATATATTACCAATGCTTCAAAAGTCGATTTGTGAAGTTATACCTGTTTTGTAATACATGACCGATCTGACATATTTATTATTTGCAACAAAAAATAATACTATTCAAATGTATGGATGTAGAATACTATATTTAATATGTAAGGTTAATGACTTTTAGAAATAAAAATAAATTAATAAAAATGTTGACAACAGCGACTAACAAAAATTTTTATCACATGGCGCTAATTTGACTTTCATAAAATCTTTGAACAAATAATTTAATGAATTGATATCATTTGAATAAACTGATTGCTGTGATCTTTGTCCAACTATTCGTTAATAGTTTCTATTGTTTAAGGTTTATGTTTATCGCCACTAGCAGCAACGCAAAAAAAGGCAAATCTTCACCACGAGGGGAATTGGTTTTTGTATTGTCTGTTGTGATATTAATAGCGAAAGAATTTTGTGTATGATAAATATATTTATTTATTTTATAAAAATTTTATTTGACATTTTGTTGTCACAATACTATTTTAAATGAAATTTATTTGTTGGTGGTTAAGCAATGTCTATATGCATTTCAGTGGTGCTTTACCAAATCGTCAGTAGACTTTAACCACAGTTTTGAAAACTTAAAAACCTGTTATCTTATGCATATGCTTCTGAAAACCATCTGAGAATTCACAATTTGTAAATTACAAACTATTTTCAAAAATCACAACAGAATAAGCATAGTAGGCCTTGAAACTCATACAAAACAAAACCAACAAACAAATTATATTCGATATGAATCTATTTTATTTGTCTACACCTTTATACAATCAGAAATCCATTGGATAACAAGAAAAGTATTCATAAGGCAAAATGAAAAATAAAATCTAAATGAAAACATGTCAAATAAAAATTTCATAACAGTTTGATTTAAAACACCAATGAAATGGATATTGCTTGACCACCAACAAATAAATTTCATTTATTTATTTTATTTATTTATTTATTTACTTGTCTATGGAAAGTGATCCTTACAGACAGTTTAAATAATATACATATATTTTTATATATATTTGTGATATAAATATAAAATAGTATATACAAAAATTCAGGACATACAAAATTATGCGTTTAAATAGATTAATATAACGCTTTTTACTGTAGTGGGGCTCGAAGAAAAATCAATAAATTTATAAAATTTGATCAACTCATTGCATATTCTTCTCATACAACTAAAATGCTTGTCACAGTTTTCCTGACCTAAACAAATACGCAGCTCTGTCGTGAATATTTTCCTCGTAACTTTTTACTTTTAGAAGTATTTGCAAACTGGAAATAGTCCCATGAACAAGATTTTCTGATGTAAATAAATCCATATAATAACGTGAATAAATAATGTTCTCTGAAAACATTTCCCCTTATCGTTAATAGATTTTTTTTTGTCATCAGCTTTTTTTTCTTTTCCCTTTTACATATTTACATTTTTTTTTGCAGAGGAATTGTACACACCACCATGTATTTGTTTTTTTTAGTTGCTGCAGGTCAAGATGGGTTACTGAGGTGCTGAAAGGTAGTGGTAGTATGTATTATTATGCTAAATATAATGCAAAATCTGTCTTTTACTTGTGACTGACTTTGGAAGGATTTAAATGCATTAAGAAAAATTTTGAAGCCGCTTGCGAAATAAATAATTATTAATCACATCCAATAAATAAGAAAGTGAATCTTTATTAAAGCTGTAAATGTGATACAAAAGTTAATAGAAACAATTTGTTTATTGCATTAGCTCTTTACAGCCATCACGATCAATTCCGTGTTGCCTATTTTCTTAATCCAACATTTTGTTGTTGCTCCAACTTTAAATACTATTCTTTCTGTCGATTAATATGACTCTCCATAGCATTTTTGCGTTCGAGGGAAATAACAATTTCATGGGATCAGCACTTCTACTTTCTATTCGCGATAGTGGCGATTATAAAGACTTGTAAACATTTTCTTTATTATGCTGGGGCACATGTTTAGAATTATTACAAGGCAACATGCGTTTAATATAATACTCGTAGTGAATTTTTCCTTGTCAGAGAATGTCCTGACTTTTTGTTTCATTATAAAGTTTTCCTAGTTGGTTACCTGATGCATTAAACACATTCGAGACAGCAGGCTACACGAACACACGACTACAAGATCCGTTGACTACAATCGTTTTTGCATTTGTAATAAATACATTTTGATGTCCTTTTTTTGTTATGGCACTATGAAAATGAGTTTATGAGTTAATTCATTTGTGACCTAACTAACGTCTTTTATCGATAACGGCTATCAAATATATACAAAATTAGAGTATTCAAAATAATGGAATTTTTACTTGAAAAGTCAGATACAAAATTTCAAAATTTAATAATACTTCCAATATGTGAATCAATTTGAAAAATATGTCTAACAATAGAAAGACATTTTGGAGTACTTTGAAAAGATACCAATATTGTTTATATGGGGACTATATTCTAGGAGTTACGACATAAAAATAATAATAATAATAAATAAATAAAATTAAAATATATAAGCCCAAAGAGAGCAAAAAAAAAATCAATAAATAAAAATTAAATAATTTTTATTCTTGGAAGGGCTATTACATTTTTTTATTTTTAACAATTTCCATATTCCAATTTCCATATATTCTTAACCAATTTGAAACTATTTTTAAATGCTTATTTATTTAAGATGTTTCACTGTGTTGGCAGCACTAATTTATTTATTGTCGCTTATGAAAATAGAAATTATTTTAATTTGACTACAACCACAATAGTAGCACGGACAACAACCTGCCCTGTAGCCCTTAAAATAATCATTCCCATATAAACACGTGTATTCTATTTATGACAGGTTTTAGTCGGTAGCCTGCTGTCGTGAATGTGTTTAATGCATGACAAAGCCAATTTTGAATTATCACTCAGAATTGAGAGGAATATATTCTCAATATATTTAAAGAACAGATTATCGTTTCTTTAAATGCCATTTAGTTGGCAGATGATTTTTGTAGTGAAATGTCTTTTGAACTCCTTGGTGTGTTATAAAATAAATATAAAAAAACATATTTTAAATATTTCACTCTTAATAAAAATTCATAAAAGGGCTATATTCGGCGGTGCCGAATCTTATATACCCTTCACTTACACACACTCATTCCATCGCTTCAATCTTTCTTGTTTTCAATACTAATTTATTTCTTTCTAAAATTAAAAATGTACAGCTGTTTTCGAAGGTGGCACCGCTTTCTTCATCAGTGCTTCGGTGGCTTAGTTGAATATGATAACAGTTCTTATTTAAACAAACTTAGGAAATTGAATACGAGAACTGTATCAAGCTGATGTTAACACATTTTTGTTTTAATACCCGTGTTGCCGTTTGATTATTTTCTTCATGTCCCATATTTCTGAATTTTTCGTTCCATTATACCTAAGCCAAACTTTTTTGGTTTGAGTTCTTTTATACTTAAGTACATGTGAATGTTTTTCATTTTTCGTTTTTCATAAAAATTTCCTAATAATATTTGCATCCCATTAATTTCTTAACAACAATGCTTGACCATTTTCACCACTGATGAGCAGCTCACAGTCGCATATCACAGATTCATTTTAAAAGTTGATAGAATTTTAAAAGTTGATTACATTGCGACTTGTCCAACTTCATATCATATTTCGTTCATGTTATTTATTTCCCGAATCTGAAAAAACATCTCTCAGGTCTCAAAACGAGCAATTGGTAACCCTCGTATTAGTTTTATTACGCACGTGTTTAAAATATAATTTTACTGTCAAATGATAATTTAGCTTACAATTGCCACTGAATGGGTATGATTTCTAAAACACTTGTTACTCAAATAATGTTGATAATAAAATGACTACATGCGACTATTGATTCTTTCGACGTAGTGTGCGTCCAGGTATTGGAACAAGTGATTTTAGAGCTCCTAAGCTGTCCACACACTTGCTATTTGTGCCTACGAACAAAATGTTTTCGAATCAAAGTCGAGAGAGTACGACGTATAGCGATGAAGTCTGCATTTGTTGTGAAAATTATAATAAAGTATTCTCTTACCTTGTTTGAATGTCATAAATTTTAAATTTATGCAAACTTTGCAATACCAGAATATTGCTCAGTCCTTTGCTTGAAGTATGTAAGTAGTTTGATATATTATATTTCTATCAGTTTTAAATATACTCAGAAAAGAAATGCTCTAATTTATCAGCTCTGAAATCAAAACTCTGCTTCGTATTGTGCAGCGCACGTTATAAGTGAATTGCAACGCTTTGAAAAGCGTTTGATTTGTTGGACGTAATAAAAATGTCTATGGCGTAATAAAACGCTAAGTATAATTTTGTTCGTCAAATACTTTATTTGTGGAAGTAATCATCAGCACTGTTTGAATCTGGCGCCGGCTTCTTAATATTAATAATCCTCTCGGATCTAATATGGCAGACTTGTGTAATTTTATTATTAAGAACTAGGCGCCCAAATTGGGATACAAATGAGGGAAGGCTGATTGAAGTAGTTTAAGCATACACTGGTAAAATTTTTTAAAAATATGCAATATTGTAAAGATACTAAAAAAAATAAGTACTTTTTTACTCAAAGTAAAATATTGGGCCTTTCCTGTCGATTATTGCAAAAATAAAATTTGTTATACTAAATTTAAATAAGATTGATGGGCTGGTTGTTCGAAAATGGGTTTCAAATTCAGAAGGACAGGGTAAATATTCCCAGGCACAAGCGAAAGTCAACATCAGCTTAAATTATCCAACTTAAACCAAAAATTTTTGACTAAGAGGATAAAAATCTCAGTACGAGCAGCGTCTTCGTCTTGTTCTCAGGGCCTTTAGCTGAAATATTCGCAAGTAATTCGCATTTGCCGGAAAACATTCAACTACAGCCGGTTCTAAAAGGTGTATCTATAACTACAAAAAAGAAATGCTTTGGAGGTTGGAAAGGTCTTATCGGCTCTCAGCATAAATAAGTCTCAAAGGCCGAAAGGATTTGCCGCACTGGTCTTAAATCAGTGTTCTTGGATGCTACCTCGTCCTCTGGCCAACATTCATACAGATGAACTTCTATCGTGCTGGAAGGTTGCCTATGTCGCGCCAAGCCGGAAACCACTTTGACCTTCTTGCAAGACAGATTTAGCAGGTAGTCTCACTAGTGCAACAATTAACAACAACAAAAACCACACGTATTTTGTTGGTAGTAACTTACGCGTTAATGTCAAAATTAAGAAAGAAGAAGCATCATTAACAAGACATATTTAAGAAAAAAAAACATTTTATGTAGCTTGTAAATAAACTTTTGACAAGGCAAATTTAATACACAGCTGCGCTAGTGAGAATACATGGTAAAATTGCCTTGCTTTTCTGTCAGAAAAAGCGTAAGAAGGTGGCCCTTGATTTTTCTAAAGAGTTTGGTAGAGTGTGGCACCGAGCAGCTTCTGTCAAAAAGTTATTGCTTTTGGTTTTGGTGATGTCTTCTATCGATTCATATCGAGCTTCCCCAGGAATCGCGCTATATAGGATCTGTTCTTTCCTCTACACCCTTTTTTATATTTCTAAATGACCTTCTATTTTAGAACTAAATCCCTATTTACTCTTTTGCAGATGATAGCGGGTTATGCCATTCATATGCGTTTAACCACAGGATGGCAAAGCTGGAGATTGGGACCATGAGGCTTAATTTATAAATGAGCAAAGTCAAATGGGGTCACAGGAATAGGGTAAACTTCAGGACTCAAAGCTGCATGCTTACACACCGATCAAGCTGCTTCATGTGTACCCATGGGTGATGTAGGTATTGAGGAATCAGAAGCTCATAATTGGCTTGGCATGAAAATCCAGGGTAATGTTCTATAGACAGAGCACATTTTTCATGTTTCAAAAGAAGCATTCAAGTACCTCGGCTTTCTAAAACGACATAAGGCATACTTCACGCCTACTGATATCCTTACTATTTACACCACTCATATCCTAATGGAAGTGGAATACTATTTTCATGTATGGGCCGGTGCTTACTCGAGATGGTGGAGAAAGTCATTGGGGAGAGTAGCGTAGCCAACTACTTTTACACACTTGATCATCATCGCAATTTGGGGTTTGTTTCTTTGTTTTATCGTTGTGTTTGTTGTATTCCAATTAAATCACACCCACTTGTTCTGGATTTACCAGTGAATGGAATATGCATTACAGGGAGAATTCTTTCTTTATACGGACAGCCCGTATATGGAATGAAATTCCTCCGGAGGTCTTTTAATGTTCATAGGAACTACTTCAATGGAATGTTCATAGGAACTACTTCCTTTTTCCTTCTTCCCACGACCAATTTCCGAGATCGACCCCAAGGAATGCATGCAGGGATTAAAAGTGTTACCATCGGTTTGATACAGTTCAATTACAGTATGCAATTAAAATTCGTATAAACGAAACAGTTATTATATTCAATTAAGCCACCTAATAAGTGGTGACAAACAAAATTACACAAGAGTACCGATGCTGATTCTGCTCTGCAGTGCAAGTTAGAAAATTAAAACTGATGTTGACTTTCCTTTGCATTTTGAAATATTTCTCATGTTCGTCTGTCCGTCTATCCGTCCCATTGTAAGTGAAATCGGCTTTGCCAAGTCTTCAGAAAAGCTAGAGACGTCATTCTTGGACCTATGGATTGGAAAAATTCAAAATACGGTTAAAGAGCTGGAAAGTTATTCTGATCCCCAAAATTAAGTAACAAAAACTATCTTTTGTTTTCAAAATCGTTTATTCGACATATTGTCTCAATTAAATTAGTGCTTTTTGAAGGTGGAAAAACAAAATAGATTTATATCCAATAAAATTTGTTTGTTGTGTTTTCTGAAATTTCAAATCCTATGGTTTTGCTTGTGTAATTCTCAATTCATTTTTGGGAGTTTAAGCATAAGCTGAGAGGTTTTTTATTTTGGAATTAGGTTAAAGTCTACTGATGATTTGGTGTACGAACCAATGAAATGCAGCCATATAGACATACTTGACCAAATAACAAACAAAAAACAATAATCTTTTGTTTTTTTTTTTTTTTTTGTTTTCTCTAATTAAACATATGTTATACTTTCTGAAAGATTGAATTTGTAACTTAGAAATTAATAAAATCAAAAATTCGCTTTCAGGGTTCGAAAATTAAAAAAAAAGTGTTGGTACATAAAAGTAACCAACTAAGCTACTTATTTTTTATGAATTAAATAAATTCAAAAAGGCGATTCCAGGGTTTTTTGAACCATAAAAATAAACATATAACTTACTAATTTTGGTTTTTATTTTGTGCAGTACATCTATTTTATACTTTTGCTATTACAAATTCAAAAAAAAAATCAAAAGACGATCGCAGGGTTAGACAGTTGAAAATTTTTGTGGTACATTGAAGTAACCAAATAAGATACTAAGTTTTGTTTGTTTGTTAATTAAAACTTGTTTAATCAAAAAGACGATTCCAGGGTTGGACAACTGAAACTATTTTGGTACAGAAATGGAAGCAACTGAAAAAAATGTTTCTTTTTGTTTAAAATTGATATTTGTGAAAGATATAAGAAAATTCAAAAACAAAACTTCAGAGCTGAAAAATTTTAACTTCTTTTTAAATATTAAAGTGACTAAGTAACCATAACGATTTGCTTGTTGCATGGTCAAGTATGGCTACATGCCTGCTTTTAACCACGCAATTTTTTTTCTTTTTCTATTTTAGGAAAAAATATATAAGTATGGAAAATCAGAAATATCAAAAAGATGCTTCCAGGGTTGGATTGAAAGCGTGCATATTCTCGAACCGTGCGTCGGTGAAGGGTTATATACCCACACACACCCGAATATATCACTTTGGTTGTTCTTCAACCAGTTTTACTTGCAGATCCTAAGAAATTAGCATATCTAGTTTTTCTAATAGCACCATTTACTGATAAGGAGAAGGAACAGTGCTTCCGCATGCAAGACAAATATTACTTTTTAACAATCCACTTCTATTTATATGAAATCGTATGTTCTTGTTGACTTCTCTGGTAATACAGTTGTTTGTAGAGAATCTTTTTTCTTCTACTAAACTCGACTTTTTGCACTGTCCTAAAATATGTAACAATTTCTTAATTTTAGATTCTCTTCTTATGGAAGCCAAATTACAATGGGACAAATAAAGCCTTTCGCTTGTGAAATATATTTAAAGGCCAATGGGAATATAAACTGTGATCAGGCCTTTAAAATATTTAAGCGTTAAATTAGATATTTAGTTAGCAAAAAACCTATATCATATTAAACCAGTTAAAAGTTTTTTTTTAAATAATTTTGATATTATTTTTATATGTATGTGGCATGTGTATTTAATATGTCTGGCGCTATACAAAATACATTTTCTGTTGTGCAAAAATCAAATTTCGAAGCTAAAATAAACTTGAACTTGAAATTAAAATTAAAAGACGTTATCATTTTATCTAATAAAATAAAATAATTAAATTATTTCAAACATGTTTGCTGAAGCTTGTGGTCGAGTTTATTTGCTGTGTGCTTTTTAGTGTTTTGGGTTTTTTATGTAGATGTTTAATGTACAATTTATTCAACTAAGCGACAGGCAGTATTAGTTCAATTAAGTTGATCTTCCTTTCAGAAACCACAAAGACACACCCATACTCTAATAACCAAGAACATACACTCGTATATATTGGTTTGAGCACGTCTGCACGACGGAAGTAGATTTGCAAATTATGCCTATTGCTCGAGCTGGGGATCATACTAACCCATATGTAGTTAAAACCAAATTTGCATAAAACACTCTAAATACTTCTGTTTACGCGACAAAAAAACTAGAACAAGTTAATATTTCGTTTATTAAATATAAATTTGGAAATAGATTTTAAATATTTTTAAATGTTCTTAGCAGCCTTCAGATATTTTCAAATTCTAAACATGTGAAAATGTCATGTTCAGCGTATTTAATAGCCTTTGCAAATAGGAAATTGTTACCAAAGTGCTATTCATTTGTATCAAGTGAGTACAAAGTGGTTGTATTGTCCCGGACTCGCAAAGACACAACAAGGCTAAAGTGACCATAATCTGTGAGAGATACACTGTACGTACAACATCATGAGTGTATGGCTGCAGTCAACCTTTATATCTTACGCACGATCATTTCTAGCACTTCAGAGTGTTGTGCAAGTTAACAGTATTTCACAAAAGCAATGGATTAAACACACTCACGACAGCAGGCTACCGACTACAGATATAGAATCAAGTGTTTATATGGGAAAAGTAGCACGGACAACAACCTGGCGTGTAGCCGTAAAAATAATAATTCCCATATAAACACATGTATTGTATTTCTGTAGTCGTGTAGCCGGTAGCCTGCTGTCGTGAATGTGTTTAAGGCATAAGGCCAGAATATTAGGTTCAGTTCTGTTAGATTGATGCTAACAGAAAAGGTGGTATGAAACAGAGGGCAGAGAAAGAAAAAGGAAGGCATGCATGAAAGAGAAAAACCAATAAATAAATTGCTATTTTGTGTTGGATAACAGCAATGCCAAGAAAATCTAAACAACGAGTGATTTTTCAAGAGCTTTTGGATTTTATAAAAAAAAAAACATAAAATTTAGAGAAATGTGTGAAATCTTTATTTGAGTTGATAGATCGATCTACATAATTTACATGTTGAACGCGGCTATGCCTCAAATGGTTCATACGCTGGGTTCAATTTTGGAATACTCTCTCCAACATATCGGCCGGTATATCACGAATAAGTTCTTTACTACTGGCTTCCAGTGCGTCAGCCGTTGCGGGCTTGCCTCTATAGACATGAGACCTCACATAGCCCTGCAAAAAATAGTCTAAAGGCATTAAATCGTACGATCTGGACGGCGACTTTGCCGGCCCAAACGAGCAATAAACTGTTCACCGAATTCTCCTCGTTGCATGTGACACCGTCTTGTGAAAACGACATGTCAGCCAAGACCAGTTCTTCTATTTTGGAGGAAAAAAATTGTAATCGCCATAACGGTCTTGCTCCATAACTCACACCAAACAATGAACTTTTCTTTTTTTTGTAACTCGGACCAGCGTTCAGAATGAATTTACATACTCCAGACGTACTTCGGTGAAGGACATAATACGACTCGGCACAGCCGAAATACACAACTTTTGTTTTTATTTTAAGCTTCGGTTTGAAGCTGTATTTGAATCGGAAATTCGGGCGTTTACGAAATACACAAAATTTGATTGACAAAGAAGGCATACCACCCATGTATTTTCAGTAGAATATGCTGAAGCATTTCGCTACAATTAGAAGCTTTTAGACTACAAACTTCATAATCATAGGAAAAGGTCACATAAACCAATCCCTGCAAAAGCGAATCTCAACATAAACAAGTCTCCTGGGCCGGATGTCATTCCAACACTGGTCCTGAAGCAGTGTTTTTCGACGCTAGCGCATCCATTGGCTAAGCTATTTAGTGCATCGTACCATGCCGGTAAATTTCCGATGTGTTGGAAGTTAGCCAATGTAACATCGATCCCTAAGAAGGGAGAGGCGCAATACCCCGAAAATTACCGCCCAGTTGCAGTCTGTTCTGCAATTTCCAAGGTCATGGAAGGTATGACCAACTTCCACATGGGAAGGTATCTGGAGACCAACACCTTACTTAACGACCGGCAGTATGGTTTCCGCAGAGCTCGCTCTACAGGAGACCTGCTCGCACTGTTAACAGAAAAATGGTGCAATTCCATTCACCTTTTCGGCGAGAGTAAGGTGGTGGCTCTAGATATCTCAAAAGCATTTGATAGAGTGTGGCATGATGCACTTCTGTCAAAACTGACTGCTTTTGGTGTCGGTGATGATTTCTCTCGCTTCATAGCGAGCTTCCTCAGAGACCGCACTATACGAGTTGTTATAGACGGGGTCTCATCAAACGAGTTCAAGGTAAATTCAGGGGTACCGCAAGGCTCTGTTCTATCTCCTACTCTCTTCCTCATCTTTATAAATGACCTTCTATGTCAGACTTCAAACCCTATCTACTCTTTCGCGGATGATAGCAGAATTATCCATTCTTTCTCTTTCACCAGCCGGCCAAGCCTGGAGGAGATTGACGCCAGGAGACAAAGGATGAACGAGTCACTGACAAGTGATCTCGTGTCAATCTCCAAATGGGGCCTCGCGAACAAGGTTAACTTTAACCCTCATAAGACGCAGTGCTGCGTGCTTACGCATAGGCGGCTGGGCGAAGGTTCTGCGCCATCCCTGTTTATGGATGGTATAGGTATTGGGGAATCAGAAGCTCTTGATGTTCTTGATATGAAAATACAGTGTGACGTTCGATGGACAGATCAAATTTTTCATATTTCAAAAGAAGCATTCAAGTGTCTCGGCTTTTTAAGACGGTGTAAGACATACTTCACCCCAACTGATCTCCTCAATATATATACCACCTACATCCGACCAAAGATGGAATACAACTCTCATGTATGGGCCGGTGCATCAAAGTCTGTTTTGAAGTTCGACCGCGTACAAGAGAGAGCGAAGAAGCTCATCGGTGACAGTAGGGCAGCCAACTCTATTGACTCACTGGAGCATCGACGCAACGTGGGGTGTGTTTCACTGTTCTACCGATACTAAAACGGAATGTGTTCTGGTGAAATAAGGGAGCTTGTCCCTGATAACCGTTTATTTCTGCGAACTACCCGCTCTTCACATAGGGCACATCCTTTTGTGGTTGAGTTGTCAGTGAATCGCACCACGCATTACAGAGAGAATTCGTTCTTTGGCCGAACGGTTCATATGTGGAACAAACTTCCAGCAGAGGTCTTCCTGTCAGTTTTAACTTGGAGAGGTTCAAATCGAACGTCCACAAACACTACTCCCTCTATCCTCCTTCCCATAACCAACTTTCCTAGTTCTGGCACAATGCATCGCATATGTAGGGGTCATCCCCTGAGTGCTGGTCCAAGAAAAAAAGTTGTGCAAAACAATAAAAATTTTTAATAATAATCGCTCAAATCATATATTACTTTCAGAAAATAAAATTAATACATGAATAAAATTCGTCAGCCGTGCAGTAACGAAATAAATTTGCTTATTCTATTTTTCTTCATATAACCAATTTCTTTAATGAGATATATATTTCATTTTTGATTATGTTTCTACAATGTAAATACACTTGTAAGTGCTTCGCTTATTTCTGCTTTTTAATATCATTTTACAAAAAAAAAATTTTATTTAGTATTATAAAAATTCGTAGCGTTTATGAAGTACTTGCTTTTTTTGCAGATTATTATTAAAATGTACAAAAAATGTCACTGTTTTTAGCAGATTTTTGAATTCATACGAAATTTCATATAGGAAAAAATATTTAATTATTAACAATTAGTAAAGCATTCCAGTTCAGTGGAATGCTTGGGAGTTTGACATTTAACAACAATTGCCGTAATTGCAGTTAAAAATAGATATTGAATGTTTAGCTTAAAACATATAAAAGAATGTGAACTTGTTATAAGGATATTGATTTCGTTGTGGAAAACAATTTTATTTGAAAATATGTACTTAAAAAGTGCATGCTACAATTGTCAAACGATTAAGAATAATTCGATTAATGTGTCAAGCGAGACCAAAAACTCTTGTTCGAATAATTTTAAAACTACGATTTTCGAATAACGAAGAAATCGATTAATTAATCGAAATTTTATTTTATTTATTGTAAAACTAAAATGTTTTATAAATGTTCGATAAAAATAATTACATAAAATGTTTTAGTTATTTCAGACCACTTGCATATGCAAAAAAAATTAGCATCTTAATACTGAATCGAAGTTATCGAAAATATATTTTGTGCAATCGTATCTGAAAGCCTGTTGCATTAAACACATTCACGACAGCAGGGTACCGACTACAACCTGTCAGAAATAGAATACATGTGTTTATATGGGAATGCTTATTTTCACGGCTATACGGCAGATTGTTGTCCGAGCTACTTCTGTAGTTGTAATAAAAATAAACTGATTTCTATTTTCGTAGGCGACAATAAATAAATTAGTGCTGCCAACACAGTGAAACATCTTAAATAAATAAGCGTTTAAAAATAGTTTCAAACTGATCAAGCATATGAAAATTGTAAAAAAATTTCAAGAATAAACATTATTTTGTAATATTTATTTTTTTTTTTTTTGCGACATCTTTCGGCTTTTATTTTTTACCTTTTTTATACCCTCCAAAAAAGAATTTGGAGGGTATATTCACTTTGTCATTCCGTTTGTAACGCATCGAAATATCCATCTCAGACCCCATAAAGTATATATATTCTTGATCAGTGATGAAATCTAAGACGAACTGAGCATGTCCGTCCGTCCGTCCGTCCGTTCGTCCGTCCGTCCGTCTGTGGAAATCACGATTCAGTCCAAACGAAAAGAGCTAGACTCTTGAAATTTGGCATAAATATATTTTAAAACTTAGAGCAGGTTAAGTTCGAAGATGGGCTAAATCGGGCAAGAGGGAAAAAAGTTCCCCTAAGAAGAACTAAACCAACCCAGAAAAAACAACATAATTTTTAAAGTTTTTTGGTTATTTTGTTAAGCAAATGATATATTTTTATGTCAAATACGGTCCAACGCCTTAAAATTGGAGCCATTAAATAAAATAAAAATATTTTTTGACCCCGCCCACTTCAGTGGGCGTGATTATAGACAAAAATAGCATAAAAATATAACAAATTGTCTTACTTAAGCCTACATTCTTTAAAAATAACACTTTTAAGCTTTAATGACGAAGCTGAGACGAAACCTGGTACTACTCTGCCCTACCCCCTCCTTCCCCTTCGCCCCCTAAATGACCCTACCAAAAAAAAAATTTTTTTTTTTAATTTTGTATATAATCATCCCAAGCATTTATCTTTAGAGTTTTATGACTGCCGATTTCTGCCCTACCTCCAACCCCCCACTCCACCTCTTCCTTTGCCCCCTAAATGACCCTACCAAAAAAAAAATTTTTTTTTAAATTTTGTATATAATCATCCCAAGCATTTATCTTTAGAGTTTTATGACTGCCGATTTCTGCCCTACCCCCCCCCCCCTCTCTTCCTTTGCCCCCAAAATGACCCTACCAAAAAAAATTTTTTTTCTTTTAAATATTGTATATAATCATCCCAAGCATTTATCTTTAGAGTTTTATGACTGCCGATTTCTGCCCTACCCCCCTCTTCCTTTACCCCCAAAATGACCCTACCAAAAAAAATTTTTTTTTTTTTAAATATTGTATATAATCATCCCAAGCATTTATCTTTAGAGTTTTATGACTGCCGATTTCTGCCCTACCTCCCCCCCTCTTCCTTTGCCCCCTAAATGACCCTACCAAAAAAAAATTTTTTTTTTTAAATATTGTATATAATCATCCCAAGCATTTATCTTTAGAGTTTTATGACTGCCGATTTCTGCCCTACCTCCCCCCCTCTTCCTTTGCCCCCAAAATGACCCTACCAAAAAAAAAATGGTTTTTTAAATTTTGTATATAATCATCCCAAGCATTTATCTTTAGAGTTTTATGACTCCCGATTTCTGCCCTACCTCCCCCCCCCCCCAACCTCTTCCTTTGCCCCCTAAATGACCCTACCAAAAAAAAATTTTTTTTTTAAATATTGTATATAATCATCCCAAGCATTTATCTTTAGAGTTTTATGACTGCCGATTTCTGCCCTAACCCCGCCCCCCCCCTTCTTCCTTTGCCCCCTAAATGACCCTACCAAAAAAAAATTTTTTGTTTAAATTTTGTATATAATCATCCCAAGCATTTATTTTTAGAGTTTTATGTCTACCTGTTTCTGCCCTACCCCTCTAAATGACCCTATCAAAAAAAAGAAATTTTAATTTTATATATAATTATCCCAAGCATTTATTTTTAGAGTTTTATGACAAAGGTGAAATGTTTCCCCCACAGCCCTTGCCAGAGCGACCCCGCCAAAATACAGTTTTTATAGCCTCCAAAGAGAATTGTGATGAAGTCTAAGACGGTCTAGCAATGCCCATACGTTCGTCTGTGGAAAACATGATATTGTATAATTTTGAACCCCGCCCCCTTTAGTGGGCGTGGACGTACGATATTATATAAAGGAACTCTGTCCCACCAAGTTAAACATTTCAAATTCACTTACTAAATATTTGGAGGGTATTTAAGATTCGACCCGGTCGAATATAACGTTTTTACTTGTTTAATTTTATTTATTTATTTTTTATTATAACTTCTAGAATATAGGACGCATATAAACGATATGTGTATCATTTCAAAGTACTCCAAAATGTCTTTCTCTTGTTGGACATACTTTTAAAATTTATTCACCTATTGCGACTATTATTGAATTTTGAAATTGTGTATCTGACTTTCCAAGTAAAAATTCCTCTATTTTGAACAAAGCCCGATGCAACGACATTTAAGCTCTAATTTTGTATATACTTCATAGTCGTTATCGTGAGTTAGGTCACAAACGAATTAACTCACAAAATAATTTTCATAGTGTCATAACAAAAAAGGACATCAAAATATATTTATTACAAATGCAAAAACAATAAAGAGCTATAAACAAATAAAGTGTTTTTATTATTAATTTTGTTTCGATCTAAAAATAGATTTAGAATAAGCGCTTTTATTTTTACATATGAAAGCGGCACCACTAAAATGAGATGTTGACGTTGTGGCTGCCGCGTTGAAAATAATTAAGTAGCTGACTATGCGGCGACAAGTGTTGCTAGCGGCACATGTAGCCATTTAGTTGGTAGCCTGCTGTCGTGAATGTGTTCATGTGTGGCATTAAATGAGCGATATATACATACATTAGGGTGGGGCAATTAGTATGAAAGGAAAAAATCGTAATGAGCGCTTCGCGTTTCTGATTCTTAGCATTGTACTGAGCAAAAACAATAGTTAAGAACTATCAAGTATTGGAACGCTGCTTCAGGCAATTTTGACCTTGTGAAAGTGAAAATATTGATAAATTACATTTTTATGATTTTGCGCTATGAACAACTGAAAATGGTAATTTATCAATATTTTAACGAAAAATACTCAAATTTTTATTTTTTGTCTTGAGATTATTTCTATTTTTTTTACACAACACAAACAATGTGATTTCAAAATGAATTCAAACATATATTAACGATTTTCGTCACACTGTAAATCGATTACTTTTTAAAGGAACAAAACGGAAAACCAAATCGATATTATGAAAACAAAAAAGTAACCACATCACACCTTTAACACATTTTCACACGGTTTTATGTCGAAATCTATTTTCATCACATACGGGAATATAATATTGAAATAGAAATTCAATTTATTCCAGGCAACGGATATAATAATTATTTTATTAATTTTGAAAAAAAAATCAACCAAAAAATCTTAAGAACAATTCAAGTACACCGACTTGATAGTCTTAAGCTACTCATATTTTCATGAAATCACATGATATCCAAAGGTGTAACTCATAAAAAATATTTTATCTTTATCATCTGCTTATTTGTCAAATTTCTATGGAGTATTTGTCAAATATGAAGGTTATAAGCATGATGAATTTTTTTATAAATTAGACTTTAGGTTTGAACTTATTTTTATAATAGCACTATTATAAACAGGTAAAGTTAGTACTTCGCAACTACTTCTCTTTCTAAAACGCTTAAACTTAAATTTAGAATAGAACTTCCCAGTGGTACTATTCATATCCAGGATATATTTGTTATTGCTTGAGAAGAGGTATAGTAAAGGAGGAGTCATTATAGAACTACTTTTAATAAAACTACGGTACGGTTTCTACCTATTCGAAACTATTCAAACGATTTTAGTGAAACCTTAAACCTAGATAGATCCTCATGTACAGGACACAAAATATCTGCCTCTCGAGTAACTTAAAAATTTCATTTTTGGCGAGATGTAAGTGGTATAAATAGTTTAAAGATCAGCTGGAGTGCAGCATCTCTTCACGAAAGTCGAAGCACTTGAATCCTTCTTATGCGACTGGAAAGATATGGTCCGTGCACCTGACATCAAACTCCAATTTCATGCTCAGAACAGCAATACTTGTAACACCCATAAAAACCAGATGAAGTAACATGCTTATACATACGTTGGTGCGTAAACATGCAACACTGGGTCTCAGGAATGATAAATGCTTTTTCCGAAAATGTACTTTTTTTTAATCTTTACTTTTTCGCCCTTAACTAAAAATAATTAAATTAGATGTTAGATTAGTTAGAAGTGTTGGAAATCAGACAGGTGTTTCCGGCTTTTACTCACATACAAACTTTACCTTTTTATATTATTCACATTCATATCCACTAACTGAACCCCTTCGATGGCTGAGATCGAGACAATCAGCCAGAATATACCTGTTTTACTAAAAAGTTTCATTATAAACATCTCTGAGTAGATTCAGCAGGGATGATAAATTCAGTACAGTTGCATTTTTTTTGTACAATTCGCACTCAAAAAGTACTGAAGTATTCCAATAACATTTTTAGTACAATACTAAAGGAAAGCTGCCACCATCTATTCTTGAAGATGCATCGACAATGTATATGCCAAAAACGAAGTTAGATGAGTTAATATTAA